>OY992767.1:19725072-20316665 GCA_963921325.1 Logfia minima | reverse complement strand
TCTGCATGTAATATCCTGACGGTTTTGGTTGTGATTTATTTCTCATATAATATTCCACCAAATTCTATGAAAGGTGATTAGTATTATACAATGCTTGTAGCATTGTAACACGTGAGACTTGAACTTCTGATTATTTGTTGTCATCATTTTATATTATACAAAGCCGTATCATGTTATATTATATCGTTTCTAAAGCCGTATAGTATATATAGAAATAATAAGTTTTAATAATCATTTTTTTATTTAACAATTTGAAAACTAAGATACTGTAACTCAACATGCTGTATTATTATTATTATTGTTACAGTTAACATGATGTATTATTATTATTATTATTGTAACTTAACAATTTTAAAATAAACAAAGATCGACTCTAGATGAACGACAGTTTGAAACGGCTATACAAAGTGAATTTACAGCTAAAGACAAATAAAACAAAATGATCATAAACAAAATGGCTAATGAGTGAAGATTATGTAAAGTAGAAAAGTACCTCACCGATAGCCGAATGAGTAATAACGATTGGAGCATCGACATTAGAAGCATGACCGGCTACTTGATAGGTAGTAGGTGTCATCACTGGAGCATTGACATCGGTGTTTTGATTGTTGTTGTTATTCATAGTGCCAAAATTGTCGTGCTAAATTTGAGAAAATATGGTGTAAAAATGCAGCGTAATGTATTTGTTTATATAGAGTAGACAATTCATGTCATTTTATGGCATGTATCCAATTTTAATTACGCAATATATAATACAAAATATTAATGTATCTTCGTATTATGTAGGTTACTGATGAATACTATCAAATTGGAATTGATAGCATTTTTCAAACATGTAAAAAGTTTAATATTTTTGTTACTAAAGTTACGTATAAAAAGTCAAATCCTCCATACTATAGAAATAATAAGTTTTCAAATTGTAAAATAGTTTTCAAATCCTCCAATATAATTATTGAGTTACAGTATCTTACTATATCTTACTATATACAAAGCCGTATCATTTTCCAAGCTTATCATTAATTGAAAAGATTTGATATTTGCCAACTCAAGTTACAAAGCCGTGTCATTTTCGTAGCTTAACATTAATTGTGAAGATTTGATATTTTTTATTCAAATTACAAAGCCGTGTATTATTTAAAAGATGATTAACAATATATTTGAAGATATGTAGGGGTATATTTGAATTTTCACCATGTTGAGGTCAATTTTAAGATGAGATAAAGAGATGGTTTATATGTAGTAGAGATGAGCACACACCTTGAAAGATCCTAAAACTTGTCATCAATTCAGCAGCATTAAAGATAACTAAATCAGCAAATTAACGGTGTCAAATACATATGCTAACGAAATAGAGTCTAGATAGCACACATTATATATAACTAACTAGCTAATTAATGTCATGCAGTGCTTTTAATTTGATCGTTCAACTTCCAGCTAATTCTTCTTTTAAACTTGCAATGACAGCCAATGACGATGTGCGGCCAGCAGGTGTTACCCAAACAAGACTGTCAACATGCTGAACAATTCTGGTTAAGTTAAATGGTTTCATAATTGTCTTAAACCGTTTAACTGAGGCTGCCTCTTATTGTGTTCCAGCATTTTTCCTTTTCTTTTTTTTTTCTTTCTTTTCTTTTGCTCTCTTTCTTTGTTTTGAAGAAGAAAAAATGTGTTGTGTGTGCTGCTGCAAAGAGGAGAAGACAACACAGGCTTTTTTAGGTTTAGGTTAACTTGAAATTTGGCTCATTTTTGTTTAAATGGGCTTATTTTTAAATAGGCTTTTAAATGAATTATTTTTTTAAATTATTTTAATTGATTTAAACACATTAAAATTAAAATAGATTAAATTAAAAATATTTATTTGTTAATCTTTTGTTAAATTATCTAAATGGACTTGTAATCGTTATTTTTAATGAACTTTTAATTTTTAGGACTTGTAATTTTTTTTTATAATGAAGTTATATATTTTATTTAAATTAATTTGTTATTTATATGTATTTATTACATTATTTGAATTTTCTAACAAATAAAAAAATCAAAAAGAAATTTCTGAACACTATCCTGAACAGTGTTCTCACTCCCCCCTTTTTCAGCAATAGTGTTCCGGAACACTGTGACGAGGAGGTCACGACTCCTTGTGCTCTAAGAACCTTATATTGATGGACTATTTTTATGTTATATTATAGGGGTGTTCATCTGAAGCAACGGAGGGAATGGATGCTACTCTGTTATTTACCTCCTTTGCAGCTCATGATTTTTTATTTTCCCCAAAATTTACAACAAACCTTTTATATATATATATATATGTATACATACATATATCAACTAGGAATATTATATTCCTATGTGACCGATCAATGGATCAACTTCTTTGAGAGTGATATCCAACTCCACATTACCCCATTCATCCGACACCTTCATATATATATATATATATATGTGTGTATAAAAGGGTATGCGTGTATAAAAGCGGCCAAAATGTGTTTCAAAACCCTAATTTTAATAAGTATTTATATAGTAATTTAATATATATATATATACTAATTCGAATTTGGTTTTGAATTCGGTTTTCGGTTAAACCGAATTCGAAAATTTCAAAACCGAATTCAGAATTCGGTTTCGGTTTCGATCGATCCGAAAATCATTTTTTAAATTCGGTTTGGTTTTATACTAGTTTTTATTCGGTTTGGTATTCGGATTAAACGGTTTCAAACTAAATATTGAACACCCCTATTGTATTATTTGCATCCCTTATCTCATATGATCAAGATTAGAACCTGACTTGCACTATCTAATCACACATACATTAATTGTTGTTAACATAAATGGGATGGTTTTCATCTATTATTAACATAAATAATACTTATGAATGGTGAGAAAATTATTTAGATTCTGAAACAAACACGAAAATGCATTATATTTAATTAAAGATTTAAAGTTAAAGTTAGAGATTATAGTAAAATTTCATTGTGTGAATTAAGCCATCCACTTTATTATTTTAATTTGATACCAAAAATTGAATCATACCAATTTATTTAAATATATATATTTACCCCTCTACCTTTTTCCTTCGACCAACTTACATAATCCCCTCCATATTTTTCATATCATCATCTCTTCTCATTTTCTTTAAATTTATGCAAAAACCCAGTTAACCTCCAAGAACCCCAATTGATTCCAAAGAGTTTTTATCTTAGAATCCCCAATTAATTTCCTTGTAAACATAGCAATGAGACCATCAGGATCGTCAATTTAAAAAACTATGACGAATGAACTCCACGAATTGCCCAGAAGTTCAAATTAAGAAGCATTGTCAGATGAACTTCAAACATTGTTGGGAACTTCAATTTCCACCAGGGGCTGGCGGAATCAGGATCAAATGTCATGGGTTACACACATTTTTATGTAATATTAATTAAAATAAAACAATCAAAAGAATTTGAGCTTATTAATTCCTAAAGTTTTGAAAACTGGACCGACTGTACTCAAATTTTGAGAGTAGTTTCACATCTACTATAACAAATAATATTAAAAAAAATACATATGCATCAAAAATACTGATATGCATCAATATGATGACATTATCGTAACACACATATTTCTTATTACCTATGTCTTCCGATCATTGACTCCGTATTGATTTCGGAAACTCATGTCGAACCGCCTGATGTTGCACATTTTACTGGTGCTCAGAGGACATTATGGATTCTTGGATTCAGCAAACAAAAGTTCTTGGACATTATGGATTCTTGGAAGCAGTTCTTAGACATTTGCGGATAAGGGTTCTTGATTCGAAGCTTCTTTCGTTTCTTGGACATTTGCGGACAAGGGTTCTTGATCCGAAGCTTCCTAAGATTCTTAGACATTTGAGGACAAGGGTTCTTGATTCGAAGCTTCTCGCGGTTTGGTGGACAATAGGTCTGTGATTGGAGTTCTCAGCAGTAATTCGAGTTCATCGGGAAACGTGGTAGAAATCAAGGGCTGAACTACTATGGTGACGAGGGTGGCACGTGCCACTAGTCAAGTTGTGATGCACACATTTTTATATAATATTAATTAAAATCAAACATTAAAAAAATTTGAGCGTATTAAATCTTCAAGTTTTGAAAACTGGACCGATTGTACTCAGATTTTGAGAGTAGTTTCACATCTAGTACAACAAATAATATTAAAAAAATACATATGTATCACAAATTGACTAGTGGCACGTGCCACCCTCGTCACCATAGTACTTTGTGCTTTGAACTTCCTTGCACATGAATTCAATTCTATTGACCGCAAAAAGAGCTAGGATACATTAGTAGTGTTAGAACCATTCATCCCAATCAAATTGTTAATGATATTTGCATTCGGAGTAGTAGAAGTAGATGTAAGTTGCGTGGCATTATTGAAGTCTTTGATCTTAAACCAGAGATGAGAACAATGTTTGATCTTGTTCGTCATAATATCTTTTGTCGATCCACTGGACCACATCTTTTTTATGCCATTGAGACCCTCATGGTTTATTGGATCAAAAACAACATTCAGTTTAATGTAGGTTTTATCATAAAATTAATAATGCAACATGTTGTTACCTACACCAATAATCCATTGCCCTATGGCATGTTACTCTCTAAATTGTTTCGCCGTTTCTCCTATGAAACTGGTCTTTCATACACACATTCCTTTCTTCCCATATGTGAACACATTTTTAACATTCTATACATGTAGTTTTAGGATGTTTACTAGTATTTCAGTTATCGTGTTGTATTGTTCTTGTAATGTTTTTGAATCCATATTAATAAAATGTTTTAGTTGCTATATTCAATAATATGTTAATATGTTCATCTGTCATCTCTTAATTTGAAAAAAAAAAATGATGAAAATCCTATCCGAAAAAATCCAAAAAAATCCAAAAAATCTTATAAAATATTATCTAAATTGTCCTTTTCAGATACGATATTTTATCAGAAGATTACTCACAGGAACACGCAACCCTCAAAAACATCTTATATTAGGGTCATATTATTTGTATCAATATTAAAAATCCCAAAAATCTCAATAAATCATACCAGAAACCGATAAAAAAAAATCTATTTTACACAAAAAAATTACGATCTCATAAACGATCAGATACTATCCCGCTCACGGACGAGTGTCCAGGCCATGAGCCCCAACACGGCCGGCCATGCAAAACGCAATCACAGCCACACAAAATGCAAATTGCATTTTACGCGCAAATGGTAGCTTTTACAAACATGAAAATTTTCTAGTACAAGTTTAAATGGAGTATTTTTGCTAGTTTCTCTTATATTAAGCCGAAGTTGGATAGGATGATAGTCATGTTGGTAATGGATTGTCCAAGTGTTTTAGTGGGCTTGAGTTGGTTGTAGGTAGAGCTGGGCAAAAAAACCGGTTTCTGATCCGAAACCGGTTTTCAAACCGGAAACCGGTTTGGTCAAAACCGGTTTTGACCAAACCGGATCGGTTTGAATCCGGTCCGACCGGATTGGACCGGTTTGAGTTTTTAGGTTCAAAAACCGGTTTGAAACCGGTTTGGTTTGAAACCGGTCTCAAACCGGATGAAACAGGATTGAAACCGGATTGACCTATCCGGCGGATAGGTTAAGGCTATCCGGCGGATAGGCCTTTTCTGTTGCCAAGTAGCCGTTGTAATTGAAGCTATCCGCCGGATAGCCTACCCTATCCGCCGGATAGTTGCTTTCTGCAGAAATCTCTGCACAGTTCGCTACTAGCCATTTTCTCAAACGGCTATCCCCATTTTTGGCCGTTTTTTTGGACTCTTTGTGGAGCCAAACCTCCAGAAAAATCACTATATATGTAAATGTGATATTGATGTTTACTCACAACTTACAACACTCTCAATATAAGCATATACTCTCAATTCTCAAATTGCAATCTATAATTGTATACACTCAAACTCAAGTCTCAACACTCCACTTTTAGTTTTAATTCTCAAATTTATACTTATTAACACAATGGCATCATCATGTGGGCAATCACAATCTTCCGTCGGTGTTGTAGAGTCATCTAGCAATGCTACGGTTGTTTCTATAATAGAAACAAAAAGAAACCCCTGCGGTTTGGTGCAATTACGACTTGTGTGAAATGTCGAACGTTATTAGAAAAGCTCGGTGCAAGAAATGTGGGGCATTTTTCAAAGAAACCGGCAATACTACTTTGAAAAATCATGCAAACACGTATTGTAAAGCGGTGAAATATGGAGTGGGGCGTAGTCAATCAACAATGGCGAATGATGGTACAACGTGGCAATACGAAGCCTCTAAGGTGCGGGATAGAATGGCGAAGTTCGTGATTCAAGAAAGCTTGCCATTTGACCACTTTGACAATCCTCGGTTGACTCGACTCATCCAAGAAACTCTCCAACCTCGTTATAACAATGTAAGTCGTTCGACTCTTAGACGAGATGTAATTAAAATGTGGAAAATCGCTAAAGATGAAATGATTTTAGGTTTTCAATCTTTAGAAACCGGTGTAAATTTAACTTGTGATGTTTGGACGGCTCCACATGGTTCACCGGATTCGTACCTTTGCGTTACCTCTCATTGGGTTAATCCCAAAACGTGGCAAATGATGAAGCGTACGATTGCGTTTGAATTATTTGGATATCCGCATACCGGCGAAAATTTATATCAAATTTTAGATTACGTGATTAAGAGTTTTAAATTGGAAGGAAAAGTATTTTCAATATCTTTTGATAATGCATCCAATAACACCGCCGCCGTTAATCAACTAAAACTAAAATACAAACCGGCTTGCGAAGGTGCATTTTTTCATAGTCGATGTGTTGCACATATCATTAACTTGGTTGTGCAAGATGGACTTAGTTTTATTGCACAAATAAAATAAGCTTTTAAACAAATGCTACGTGATATTTTTAGTTCTTCAAACGCTAGATACCATAGATACATGAAATTTTGTGTTGATTCGAATGCACTTTGGTTAGGTCCCAATTGGGACGTACCTACTATATGGAATTCGACTTGTAACATGTTTGAAAGTGCCTTAAGACAAAATGACACCTTAAGGTTGTTCCATGACTTGCTTGCGGACCGTAATAGATTTGTTACACCTTTTCCCGAATCAAGTTGGTATACTATCCAAGTTCTAACCGATATGCTTGTAGTTTTTTAAAGAAGCAACCACTTTATTGTCGGGTGTTTATTATCCGACTAGTCCTTTAGTATTAAGACAAATATGGTTAATGTGTCAAAAATTAAGCGCTTTTGAAATGAAAGGCGAAATATTTGAAAATATGGTACAACCGATGAAGGAAAAATTAGTAAAATATTTTAAAAATATGCCTCCGGTTATAAGTTGTGCCGCCGCTTTAAACCCCGTTTTAAACGTTAATGGAGTTGAAACTTTACTAACCAACATTGCAAATGATTTGGGTTTGACGGCTATCAAGCCGGCTTGGGCGGACAATGAAATAAATGCATTTAACGATTTTTTTGCAAGTTTGTTTGATGTTTATGCTACGAAGTATGGGGATTCCACACCCGTTCAAGAGTTTATAAGGAATGAAGGCGCAAGTGGTTCAAGTTCGCACACCAACAATGATGACATAATATTATACAACACATTGATAAATGATGCTTCGAAAAGAGCCCGAGGAACCGTTCCTAGTAGCGAACTTTCAAGATATACAAAATCCAACTTTATAATGTTTATGTCGTGGTGGAGAGATCATGAATCCCAATTTCCAATATTAGCGGCTATGGCACGTGACCTATTAACCGTTCAAGCTTCTACGGTTGCTTCGGAGTCCGCTTTTTCGGTTAGTGGTCGGGTAATTTCACCAAGAAGAACAAAACTCACCCCTTTGTCGGTGGAAGTATGCATTTGTTTAAAAGACTATCTAGATGGGATTGAACGGATACAAAACATTTCACCGCTCGAAGGAGAATTGGAAAAAGTTGAACAAGAGATACATGAGGAAGAGATAGCAATGGGCACGTCGGTACCACTTACCGCACAAGAGCTTACTTATCAAGAAGAGTTACACAACTTTCATACCGACGATTAGTCAAGGATACTTTGTAACATATTTAAAATTTTATTATTGTATTATGTAAAATCACTTTGAGAAATCTTATATTTTTGCAAATTTAGTGCTTAACATTTCTTAGTAATTTGTCAATTATACTTCTAAGTCAACCATAGTCAATGAAAGTCAACCATAGTCAATGAAAGTCAATGAGAGTCAACCATAGTCAAACAAAGTCAATGAGAGTCAATGAGAGTCAACCAAAGTCAATGAGAGTCTACCAAAGTCAACATAGTCAACCAAAGTCAATGAGAGTCAATGAAAGTCAAACAAAGACAACAAACTACCAAAAACAAACAATAATAAAAATAAGTTAATCACTGCCGTTCGTCCGGATGTTGAGAAGATGATCCTGGTCCATATCCATAACGAGCATTAGTAGCCGAGTAATCAATACCCATATGCCCGAAAAGCGATTCCATCATGTCTCGTTGCCAATTAAACTGGTTTTCAATAGTACTTTGAAAATTATCGAATTTATTCTCAAAATAATCAAAACGTTGGTCAAGAGATAAAGATGGTGCCGGGCCGGCCTGTTGGGCAGGGCCGGCATGTTGGGCAGGTGCCTCCTCCTCCTCTTGATCATCATCATCTTGTTCCTCTTGATCATGATTATATACCCACGAAGCCCATTGTAGGTTTATAGTTCCATCTACCAACCGACAATGCCTAAACCAATTCACACCCAATAACCGCATTTCTGGTTGCACAATCATGCACGTTGCCAATCCTGTTTGGTTACCAAAGTAGCGGGCCAAACGGGTCACATACTGCCCGCCAGTGATGCTACTAGTTCGGCGTGACGCGCGAGCCATATTCCACAAAGACCGGGCAAGACAACCCGGAACATTCACCAACCCTCTATTCACGATACACCCAAGATAATACAAATCTGTTTGGGTGACTTTCTCTGGGCTTTCTTTCCGACAGGTGAGAGATGTAGAAATCATCCGGTGAATAACTCTCATCACTGGATCATAAAGCTGTGTAGAAGACTTAGGCTTAGATGTCCACGGATACGACGAAATCTGATTCCAAAGAGCCGGTAGATCACAATCTTGTGGTTGCCGAATCCCATTAAACAAGTGATCTATATAATAATCCATACGTACCTCCTCCGGAGTATACAAACCTAAAGCCAAACCAAATTCGGACACACTCATCTCTCGAGGCACCCCACACAATTGGAACCGAATGGTACGTGCCTCGACATCCGTATTGACATCATCAAACAAGTAAGTGCTGAAAAACTCGAGAGTTGCCTCCCGATATATATACTCCCGAATACTAAATAACCTCGACCAAGCTCTCGAGGTAAAACATAACCTACCATCAGCTAACCGATACTCCATCCGCAAAATGTTTCTAATTTCTTCGGAACCGGTAGTATTAGACTGTCTTGCACTTATTTGATCAAGAACAGCCCAATCCACAACATCAGCACATTGAATTGTTTTGTTGATGTTGATGTCCAACATCGACTTAAACTCAGCTTTTTCTCTTGAACTATAATGCCGATTATTAAACTTTAAAAATTGGTGATTCCTTATTATTGCTGGCACCGGAAGGTCATACACTTCCGTTGCCTCCTCATTGTGGCTTGTAGATGGTTCCCCACGTTTTCGTGACTTCTTTGGCGCCATGTCTGCAAAAATATAACATTTATCAAACCTAAACTCATTAAAACAAAAATACAAACCGAGCACGTATCTATACATTCAAATTACCAATAACACATATTAAGATCCATACGTTCAATTCAATTATACAATTATACAATTATACAATTACAATTCAATTACCATAAACCAATTTATACAATTACAAATCCATACGTTCTCATATATACAATTACCAATTACCATAAACCAATTATACAATTACAAATCCAATTAAACATTATATATATAATTAAACAATGTAATTACAACAAATTCAACCGTGTAATTTCAAAATCAAGCAATTCAACCAATTATATACAACTACAACTCAAATTAACCATCACAAACAAGTTTTAAACAAAACCCCCAAATTGTGTTATAAACCCTAATTATCACAAAACGGTTATAAACCCTAATTAGAACAAATTAAACCGTGAAACTTGATAATCAAGTATCAATTAACTATTACAAACATAATACAACATAACCCTAATGATTAAAAGCCTAATTCATCACAATTCATCATCAATAAAAGTTTCAAAATCAAGAAATCTATTAAACGTATCGTAGTAGTAATCATACCTATGATTTGAAGATGAAAAACCCAAGCAAATGTGGATGGAATCAGGGGAAAAATCGCCAAAAACAAGATTGAAGTCGACTAGAGAGAAAAAAAGAGGTGTGTGTGTTTTTTTTTTTTAAGAAAATGGGGGGTTTTGGGCTGTTAATACGCACCAGGGTGCCGCTATCCGGCGGATACCCTTACCTATCCGGCGGATAGCCCAGTGGAAGGGTTTTTTTTTTCAACAGAAAAGGCCTATCCGCCGGATAGCCTTGACCTATCCGGCGGATAGCCTGCAAGTTTGGGCCAAACTGGTTTCTCCCAAACCGGTTTTTGAGAAACCGATCTCGATCTAGTTTGAAACCGATTCCTAAACCGGTTTGGGCGGTTTGGGTTTTTTAGGATTGAAACCGGTTTCAATCCGATCCGGTTTTTGTCAAACCGGTTTTGACCGGCGTTGACCCAAACCGGTTCGGTTTGAAAACCGGTTTCGGTTTGGGCCCAAACCGGTTTTGCCCACCTCTAGTTGTAGGTATTTTCAGCAAAAAAGTTAAGAAGCAGGCCTATGATGGGCCTTAAGGTCTTAATTTTAGTTCATGTTTGGGTTTTCTGGTATGTTATGTTTCAAGACTTATGCATAGAGGTTTAATGATTGAATTAGTTTTGGATGTCCACCAAACCTCCGTGGGTATGACCATAGTAGTATGTTTCCTGGTAGCGTCTCTTTACCAAAAAAACAGAGACCTATTTAGCGATAATAGTAACAATTCAGTTTCATCATCTATATTTGTTGTTAGTGTTAGAGGGTAGGATAAGTGCAGCTAGCAGCACATTTAATTTGTATTGTCAAGGGTTAAAGCGAGCTATTTTATATACAAATGTAGAAATTCAAGGACAAAAATGGCGATTATGATCTTAATTGTCGAGTTCTGTATCCCTTTGAATATATATATCTACATGAGAATCTGGATTAATGGCTTTATTTCATCGTATCATTTGTAGGTCTCCTTGTCACAGTTAATACAATTACTTGTAAATGACCAACGATATTCCTCAAAAGCAGATGGCTTGAACCTACATGCATAGGTCTCTATTGAGATTTTTAAACCTACGACATCTTGATTAAGCCAAATTTGTTTTAACTCACTTTTTGGAAGTTTATAGCATTTCAGAGGTGAGTAGGATAGAATCACGATTAATATGATTATAAGGCCGGCCTACACATAAAAGTACGAAATTCCCAGCAATTTCCTTTTCGTTTTTAATATTATTTCCACTTAGCAAAATATGATGATATATAAATGTCTAGATCTTTATGGAATATATCTTGTCACAGGAAATCAAGCCTAATTACCTAGTCAAAATCTTCTAGGTGCAACCAACAGAAGCCGCAACCTTAACAAATAACCCAAACAACGCAAAAGGACTAGAGAAGAATGGGTTGTGATCACTCTCCAAAAAGTACACTTGTGAAGGTGGCCATTTTGCGACCATTTTGTCTTGTTGATCCGGTCTCACTATGTTATCATACGCCGTCTTAATGTATACTCTGGGTACCTTTTCTACGCTTTCATCAATTTCTTGAAATCGAGCATTTAGGATTGCGTGAATGGGGCCCGGTCGTAGTAGCATTGTAGCTAATGTGTAGTCCTACAAAAGATAAATGAAGAAGAAAAAATCATGATTTATAAGCTTCTTGATCATTAAATGTATGTAATTTTTAAAATAATTTTAAAGGATAGTAAATTGAATGAAGTTTATGGTACCTCTAGAGGACTCATATTGTATGAGATTTTACGTAGCAGCTCTTTTTTAACAAGTGCAGATGTAGGGGATTGATCCTTTCCTAATCCAAATTCCAAATCATAAGCATCACCATATCTAGATAAATCAGGTACTCCCTGCAATGTATTAAAGAATAGATTAGAGATAATATATTTGATTTTTAATATGAATTTTATGAAGTTAATGTTATCAAAATGTGTATATGAAAATATATTTAAATTAGTAACAAGTATGGACTCATAGAGTTACATACATAATGCTCAAGCTAATACATCGATAAAAAGTATAATGAGATACAATTATAAACTTGAGCAAGCCTATAAAAAATGAAAGACTTTTATAAAGGGAAAATCATCAGTGCAACAAACGGTAAGGATGTTGCGTGCAGCAAAGTAAAAATGATGAATAAGATTGTAAATTTCGGCGAATTTGAAGGATTTAAACTGTAACTTAGTTTTAAAAAAGTGACTTAAACAACACCTAACATTTTTACCCACAAATGTTATCTTCATTTATAGAATTATATGATTATTCATTAAAGAGGAAATGTTGCTGTAAAAAACTGTACACCAATTTAGATTCTTTTAAGATTAAAAAAAGAAGTTATGAGAGATATTTTTTGACACTTCAGGAAGTTAAGAAACCAAAATTGAACTTCTATTAAAAAAATAAAACTTTTACTAGGTCAACTGCATATTTGTTACCTTTTAATTTATTAAAATATGATATTACAATGCTACTTACAACACAATCTTACCTACATCTTACAACATGTAACTTTATTTACTGTTAGATTAGACTAACCAAACGAATCAATTATGTACCTACATTTAAGAAAGTTGAAAAGCAGAATATAAAACTTTTATAAGTTTTCTATAAATTTTATATAATAATATAATAATAATAATAATATAATTGGAGTTGCTCCAATGGATCATCGATGTTATCGACATGCATATACATGCCCTTTGTTTCCCAAAAGTTGAGCCAAAAGGAAGAGAACAAGCTTTTGAATGAGCAACACTTGGCCCCAAAGGCCAAAAACTATATATGTTTCAGCTCCCACTCGTTATATACACGTCATCACAACCCACCATCGCCTCTATTCCAAAGTGCAGTATAGTTACAATCCAACCAGACTCTAATCTTCCTTTTACCTTTTCATTATTTGCATTTTTTTTTATATATTTGGTAAAAGTAGATTGTTATTTTTACTTTTTTTATTTATTAAAGTTCCAATATTTTCTTCTAACAAATTTAATAACTGTAAATATTTATTTATCTCTATATATAACTAATAACTTTTTCTGCTTCTCATTTAAAAGCTTTTGAAAGGTGTTTAGGTTAAAAAGATTTTTACTGTAAAATTTTACCATTATGGATGGTATTACAGGGTTTTAATAATTACAACATGTCTAAAGATTGCCTGCTGTTATCCACATAGATAATTTATCTAGAAATAATATTAGACGGCAAAGTATGTATTCTTTTTACATAAAATAGATACTATTTGTTGCAAAATTTGAAGCCTAAAAATAGGAAAGCATCTTAAGGTCACACATATTGCACGTGACCATGTTTTAACAAAGTTGTAATAACGCTGGTCATATTACAATTCACCGTGGATAAAATAACTTAAGTTGTCGCAGGAAATCAATAATAATAACAATTAGTACTCTCTCTGTCGTATTCAAAGTATTCATTTTGACTATACACATAGTTTTAAGAATTTTCACTAACTATACTTTTCACTAATCAAATAACATTTTAACCCACTAAAATCAATTTTGATTGGTTGAAACATGAAAGTGGACACTTATTTGAGACAACTCAAAATAGTAACGTGAACATTTGAAGTGCAACGGAGAAAGTAATAAATAAACTAATAGAGTATAATATAACATAAGACACTAGTTAAACTTACATCTTTGATGTCTTCAGGTGTTGCAAGTCCATTTTTAAGCATGGTAGCTGCAACATATATCGCACAACTCACCTTATTCGGATACTTGTGTGTTGCTAGCGTTATGCTTAGTCCTCCGGCACTATGTCCCACCAAAATCACCTGCAATTAATTAATAACCATATATTATTTGTTTTCTTGTGTAATTTCTATTTGATTACATTTGATTTTTGTACCCAAAAAGTCAACTTATGAGATTTTCCTTGTAACAAATATTAAAATAAATGTATATTATCCATAATTTTTTTCTGTTCATGTAATACTTAGAAAGATGTTGTACATAATGGATTAGGAATTGTACCTTTTGATTAGGAGGCAAAGAAGACAAGAAATCAAAGAGAGGGTGATTGTATTCATCAAAAGTGAGAATTGTATTAGGATCAGAAGGATGTATGCCAGATGCTTTCAGGTCTATGCAAGTGACCATGTAACCAGAGTTGCACATCATGCTTTTGAGCTTGTACCAACACCAGCTTCCTCCACTTATGCCATGAATAAGCACAAAGTGCGGCTTCAATGGACTAGTAGTAGTACTCTCTTCTTTCACACTCTCCTCTCTTTCTCCCATTATTTCTCTCTCTACACTCCTTGCCAATATTTCACACTCTCTCTTGATCATGCTATGGGTATTTATATTACTCTCCCGTCCTATATTCAAAATTCACGTTTTCATTTTGAACGTTCTAAATTATTTGTCAACTTTCAAAAAGTAGGTGAGTGTAACTAATTAACGTTTTTATATTATCCCTTTTTATATGTATATCATTAAAAGATGTGTAAAAACATAAGGAAAAAAATTCTCATTTCAGTAAAAAATATACTCCCTCCGTTCACAATTAGTTTGCACATAGTTTCAGAAATTGTTTTGTCTGATAGTAAATATGACATTTTTGCTCTTACTTTTTGCACACACTCATGTGTATCAATTTTAAAAAATGATAAAATGTTAAAGTTAATTTACTACTTTTGAAAATGAACATTTATTTTGAGACTGATTAAAAAGAAAATATGAATTCTTGTTATAAGACGAAAGGAGTAATATAATAATTGTCTTATCCAAGTATATTTTTCTCTCTAAATAATAAACTTAGGACGGACAAGGTATTTGTTTTATTGATTTTTGTTTTTTGGCGAATTATATGTATCAAGTGGTTGGAATACACACATCAATGGGACATGTCATATATAATTATTATCTAAAATTAATATGTTGTGATGTGATATAATCCTTGAAAACCGTGAAACTTAACCTGAACTAGACAAACATCCGAAGTACGGACTACGGAGTATTTAAGACGTAACGACTTCGTTGGGGAAATATGCTGTAGAGTGATACTTTCATAGTTTCACTACTACAAGACTACAATTAGTCTGTATACTGATATTTTTAGTTGTACGATAAAGTTTATTATAGTCTTTTATTTATTTCAAATAGGAAATTTTTTAAATATTTAAATAATAAATCGTAAAATATATAGTTGGTTATCGTAAAATATATAGAGGGTTATTAATCAATAGTACCTAACAATTATGTTGTCAATAACACTATTATTGTCCTCTTTAAAATGATATCTGTAAAATAATAAAAAAGATATTATTGGTTGATTGAATTAAAAATTACACTTAATCCTATCTATTAATAAGTTAAAAAGACTTAATCCTGTCAATTAATTAAATCAAATTAATAAAGATAATTATTACATAAAATAACTACTAACTAATTTAAATATTATCTTTGAATAATATATTCTAATAACATTTATATTTAATATTTAACTGTTCAGCTTTTTACTTTTAGTTTCTTTCGAAATAATTACTAATTTTTAATTTCAATCGATCGATAAATAATTATGTAAATAAATGAATATGCAATTCTATTGGTTGAATAATGTAATAATTATATCTTTTTAAGATTGTGTGTCACTTTTACGATGAACAACTTGATAAAGAGAGTAAACTAACTTACATTTTTTACCTCTTCAAATTTTGATATAAATATAATTATCTCTCAGTAAGTTATAAGCTTTTAAAATTAGATTTCAGTGCACTCAAATTTACGTGCAATTAACAACACATAACATTTTTTTTCTAAATAATCAAAAACAAAGTAGTGCAGAAAAATGATACTTTTAGACTTAATCATTATCATAAAACTGCACAAGTATCCCAAATTTGATCTAATGACTAGACGATTTTGATATTTTATATTCGGGAGCTATTAAACATACTAATTTAATATGAGAATACTGCTTTAAAAATTGTAATTATGTAAATTGCTAACTAGTTTGATTAGTAAAAATGAATAATCGATCGAACTTATACTTTTATATCCACAACCTCCGAAATGGATGTCTAGAAATTTATGCGTATGCATCCTTTCTGATTTGAATAATCTGTGACACGCGATAGCTTGTTCTTCAAGTTACTTGATCCCAAATGCATTTTATTCAAATCCAGTATTTATTTAATTCCCATGTTTCTATAAATCTATTAACATCACATTCAAAGGCCGACAAGTATTGTCAGTATTTTAGTATCATGTATTGTAAATTTGTAGTTTTCTACCCGTAAGTTTTTGTTTTTTAGCCCAAGAGTATCGTCTTATCTTATATATGTATATAAGTTAAAATGGGATCATACGTCGTCTTCCGTTTTCATTAATGGTGGGTATCACCAACACAAACGGCTGGATACCAAATATATGCAATTTGTGTTAATTATTTAACATTATCTATTATTTAATTCCCGTAGGATTTAATAGTTATTTAATTTGTGTTGAAGACATCGCTCCTATAGTTGTTAATGAAAAGTATCATATAAACCGTTTGTATATATCAGAGCACCTAAGAAGCTCATCAGTTAGTTAAAGATTTTGGGTATAAATGTATAGGTGACAATTTTTGTGTTTATAAATGTATGATTGTATATAATATGTGAAATTTGGTGAATATTTGTCTTCTCAAAAAGAATAAAAAACCGTTTGTATACTTGCATCTTTTCTTGACTAATGTCAGAGACCTTTCTTGTATGCCAGAGATGGCATTCTTCAGAGATACATTCAGACGATTTCGCTTATCAAGCATATAACAAACAACTAAAAATAATAAAGCTTGTAATGACAACTAAACATATCAATACACATTTCTCTTTATACATAGAGAGATGTATAAATTTGTATGCAAGCATTTATAAGAAACTAAACATTAGTAATGAATTTTTTGAAGAATTTAATGACTAAGGGAAGAAAGATTTTCCCCTTTATACCGTATATTTTTCTTTTTCCATTTAACTTCCTTCAATCTGATTCTTTCTTATTCAATACATTCTTTCATCCTTCTCACCCTAATCAACACTATCACTACTACCACCTTCAACCGACATCAGCCGCCAGACTCTGACGACTGACTTTGTTTTTCGTTTTCTTTTTCATCTTTAACATTGTATCATACTTTTAAATTAATCATACTGCATTATCAGCTAACAAATACTATATTATATTTTAAAATTAAGCATGTTGCATCATATTTTTAAATTATACAGCTTTATTAGTTGTCAATAAACAATACATCATGCTCTTAAATTAAACATATTGCAATATCAATCAATAAATACTATATCATTCTTTTAAATTAAACAAAGAGAAAAAAAAAGTGAATGAAGAAAATGGAGGGAGGGAAGTGAAAATAACGAAGGGAGTGTATATAAAAATTAATGGTCATATTATTTTTTTCTCAACTTTCATCATCGTTTTACATATTAATTAGATAATCGCCATCCCTTTCTAACCATTGATCATCAAAAGCTTGATTTAATGACTCTCATTCTCTTCCCACTATTCCCTTTGTAAACCTCCCTTCCTCTATGGTTTCGTATTAAATTTAGTACGGACATAAGAGTCCATAAAAATGTAATTTAACCACTAAAGTACATCTAAGACATATAAAAAAAAAGTAATAAATCAACAGAATAAATATCATTTTCTTTTAGATAGCTTTACCATAATGAATTGATTCATATATTCAAAATAACTTTATCAATGCATATGATATATCATATTAATACACATTTTTTAGTAGTCATCGAGAAAATTAGGTGTAAAATCACCTCTTAACAAATTAAGATAAAGATGTTTGCCAATTTTAAATTTTTAATGCTAAATATACTTAAAAATGTATGTTTAAACTCGTGTTTTAACATACAATTTTTGATACATGAATTTTTATTTATTCTCTCTCATTTTATTTACCAATCTTAACATATGCATGAATAAAATCTTTAAGTTAAGTCTTAGGTTCATGTTATTAGATACATTAAATATTTTTGTTCATATTATTAGATACGTTAAATATTTTTCTTAACATATATATATATATATATATATGAGTGGGTTCAAGGGAGAAGAAAAAATTGATGGAGAAAGGGAAAAAGAGTTTTTTAACCCTTTGATTCTGCAAACTAACTATTTGATTCAGTAAATTAATTAATTTATTTTTTATTAAATCATACTTGCTTTTTATTGAATCATAGTTTTAAATATATATTTTTTCACTTTTTCTTTAAAATTTTTATTTTAATCATAATACTATGTACTATATATATTATATATTACTAATTAGAACATATTACTAATTAAAACATGATTGGATTATGATTATATGATGTGAAAGTGGAAAAGGTGATTGGAGTTTTGTTCGTGTCAGATTGTGTTCAAATGGTGTGATGATTGAGGTACAAGAACAACTGTAAAGGGTATACAATCTCCCCACCTATGGACAAGCATATACCAAATCTTTGCCACATCATTTAATTTTAATTAATAAATAAATAAATAAATCTTACTTTCCCTATGATTAAAATATACTCGTAAGCCCCTTTAGATTTGGGCTGTATTATCTTGCGTCATCGTGATAATATTGGGCCAAATGGGTCCACATTCACCCAATTATTTCTAAATTGTTTAAGAGGTCAATTGTAATTGTTTGTTTAATACATGAATGCACATAAATAGAGAATCTGATTATGTTTGTGAACATTTCATAAATTATTTGCTAATATTCACTCATTTATATCTAGATATTATGTTTAAGTTCGTATATTTCATGTACCAAGTAAAACATTTAAAGGCATTTTTGAATAAATTCTCATTCGTTGGTGCATTTGTATTTGAAGAAGTGCTTTGAGGGTGACGATTGTTTCACAGAATCAAGTGTCTTCCAGGTGATATGTGAATGATTGCTATAGTTGTCATCTACACACTTGATTGTATTTTTAACTTTACCTTTTTATTTGTTGGTGATAATACAATATGTGCATAATTTTTCTTACTTTCGTTTATCTAATACAACATTAATTATTTTGATAGAAACTTTTATTAAACTTTTGTTCCTCTACTACTTTACTTTGAGTTACTTCATACTTTATTTATTTTTTAAAAAGTATATTTGACCAAGAGCATCTCAAAAAAACTTTTATCATTGAAAATACTCTAAAAGTTACATATTGAGAACTTTCAATAACAAGTTATAACAAATAAGATATGGGGTTTAGAGCATAAAGAGTGGTACGATGTTAAATTTAGTGTTAATTTTTAACACCGAATACAAATATAGTGTAAGGCTTTTGAGAGAGTGATTCAATGTTAAACTTTGTATGAAAAGGAGTCCCCGAGTTACTTTTAGACCAATACAATCAAAGAAAACAAAAAAAAAATTAACACTGAGAAAATGGAGTTTGTGGCTTAACATCGACTTTTAACGCCGGATGTTAACACCGAAAGGGAGTGGTTAACACTGACATGACATGACAAATGATAAAGTCTATTGACGGTGGTCACGTATTCACCACTTACTTTTCTCACAATGGCGAACCTTTTAAGGAAGGGGATCCCGATCCTTCTAAAATTTTATGCCGTTAGTATAAATTTATATTAGAGGGGTTAAAAAAATATTATTTTACTGTCGACTCCTTCAAATATTGAACAAAAAGTATTAGAATAATTTTGGCCACCTCAATAAAAATGTTAAAAATTCTCTACTTCATACGGCCTATAATACCTAGAGTATATGTCATTATTAGTTTTTCAACATTTAAATTTTTATCAACCATTCATTAGAATGGTGGTGTGCAAAAAGAAATCTTATTAGGGCCAAGCATATACAGGGAAAAGCAGGTATTGTTTGGCTTTGTGGACACATTACATGTTAGCAGCTGATGGATTTCCCCTTCCCAATATTTGATAGTATAAGATTCTTGCTCTTTTGATTCTTCAATTCTTAGGATATATACTTGACTGAGAATGAATGGGTCGGTTATGACCCTAAACTTGACCCACACTTAAATGAAACCATTTATTTTGATTCAGTTAATTCCGTTGTTGGTTGCGAATGATTATTTCATTTAATCAGTTTTGATTGTGATCAATTTGTTTTAGACTTGGGCTTAAAAGTGAGCAAACCCAATAGAAATAAGTTAATTTATACTGAATGGCACAATAGAGCCGGAACAAGACGTTTCATTTACGAATAATAATGAGAATGTTGCAAAAGGTATAGAACTAACAACATGTTTTATTCTTTTAATAAGAGGTATCCTAAATGTACACTTAAATTTACTATTTGAACACTAATTAATGAGATAATCATTATAATATTTTGACTAATCATTTAAAACATATTAATTATTATAGTAATCATTTATACCTTTACCTTTTCATTAAAACTTTTAAATGATTATCTCAATCATTACTTATATTTAAATTTTTTTTTCTTTTTTTTTTCTAATTATTCAACTATATTTATATATAAATAAAAATATATATAAATATAAAATTCGAAATAAAATATTACAACTTTTATTAAGTAATTTTGACTTACTTTTTCAATCACGAGAGTGTTGCAAAATTACATTAAGTTATATCATAACTTTCAGAATCACGATAATAATATTCACGAAAATCATTAAAAATTTTCAAAGGATAGTAATTTAATAGCTTATCAAACATTTGAGTTAAAACTAATAACCATAGAACTTTTTAATTTTTTAACTCATAATTTTTAAATTCAAAAGTTTTAGTGCTTCTTTGCAACTATTACTATTTTTAAATTTTTAGTTGATCATATCCTGATAATATGCAAGTATCTAGTAACATAAATGATAGAGTGTACTTTTAGCTACACAAAAGTTAAGTGCATCCATGATAAATGAGGGGATTGTGGTTGGAGTTAGAACAAATGACATCTTCAATATTTACATCAAAACATCAAATTTTATTAAAATAATTTTTCAAACTTAAATTTTAAGCATTTTGATTAAAAGAATTTTATTATATAAGTTCAAAACTTACAAAAATAAACGTTATTACTTGTAACATTCGTTTCAATACGTTATACTTTCTCTACAAACGTGATTACTTGAAACATGAATTTGAGACAAGGCTCTTTATAAAGAAAGTATAACGTATTGCATCGAATGTTACAAGTAATAACGTCTATTTTTGTAAGTTATTACTTGAAGCATGAATTTGAGACAAGTCTCTTTATTTCGAATTTTATATTTATACATTTGTTTATATATATATATATTTGAATAATTAAAAAAAACAAAAATAAATTTTAGATATAAGTAATGATTGAGGTAATATTTAAAATTTTTAATGAAAAAGTAAAAATATAAATGATTAGTCAAAATACTTTAATGATGATCTCATCATTAAAGAGAAGTAATTATTGTTGATAGGATCGAGGTATTCAAACTTTGACCAGTGAAAATGGGTTTAGATAGTGAAAATGGTGTAGGAATAGTAGGACCCTTTAATAATTATAAATGAATTCTAATTATTCTATCGGCTACTCTAATTTTGAGTTGGTCATAGGCTGACAGCTTTTGGGGCTCACTTTATGAGTCGGAACTACCGGAAGACCAAAGAGGACTTATTTAGGCGAATAGTGTGCTTTTCGTCCACCGACTAGAACACTTCTAACCTAAAATCCAAGTTACCTTGTAGCTGAAAGAGTCCTTTCCTTTTCACATGATTAATTTTAATTCATATATATTGAGAATTTCTAGAATAAGGGCATAGGCTCTCAGGATCTTGATTATTACCATTCGTCTATCCAATTATGTTAAGATTTGATATGTTAACTTGAAAAGAATAAATAGTTTGGTCAAAACTATCAGGCAGGAGAGTTTCAGCTCTTGCAAATGTTGTATTTTTTATCCCCAAAAGGGATTCTCTGTTTAATTTAATCTATTTGTATCCATTAATCATCTTACCATATGTATCGATTATATCATTAGAATGTCTTTAGGCACATGTTTTACCATATATATCGTTTATATCATTAGATACATCTTTGGACACATGTTTCAATCATACTTATCATTTTTCTTCATTTACATATGAATATGTGAGGGCATTTACCCATGTATACAATTAGAAAAAGACATTTCATTTAGATATGAGCTTCAAATCTAACATCTAAAAATCAATTTTTAACCCATACGATACACGACTAGAATAAAAAATAAACATTGATATAATATATTTATTATACAAAATCCTTTAACTGTTTTGTATCAAAAAAAACTTCATAAGTCTTGAACTAAATGTGATGGTTAAAACTCACAGACGTAGCTCAAATATGTGATGCGCAAGATTATATATTATGACCTTCAATAATAATACACGATCAAATATAACATTTAGCTTTTTATCATCTATTCCTAAAAAGATCATCTTATAAGAAAATCAATACTTCATATATCTGCATTGAATCCTCACAAAAAAAAAATGAACACAATGCATCTAAATAATAATAATAATGACTGATAAGTACATGTAACTCTTGCTTATGCTTTTACCTTGGCATGTTCTTTCATAAAATGATTTTAGTTTCTTCCCTTTTAACCCTGATCAAAAGAAAAAACACCAATGAATGAAGTATATTAGTTATTGTTCATTGATCCCATGATTCCAAATACAGAGAAGTGCATATAGACAAGTGTGTATGTCATCTAAGCAAGAGAGGTTGTTGTTTATAACATTTTGAGGGTATCAAACATGGCTATACTTACATTCAGGAGGCAATACAAACACACATACATATGAATGGCTAGTTTTAGTTATGTTTTAATTACTATCTTGAAACATAAATATAAAATAAATGTTTATTTTATATTAAAAGTATTAGATGTTTATTTTATGTAATGAAATATAGTTTTTGAGTATATGTGAAAACTTAATCTTTTACGATTTTTTTTTGTTCTTTCTAAAATAAGTTAAATGTGAAAGATACTAACCTACTTGTCTTATACAATGAATATTAATAGTAAGGGCTAAGCATGAATTTGATATAAGAGAAAGAGTTTTAGTGAAAAAAAAGTTGTACATTGAGATTTGAGTTACCTTTTTCAAATCAATATTCCTCCATTAAAGACTAAAACTTTCTTATTTTCTTCTTAAAATTAGTTAAAGATTATATAACACATGTCATTTTTCATTTGTAAATCAGTATTTGTTCAATTTTTTTTTTCTTTCTTTTTTTTTTTTTTTGCGGGGGGAGGCATAGCCCCTCCCTGCCCCATTAAAATCTGTTGGTGCTCATGGTGAATATAGGTGACACGATAAGGTAATCTCGGGAACTTTAGATCAAAAGAAACAATCGTTATTAGTAAACAGCAATGAGAAAAGCATTTCTACTAAACATCAAACAGAGGTTTCAAGTTGAGTTTTATTTTAACTGTGACCAATGAAGAAGAATACGTCCCTTTTACCATAAGTTATGGGACCAATGTGTTCTTTTACACCTCCAATCTCTATTTGTATAATTCAGCTTTACACTTGTCAGTACAATGATCACTTGTAGTAACAGATGACGCATCCTATGTTCCTAGCACCTCCAAGTACCGCCTAAATAATACAAGTATTAGCCTCTAAAACTTTGACGTGCTAATTGCAATATCATTCCTCTGAGTCCCAGATTTAATCAAGGCATCTTCACCATCGCTAATGATTGTCTTCTTCAGATGTCCCAAACCCCCCCAATTTATTCTTCTTTGATGGCTTTAAGTACAAGAACAAAGCACCGATCTCTCCAGTAAAGATAGATAGATAAATATATAAAAATTACTCATTAGATATAATATACAACACGTGAGGCACACAAACTTTACGTAATCAAAAACTCATGTAAGCAGTTCCTAGTCGAAAGAGAGAATTATTCTATATATGATTACTAAAAATATTTCAATAATAATATAATTTATTTTAATAATTAATAAAATAAAAATGATAGGTTTGGTGTAGAAATTTAGAAAAGTTGCGTTAATATAAGGTAAAAATGTAACACAGACACTAAACTGAACCATATTAGTCATATGTAACCTAATAAGGATATGATAAGTATATGATGATTGAACATTTAACAATTTAGAGATGAAACAATAAATGGATCAAATTTGCAACTATAATGAGCATGGTTAATCATCAGAAATGTTATAGAAGAGAACCATACATATCTCGTGAGTCATAGTGGATTTGTAGGGCCATGGCTGCAACACTTGCACTGAACCATACATATATAATAACTATTATTAACTAATAAAACTCGAGTTTATTAATAAGTAATAGTATTATATACGTTATTTAAACAATGTAATATACTTATACTTACATAATATTAGTTGTACGTATCACACGTTTTAAAGTCGAGTCTTCCATAAATGATAACTGACATAATAAAGTATCTAAAAGTTTCAAGTTAATTAGTGACGCACATAATAAAATTAACGGCTTAACTTCTCTCGACCTATTTTAACTAGACTATCTTTGATTACATAAAAAAATATGAGTTTTAAATAAATATGTTTGACCTATTAGTTGATTCACTCATCTTACAATAAAGAAATCAACTTAATAAAGTATTCATTTGTTAACTTAACTTAACATTATTCATTTATAATTTTATAATATCTAGAATCTACAATAGTTAACTTTTGTAGCTTTATTTGTTTCGAAGTAAAATTATTGCAAAACTCAAGGTAGATTAGATATGTTGAAGATCGAGTTGCAAAACGTCAAATGGGCTTAGATGAAAACATGATATTACTTTAATTGGGTCATAGCGGGTTACAGTAATAAGGCTCTGAACACAGCCACAATTAAAGTAATTAAATAATCATATAGTTTATATCTTTTTACTTTTGAATTTTATTATTGTTAAAGTGATTAGAGATCAATAGATCAACTTGACATCATCTATTTTAATCCATTATGTTTTACCCGCTTAATAAAATGACTCATCTCAACTGATTAAAACTCAAGTGTTCATAAGTATAGAATTGAACCACAATTTGTTTAGGGGATGTAAATGTTGTAAATATATTACAATTATTATATTAATTAGTAATATGTAACTACCGGAAGAAAATTTAATAATGAGACAATTTTAGTTTACCTAAATTTTCAACAAAAAAATAAGTAAAGAATGTGATGGTTATATCGCATACGTTTCTTAAACGTAATTTATAGTTTTTAATTTGTTTTTCATATAATATTTAATAATAATATAATTATAATTATATGATATTATTAGTTAATATGTCTTTTAAACTTAGAATAATATACATGTTCCATAAATAGCGTTGAACCTTGATATTAGTTATTTAATAATTACAATATATAATATTTATAATTAAATATTGGTATATCTAAACTAGAAAAGATATGTGCTAAAAACAAAAAGCTGACGAAATTGCTAAATTGACAAGAAACTAAACAAGTTATGGTTTGATAAGTCAAGTTGTTAACTCGAAACTTTTAACATGTTTAATTTTTAGAACGTGTTCAAATTGATATAGGTAATTAAACATGTTTATCCGCCGATGTCAAAACATATATATCTGAACATTGAATCATATATACAATAAGTGGATTTTTTTGATAATTTACAAAACCCGTGCATCGCACGGGCCTATACATCTTGTGTTATCATAATAATTGTATTTTATTATTATTTGTTTTATATTTCAAATAAAGATAACTATGAGGTATAAAGTTAAAGAAGCAATTAAGTATAAATTGATTTGATTTTTTAGTTTCTAATTTATGTATTATTGAAAAGGGCATAAATGTAATTTTTGATTTTCTAATTTTCAAACATTAAGCCTTATAACTAAATGCTTTATGAGAGTTTAAGATTAAGATAAGATTTGAGATAAGATTTAAGATATGATTAAACAAATAAAATGGTAAATATGATAGATTTTGAGTTTATATTTAGACTAAATCGCACAGCCCATACCCGAAAATGTTAGTGTTGATTTTTTGTAATGTTATATGTATAATATCTTCAATATTGATACTTAATCGGAACATAAACAACTTCTATGTGTATGTATATAAAATTACACGTTGAGCAATATCCTCTTAATAATACAACTACAGTTGATTTACATATATCTATTTTTCGACTTTATTTATAATTTCGTAGCTCATTTATTCAAAAAATTATTCAAGTATCCAATTGCTAATAAAAAAAATAAAATACATCACACTTAGGTGAATGATATGACGACGTAAAAAATTGAAATATTGAATATTTACAACAGAAAACATGAAAATATTAATCTCACTTGAACCACACATTTTTATTGCTTATCAAATTTGTCACTCAAAATATAGTAGTAACCTAAAATACAAGGTTAAATGAAGACAATAGAATGCTAAAAATAATCAAACAATAAGTCACAAACGATCATATCTTGAAAAACTAAGGGAAACTGGAGGTAGAAGTTAATCATAATTAGAACCAAAAGACAAAAATCATCTTAAATTAAATGTGATGCAAATTATAAAAGGGAATTATAAGAGGAGGATTTCTCTAAAATATATCATCCATGGATAAATAAAAATAAAATAATTTTAGGTAACTATAGTAAATTAAGCCAAAAATTATGGACATGTGAGGATGAGTATGTAGGTATGAAAGATTATTGAAAAATTAGTACTCTGATGATGAAATTTTCTATAATCAGATGTGATGCAAATCATAAAAGGGTTGTCTGTTTGATTTGCAGAATTATAGTAGTAACTAGTGTTAAAATCCATGCGATGCACGATAGTGTGATATTGTTTATTTAATAAAATATATGCAGTTATTTAAGTTTATGTGTTAATTCACAATAACACATTATATATCAATTGTAATGTGAAAAACAAAAGAAAACATGAGTACAAAGATATATACAATTTGAGACACATACCATGAAAGTGCGTTTGTATAGAAGATTTATGTTTGTACCAATTAAAATGAATTGTATTTGGTGAGTGGGAATTGTAAATTTATAGTTACATAAAATATTGAGTTCTTTTTTAGATTAGATAATTTTCTATTGATGTTAATTATTTTTAATTCAAAATTTTGAATTAAATCAAAGTTAATTGTGATTAACATGCTATATTGAAATTGATGATACATAACTGTTGAATTCAACTAAAAATTTAGAAATTTTAATTTAGTGAAATGGTTTATTAAATTAATTGATGATATGTAGTTGTTTAATTTGATGATTTTAATTAACATCCTAATTTAATGATTCAAATGACTGATTAAATTTAACAAATTAATTGATGATACATATATTGAATTAATGATTGAATTAATGATAGTAATTATTTAAATTAATTTAATTTTGAAATTTTAAAATTTGTCACATAAGAATTAATGACATAGAATATTTATTATGAAAAAAATTAAGAAAATGACACATAATAATTTTGTGTATTTGGCAATGTTTGATTGGTGCCAAATAAGCAAAATTAATCATTCTTAACTTCACTTTTAGATATAATAGATATTTTGAATTTAAGTTCGTTACGTAAAAGTGTGTGGTTAAAAAATGAAACAAATTGGAACTCGTCACATTTTCATTTCGGGAACTAAACCCACTGTTTTACTAGTGAAACTGTAGAGTTGCACACAAGTATCTAATGTTGAGAGATGATATGGATGTTTACATGGGATAATTTCACATATATTTCACAAGTATCCATTTATTATATGTTTTATGTGTTAAAATTTATACGTAATTTGAAACTAATATTTGAATCAAATGTAATTTACTTACATAAACGATGTTATTTATGTTTTTTTTCTTACGTATTTAAAATAAAATTCTATTTAATAAAATTATATTTATAAAATTGACTTGATTATCAAGAATTTATCAACTCTATCGGTAGATTATGAGAATATCATAATGACTCCGTGGAACATAAAAGTCAACTTATAATGACTTTGTAAGACATAAGATTGTACGATGGCTAAAAAGAATAAAATTCAAATAAAAAAAAGACAAATAAAAAAAAAGAATGTTGAGGGACAGAATCGGGCATTGAGAAGACCAAAGAACCAGAAATGCAATTTACTCCATATCTTTTATCTAATATATATATTCTGGTTTTGGCAAAAAAATATATAATAAATAAATAAGAGAAGAAAAAAAAAATCTTATTCATCGCATGTACATTTTCTAGATCTTTAATTTTGTTGAAGATTAATTTTTACCAAAATATGCTCATCAAAAACTTATAATAATCTTTTCCCGCCACCTTATCCATCAACAAATAAAAGAACCAAACAGACCACTTGTATGAGTTTATAATACCTGGGCAATTTCGAATGAACCTACTTCTACTTGCTAGTTACCCGTTTGTATTATATATTCCTTCCATCTTATTATAAGGTCTTTTAACTCTATATAAATTTATTTTACATAAATGTCGACTTTCATATTATAATCAATCAAAATAGTATTTTAAAAGTGAATAAGTTATTCTATTGAAAATTATTATCGCACATTTCTAAAACTATGTACATTTTTAAAATAGACATTTTACATTATACGGACTGAGTATTTACATATGTAACCTCTCAATGATGTCGAAAACAGTTTTAATAATAAATCTTATATTGAGGTTGTGCAGGGCCAGTAAAGACCTTATAATAGCGTTATAGATCGGAAAGCACAGATATGGATAAATTGCACTTTGCATCAGAAAGCACGGATATGGATGAATTGCAGTCTGCATCAGAAAGTTCGGAAAGTTCAGAAAGCACAGATACGGAAGAAGAGGCGAATGTGTTACAGATATTGACACAAACGGCAAGGGAGGAAGAGACACATCCATCAGAGACGACTCGGATGACAAGCATGAAAATAAAAGATACTCATATTGAAATGACTCGTGTGGAGCCAAACCTATCAAATACACCTTGTCTAGATCTACTTAATGGTATATTCTTCTACGTACAGATGTTTAGTTTCATATATATATATATATATAATAGGATGGAGATCAAGAAGGAACGAAAAAAATGAAAGAAGTAAGGAAGTTAATTTCAACCTTTCAATCCTGAAATGTTAACATTCATCTGTGATAACTGTTTTTTAAAACGACAATTTAAAATTCATTTATAATGAAATTAAAGGCTGAGATTTGTTTCCCTTTCTCTAAAATTTAGAATTTCCCTTTAAATCTTTCCCATAAATATATATATATAATATATTTATATATAGAGAAAGGATCCATAGGGAAGCTTCAAATCTTGGAGAAGGAGAGAAGCAAATTTTAACTCTTGATTTTTTCATAAATAAATGTTTTTAACATTCATCTGTGATGAATGTTAAATTTTAAAATTATTTGTGATTTTTAAAACTCATTTATAATAAAATCAATGATTAATATTTGCTTCCCTCATTACATACTTCTTTTACTTCTGACTTAATCTCTACCCTTTATATATATAGGAGGAGATTAAAAATGAAATATTAACCTCTTTACAATTAAATAAAGAGGGTATAGTGAGAAGTTGCAACCAAAAAACTCCCAAACCCACGGGCTTTTTAACCCTCACTGATAACGAATCAGCGACGAACAAACACGTGTCATTTCAATCTGAGAAGTCATACCACAATCAAAATGTAAAAACACATTAAAAGATTAGACACAGCGCAAGCACCTCCTTCCCCTAAATGTACGCATACTAATACACATAAAGATACAATTAATTAATTTCTAAAAGATACGGTGGAGTTCGAATCCAAATATGAGGATTGAAAATCACTAGACTTAAAGTCGAGAAGATAAAATTTGCACACCCTATTATTTTAAAATGAGAAACTATAAATAAACACTATAATATTTCTGAATGTATATTTTGTATAAGTATATATAAATGTGTCAGTTTTATCATCTCTTCTATTAATTACATCACTTTTGAAGTTTTTATATAGTAAGCCCTTTTAAAATGCACACGTGTCCAATCAATCGAATTAATTAAATCAATCGATACAACAATCAATACTTCTTCTCTTTTCTAATTTGTCTTCTTGTATAAACATAATTCTATAAAGAAACGAACTTAATTTTGATAAGAGCAAATTTTTGACCAAAACAAATCTTTTGTTAAAAAGCGACAATTTTCAACAAATAAAATTTGTGGAAAAGAAAAAAAAACACCTGAAGATAGAATTTTTTATAAAAAGTGGACTTTAAAGTACACACAAACTAAATGAACTTTAAAGTACAACAAACTTTTATAAATAACAAAAATTTGTAAAAAAATTGAATTTTTATTAAAGCAAATATCTATATAAAAATGAAAATCTTATACAAAATTTGTTATTTTTATTAAGAAAATAATTTCAAGAAAAGACAAATTTGATGGTTAGAAATGTGCACACTAAAAAAGCATGGAAAAATATAATTTGATTTAATAGATGTGCGATTTGTAAGAATGAAAACGTAAAAAGTTAAAAAGTTATAATATGACGTATAAATAGGTGTACAAATAGTATGACCCAATTCAAAAATACACAAAGTGTGCATCTCTGATTCTAAGTAAATACCCATCATACTTGATCGTTAAGACATTCGAAGATAAAATACATAAGATGTGCATCGATAGTTCACCCCTTTAATTATTTTCCATATACAGTACGAGTATGTGATAAATGCATAAAATAGTTTTGTGCATTTGTTCTTCCATTCATCTATTTAATCAGTAGTCAGAATTTTAGACACATGTATTAGCTAGATGAACATCTGGGAAGAATCCATTCATTGTTCATCTCAATTTTTTAAGAAAGCACATAAAATGGATCTTAAATCAGAAAGAATGGAAAATATATTTGTAGTTATCTTCAAGTATTAATTATTGTCAAATTATCAAATATTTTATTTTTGTTTTATGTCTAAACAAGTTAACTTTTGGTTTGATCAAAATTTATTCTATTTAGTATGTTTTACAATTTAAAATAATCTTTTGGTAATTGGTAAGCGATTGACTAGATATCATTAATGATGTGAAAATAAGTTTAAAAGTGATTCTATCATCCGTTCAACCTTTTAACCTCCAACTTTCTTTTTCATTATTTAATCCTTTAACGAATTTTTATTGTTTATTATTTTAAATATATAATTTTAAAAAGGTAATATTTTTACACAATAATTATGTTGTATATACATTTTGATTAAAATAATGAATATATATTTCCTTATAAAGCTAATGCATTGTATATTGTGTTACAATCATATATTATCTTGGATACTTAGGTATACTTAATCAAAATGCTAATAAATTAAGTTTAATTTGTCATTACAATTATTTTTACAACGTTTATTTTGTAAAAAAAAAAAATTAATAATGTTATCATGTCTAATATTTCTAGTATATAAAACCTTATTTATAGTGAAGAGTTACTAAAAATGTCTTGGAGAGAATTTATGTTTTTGATATGTTGTATAATAATAATAATTATTTATATTTATATTAAACGTTGTATATATTTACATTACGATAAATTATTTCAAAATATATACAAGTTTGAGAGTAAAATTATTCCTTAAATGAAACTTTAGGAACTAGATTAGCTTTTGAAATTTTAAAAGTATTAATTTTTAATAATATGTCATAATAATTTTTTAACCTGTCACGTGGAGTTAAAGAATTAAAATATGAAAGAAAAAATGAAAGGTTAAAATTAAGAAACTTAAAACTTTCACTGTGCCGGGGGATCATGCAGGACATAGCTAGCAGCATAGGAGTCCACTCGGCATTAGCTGCTTCTTGCTCGGTGATTAAATCATAATAGACCCTTTCTTCTATAACATTTGATCGACTTAAATTTAGGAGGTGTAAGATAGAATATGTATATTTTGAAGAATCTGCGTGAATACCCCTCTTAAATTTTAGCGATGGGGCTGGATTAATATTGTAGCGTTTTGGCTTTATATTTTCTAAAGGGTTTTTTAGCTTTTTTACTTACTTATTATCAAATACTTTTTTGGCTTAGTAGCTTATTTGAGGTAAAAAATTCCACTTTTGCTAAATCAAGGAGATGGAGCTTTTTAAGCCCATAAGATAGTAAACTATTTAGCTTAAGCTCCATCTCATAAGCCAAGTCAAACACCCCATGTATTTACATTTTAATGAATATATATTATATATATATATAACAGAGAGATGGAATTTGATCAATTATCTTGGGATGAACAGAGTGCTAACATGCCTTTTTAATTACTTTGAAGGAAGTAGAAAAGACTACTTTAATACTTGTGTCCCTCTGTTTCGAGCAACGATTACTGGGAATTGGGCTGCTGCTGAGATCATAATTCGTAGACATCCAGAATTGGTACGGTATGCAATCACTGAGGAGTACAACACACCACTTCACGTTGCAGCATCAGTGGGAACCTCCGAGCTGATGGAAGATTTCGTGGTTAATCTGGTAGGACGGATGACAGTGGAGGACCTGGCACTGCAGAATCGTGGTACCCAAACAGCCCTATGGTTAGCAGCTGCAGCTGGAAATGTCAAAATTGCTCAGATTATGATAAGTAGGGACAGGAATCTTCTGAATATCTGTGGTACTCAAGGAGTACCGTTGTTTGCTGCTATTTTACATGAGAGAGAATGCATGATAAGGTATCTATATGGTGCTCAAGAACGCTCCGTCGAATATGCTTGGACACGTAAACTAAATGGTTTGCTTCTCGAGAAATGCATGGAGTGTGACATCTTTGGTAAGTAATTTGGTAGTCAGAGTGATAAATTTCTTCTCATTCCTTCTAGTTTGCATTTCTCAGCTGATCGAGTGGTGGTCATGCATTGCTTGATCATTGCACAACACCAATTATCACTCAGGTCCAAGGAGCAGAAAAATAACTAGTGGGCAACCAAATCACTAACTCCCACAACAAAACAAAAATCAACAACACAACTTTTATTTATTTATTTATTAGAAAAGCAAGGCCACAACTAAGGAGCAAATTATATTCTAAACAGAAGAACGAATTTGAGTTTTAATCCATTCCAAGTTTGTAAACAACTGTACATAAGAAAGAGTTAAATCTAGGTTTTATTGTTATTTCCAGGTGTTATTGGATCTCTCAACGGTAACAATGAGCGAAACCAATGCATACTGAGCCCAATATCGTAATATATACATATGAGGTTTTTACATGATATTGTCTAAACATGTAATGAATTAATTTGTCAAATGTTTGATAGACAATTTGGATACAAGATGTAACTTTTTTGTTCATATATTTTACTGCATAACAAATAGGTTACATTTATCGTCTACTATTCGTGATTTTCAATTATTTTCTAATACTTAATGTTCCTCATTAATCAATGCTCCTATTTTTCGTAGATGTTGCACTGCAGCTTCTGGATGAATACCCATATCTCATAAGCGAAATGTCAATTCTGAGAATTTTGGCTAGAAAGCCTGATGCGTTGTATACAGTAAAAAAGAGTTTCATCGAGAGAATCATTCATCCAGATGGTAAGTTTGTTACTTATAGAGGTCTCTGATATACTATCATTATAACTCTCACTTATATGAAAGATCAAATCTTATGAGTCCTACCTGAATGGCTATATCTATTCAACATTGTCAATAGCAAATGTCGTTTAGTTTATAAAGTTGATTACATTTAACCTTTTAAAATCTCGTTAGTATCATTTATTGACTTCATTTTTCTCCTGTACTAGATTATTATTATTTTTTTATAATGGAAATCATAGAACCTGTCACACGTTCATGTGCAATCCACATTTTGTCAACTTGAGACTTGAACTCACAATCTTTTAATTGATGGTTCTTCACGTATTGTTAAACTATAGGTCCTTTGATTCCCGGTACTAGATTTGTTCGAAATTAATTTAAGCTTATTATTTTAATCAAATTATCAAGTTCTACTTTGAGAACTTTTAAATCTTATTAGAGAACCTAAACACCTAAATAACTTGCTACGTATATTTTAAAATCTCAATAAAATTTTTTGAAAGGGTTTTCCGGTAGGGCTTGAAGAATTACAAATTTACAGTGACCTAAATTTGATCCCGATATTCATTTCTTTGGATCTCTAGTTGGAAAATAGATGTAAAGTTTAGTTGAGTAGATTGAACTTGTAACCGATGTTACAATCTACCTTCTAATTGCTTTTTCACTAGCTCTTTACGGGTGCCTTTTAATACAACCACATCTGCTTAAAAGAAGTACTCCTTCCGTCCCAAATTAAGTGTCTTGTATCAGATTTCATGGAGTTTAAGAAATTGCTTTGTCAGTTAGTGAAGATGACTCTTTTACCCTTACTTTTTTGCACAGACTCCCATGTATCAGTTTTGAGAAAGGATAAAATGGTAAAGTTAATTTGCTATTTTTGGAAGTGAACATTTATTTTGGGACAAACAAAAAAGGAAAGCAATACACTTAATTTGGGACGGAGGGAGTATTAGAAAATTAACTTTGTTCAAACCTTCAATTAACCAATTTTATTTCAAGGTTTGAACTAGCTAGAATGAATTACAGAAATCTTGATACATAATATGGGTCTAACTAAATGATGTAAACTTACAAAAATAATTATATATCAACAAAATGCAACGTAAAACTAGACATAATTTTGTAGTATATACCCGGAGCAGAGCCTGAGCAAATTAAACATTATTATCATCAAATGCTTATGGATGTAGGACCTGATGAAAATGATAGTGATGCGTTGAGATTACTAAAAATTGTCTGGGAAACTATTGTCCGGCGAAAACGCCGGCCAGAAGTTTATCATATTCTCAGAGGACCTCCTGATGCCGCTTTGAATGACCAAACAACGCCAGATTTTTTATACTCTCCATACTCTTCCAGAATACTATTCGTTGCTGCTGAGGCGGGCAACACCAGATTCTTAGTTGAGCTCCTTCAAGCCTATCCTGATCTAGCATGGGAAAAAAATGATGATAACCTTAGTATATTTCATATAGCTATTATGCACCGTCATCAAGGTATCTTCAACCTACTCTACAAGATAGGATCATTGAAGGATCAAATAATCCACCTCAAGGACAAAGATGGCAATAACATGCTTCACTTAGTTGGGAAGACTTCAAAGGAGATGAGACCTCATACAGCTGAAGCATCTCTTGTAATGCAACGAGAATTATTGTGGTTTAAGGTATGTCTTTTGGCCCCCGATCTTATTTGTGCTGTTGTCTGTTGAAATATGACTATCTATGGGTTGGGGATTAGAAATTGTAACGGGTAATCTTTGCTTAAAATTATCTATATTTTGTAGGCAGTAGAGAAGCAGCTGCCATCTTTTTTGAGAATGAGGAAGAACAAAGCTGGTCAAACACCGTATGAGTTATTCACTGAGAACAATAAAGATGTTGTTTCCGAAGGTCTAAAATGGATGAAACACTGTATGGTGGTGGCTGCACTTATAGTCACCATAGCTTTTGCGGTAGCTTTTACAGTTCCCGGGGGCTACAGTCAAAATTATGGGCGACCGTACTTCCTTCATAGGTCTACCTTTACAGTATTCGTTATAGCTGATAGTATATGTTTAGTTTCTTCTTCAGCTTCGATCTTGATGTTCCTATCAATCCTAACATCTCGTTACGATCAACATCATTTCTTGTACTCATTACCCAAGAAGCTGATGGTCGCTCTGTTTTTCCTTTTCATCTCTGTCGTGGCCATGATGGTCACTTTTAGTGCTAGTTTCTTTGTGCTATACCATAATGGGTTGAGATGGGTAGCATTCGTCATTGCTGGATTTGTTGCCATCCCGGTCGTCATATTTGCTATGCTGCAAATTCCTGTTTTGGTGGATGTATGTCGCTCTGTGTATGATAATAGGTATCTCTTTAACCCCAGGAGCAGCGCGCTTTACTTCGCAAAAGGGTAGCATATTGTTCTTCGTGTGGCCAGGTCTGTAATTGATACAACGTTACCTACACTAATAAGGTAATTGTTTTAATGATGTTGGATTACACTTTCCATTTTATTTGCTTCACAGCTCTTGTGACAATTGTTTGTTAATTTATTATTGTTGCTGTTCTTTTTGTTATTATTGTTTATTCATTATTGTGTGTTTCATTGTAGCACTTGTGATAAATGGTTCGTTACAAGGTCGTTGTTTGAATATTGATGTTGGAATGTGCGTTTCATTTTACAGCTTCGCACCTCTTGGCGATTATTTATTTATTTATAGACTTTGTATATTTATTATTGCGCCTTTCAATTGAAAACCTTGTATTTTTTCTTAGTACACAGGCAAATAAACGTATAAAAACAATATACCCCCTCCTACTACTTAGTATTTTTTCTTTACACAATTCTAATCATATTTCACTTCCGGCTGCCTCTCATCCATCGGTGACGGACTGTATGCCGGTATCCTTTCTCTGTCTCCACCTCAAACCAAACTCGGATACTAAAAATTGATGTCAACACATATACCTTGTCTCAAATTAGACAAAACCATCAAAAAAAACATTCAATAAAAAATAGCAATAGCAATCATACTCTGTAGAAAAGCAAATTCAGGCAAATGAAGTATAGAAAATTGTTACATCAAATTGAATATCAGTGTAAGGCAAAAGAATTGTCTAATTATATACATTCCCCATTTCATAGCTAAAACAGAGTTTTTATTCGTGTTCTTTTTTTCAATTTTTAAACCAAAAAACGAAGTTAAAAAGAAAAAGACCTAAAAGATCAATTGGGAAATACAGTAGGTGTTTATCCAAGACAAAAGCTTTCTACAATCAAACTTATACGCATATGTAGAAAGAGTAAACATCGTATATAGAAAGAAAAATATTTTCAAGCTCCGTTTTCAAATGTTAGAAGTTCATCTTTAAATTTAAAAATAATATCTCAAATTCTTTAAATGAAGATCTTAATAATGATTTCTTGTAGCTTAATTTTGAAGATTGAAGAAACAAAGTTGACGATTATGATTGAACAAAGATAAATGTTTTAATTGAGTAAACTAAAAACCCCAATTTTTAGTCGGATACGACTGAAGTTGACGGAGGTGAGTTTGACGAAGATGAACGGGGTGAAGTGAATGATCCTGGTGTATAGAGTTTTCAAGGGTAAATGTGAAAACATAAATGAAATAAAAGAGTAATCTTGTAAAATAAATACATAGGTATCGTTGTGCTTTCTCATTAATTTGATGTGTACAACTAAAATGTGTTTGTGCTAAAATCAATTATAGCTTCCACTTGGGAGTTCTATGATAAATTGGATGATTTGTTAAATATGTGCTCCCTCCCTTCTCTCACTTTAATCGTTCACGACAAAAAAAAAATGGTAAATTGATAAAATATTATTTATAATCGTATATTAAATACGAGTTGAACTAAAAATATTAAAAAACAAATTATTAGTAATTTTAATATAGAATTGAATTGTCATAAAAACAAAACTAAACAGAACCACCCAAGTAAACATGAGTGAATTGTTTTGACATCATTCTTACGTAAGGAATATAAATTGTAACCACTATTTATCATTATGTGAGATACAATCAAAATAAGTTAACATTAATCATAAGACAAATGAGAAATTTAGCAAATTTCTGGTCAAATAAATGAGAAATAATCTTTATATAGTAGTATACTCACACGAATACACGATAATAAATTCATATACATGTAACTGATCACAACAATTTAAGAACTCAGTTGAAGTAACGTAATGGTTTAAGAACTTGATATGAACTTTATTCAATAATCAACATCCGATGATACCAAACACACACAAAAATATGGTAATAAGACCACTCCACGATAGAAAAACATTACATTTCCAGCAAGACGAACCTAAGTATTTACGTATTTGAATGCCATATCATTTTTAGCTAACTTATTACCTTAACTCGTATACATTAAACATAACCAAATCAACCCATCATGTAAAAATGAGTTTAAATTCCTTCAAAATTCAATTACTTCGTTAGATTCCAATTTTCAAAAACATTATTTGAAACAAATGTACCATAATGTTGCATTTGATTCACGAAATTGATAGGCATTCGATGAAATTTAAATTAAGATTTCATTCATTAACTTGTTTGCTTGAGTAATTAATGAAATTGAAATCCATCAAATTCCTTTTGCTAAAGGAATCGAAATTCATTTTCCTTAGATGAACTCCAAGTCCTTCAAAAACATCACACAAACAAAACGCATCCTAAGCTTCTTGTATCATAATCGTCATCATCATCATACATCAAATATTTTGGGAGGATCCAGTGATCTTTATCTTCAATAAGATTTAGAGTTAATTGCATGAATAGCCTTTCTGGTTTACACATAAATGCACCATTCAATTCTATACTTATTTTGCACATCATCAATTCAAAAATTCAAAAGTTGTTGCACATTTCGTAACTCCTACAACTAAAATGACTTAAACACCCTTTTCTCTCTCTCTCTCTCTCTCTCATTTTATATGATTTCAATACATAAATAAAATGAATAGAAGAATGAAATAATATTAAACAAATAATACATATACGTATTTCATATGCATTTCATGAGTTTTAGCCTGCATCGTAAGCAAAAAGATGATGATGGTGAGTTGGCTCTGAATGCTTAACTGCGATCGAAGAAATCAAACAACAACAACAAAATTTACTCCGTAATAATACTTTCTTCTATTTAGTTTGCATCGTTTTAGTCTGGTCAGTCAATCTAATCAAAGAAGTCGACGATTCCACCGTGACAACGAGGTTACATCAATCGGTTCGATGGAGTTTTCGATTTTGGCATATGAAGGTTGCATGATTGATCTGGAATTGATCGAAAGATGTATTATTCATGAAATAAGATTTTGCACCCGCAAAATAAAATGCAAACTCGAAATCAGGTTTCGTGTGTAGTTATTGTTCATTTTTTGAACCAGTTTGTGTCTGACTGTTCGTTTTTAATGTTGGCTGGGTGGTGGTGGCGCATAGGTGGTTTTGTAAGATTTGGGTGTTTCTAAGTTAGGGTTTTATATGGAACTTTAGGTGGGTTTTGAAAGATGACAGTATGCTGCAAATAGGGGTAGCCAGAAAAGGAATGGTCGGAATCAACAGTAAGCTTTTTTGTCTGGGATCTCATCGGGGGTTGCTCATGAAAAAGAAAACCATAGATTGGCATACCCAAGAGGAGCCACTGAGATTAAGCAACACCCTTTGTTTGAAGGTGTAAACTAAGCTTTGATTCACTGTGCTACATCACCATATGTTCAAAATGAATTGAGGTTGAATGTGTTAACCAGAGATGATCTCTTTGAAGAACAAGGGATTTGTTTGAAATAAAAAAAAATGTAAACGAAAGAATAAAAAGAAAAAGGGTATCATAGTCATCTCAGTTGAAAGGGGACTGAACGCGCAACAACTTTTGAGTTTTTAGACTGCCAATGCAGAAAACAAAGTATAGGGACTGACAGTGCAATTGGGTGTAAACCACAGGGATCATCCATGCAATTAACTCTTAAGATTTAAGATAGGATGTTGTTGTTGCTGCAAATTTTAGTCTTTGTAGCAAAAACCACTTGTTCATAGATCCGTATTAGTTTATCTTAGCCCTTGAAAAGCCATCTCCAGCCTCTACGTGCTGCACAGTTTTATTTAGGCATTAGTAGCAGTAAGTTTGACCACAAAGTGATAAGTCAGAGGTGGGAATCTTGACCCTTTTACTTAATAACTGGTCGATTTGGATTATGGAAATCCGTAACAGGTCAGATGGGTCAAATCACAATATTTTAGCTAAAAGATAAACTGGTAGCAATATGTCAAATGGGTTGAAAGTCAATTAAAGTGTCCTATTTGTGCTTACAACCTCCTATATCATTCTATTTTCTAATAGTAAACTACTATTGGAATAACATAGTTTTCATAATTATATTTAAGGCATGAACTGTCACTAAAAATAGGAGAAAAAATTGTTTATGTGTCAACCAAACCCAACCCGGCCCATTTCAACCAGTTCCAAGAGCAGCCTTTATGACAAAAGTCGGTTTTGGCCCGTTACCCGGCCACCCATTTTGTCACCTCTAGTAGTTGTATATGCATGAGAGAGGAATTTACCGCAGCCATGAAACTTTTCAGAATGTCCTATTTCTGCATCTCATCCCAGTTGAGAGGCCTATCAGCTTCTACCGTTGATCGAACTAAAACAGACACATGCTGAGAGCATTAGTTAAACATCATGTTTCTTTAATGAACTAAAAAAAATATACCAGTGACAATAGTATTAAGACATAAAATCTAAATATGTGTTGCAGTATCTTCCAACCATATAAAATATTAATGGAGTAAATAGTATTTGTTCGATCCGACCAGTTTTGGCAAGCGTTAATAAGTTCACGTTTTTACTACTTATTATCAAACCGAACTCAAATGTAAAAATAAAAGCATATTACTTGTACTGGTTCATTCAAGAACTTCAACTCCACAAAAATATGACATTTTTCATGCATCTTAGCTTCACTTAGGCTACGGGGAAGTGTGTATTGCAACAGCATAAACTATATGCAAACTTAACAAATAATAACTCAGATAAACACCGATTCATATGACAGGACGTAATTACCATAACAGAGATTAAACATGTATATATTTCAGGTATTATCATCCGCAATATATCAGAGACATTCAGAAAACTATAAACAAATAACATATACTTCGTAAATCATACATATACTGATTTCCATAATAGAGATAAAACATTTTGGGATAATCCTATTTAGAGCCATATACATACTCCATTACTTAATTTTTTATGAACTAAAGAAGATTTGAAAACTTAAAGCCGATAAAAGAAACGCAAATATAGGTGATCACTTCCATCTTCCTTTGTGTCTTACCAATTTTTGTATCTGTTTATCTAATACAAGGAACTTCACAACAACCAAACATCACATAAGCATTCAAACATAGCCCAAAATTTGAGGTGGCAAAATGGGAAGGTCAAGTGGAGTGGGTAATGGGTCAAAACAGGTTCATCTCCAAAGAAAATTATAGTGCGGGTCAAAACAGGTGGTTGGGGTTGACCCGTAACCCTCTGTCCCATTTACTTAATAACCTCAATGTCAAATAAACTTCACACTAGTGACTAGATAATTAAGATACTTAATGCATTAAAAATAACATTGTCAACTCGTTTGACCGGTTTTCTTTTTAACCAACTTTTTTGATTTTACCCGTTTGACTCGCTAGAGATTTAAATATATATATATATATATCACCCTAATCAACTCATTTATATGCAATCGAAATTAATAATAATGCATACAATTTTGGTTTAGACTAATCAGAAGGTTTGACCTCACAAATCAATATGACGATAATGAAAAATACAAAAGTAAACCATTATCACCTTGACTGAAGTTCCTCACAGATTAGTATGCCATGAAGGATTCCTCGGACAGAGTCTACTTTGAAAACATGCAACATTCTAGCAAGTCCTTGACCATTTTCGGGCTGTTTTAGACAAACTTCCTCAGATAACAGTTTTCGCCTCCTGCAAAAACCAAGTCCACAACCTGGTAGAAATCACCCTTTTGGAGGTTAGAAAAAGCAATCAACGGCTGTAATGCAACGAAACACATCAATTGATCAGGGGCGAAGTTAAGATATTCAAATTGAGGGGGCAAAAAACATTTTGCTCTTTTGAAATTATTGAGGAGTCGAAATTATTAAATGTCACTGATACCCTTAATTTTATTATACATAATTTGAAATAACTTGAGGGGGCATCTACCCCCTTGTACATATTTGACTTCAGATCAATAGTCAACGAAGTTGGATGGCCAGGATCAAAAAGTCAACAAAAATCAGCTGACTGGCAGCTAACAATATAGATTTATAATAAGATGAACCAAATAAAAGATTAGCGTCTAGAAGTGCTAATGTTTTTCTAAGTTGTAGTATAATCAGATGATTGACTTTTGAATTTTGACAAGTTCAGACTTTTGTATAATCAACTGATAAAATGTCCAAAGCTAACATTTTTATGAAGAAACTAGTAACGTTTTGGAAATATTGAGTAGAAGTCTTCCAAATTAGTTTTTAAGAGGTGATGAATAGGGTAATTTTGCTTATCTATAGATATCAGTTCCGATGCACTTGGTAAACTCACTTTTTGCATACTCAAAAGCAGATAATCAATTCCAAAACACAAATGCAAACACCTTAATAGAACAAAGGATATAACGCGAGTTCATGTTTCAACAGATATTTAGTTTTGAGCTACATACCTTGATGTATTGTAGAATGAAACCACCCATGAGGCTGCAAGATGACTCGAGGATGCATAATTATCAAAGAAAGCGAATAATCATGAATTTCTAGCATAATATTTCTTCACAATATTGAGATGGGTGTCAACGAAATTCCTGTATCTTTATATTTGAGATAGATATCTCGGGCCTCAACAAACCTGGCAGATTGGACTAAAGAATCAATAAACAAATTACACGTAAAAGAATCAGGGCTACATCCATTAGCTTCCATGGATACAAACAACTCTTTGGCTTCTTTATATCTCCCCAAATCACATAACATCTTAATAAAAGCACTATAAGTAAAGTTATCGGGAGTCAATCCTAAAGTCAACATGGTCACAAGGACCTTTTGTGCCTTCTCAACCTCCTTCATCATGCAAAAGTTCTGAATCAAAGCATTGAACGAAAAAACATCCGGCTTTACCCCATTGACTTGCATTGACTTTAACAATCCCTGGGCTTTAGATTTATCACCAATCATACACAGTGAACGGATCAAGATATTGTATATTATAGCATTTGGATGAACACCCCAATTAACCATCTCATTTAAACATTCAAAAGCATCATCAATTTGGTGGGTCCTACAAAGACCATGAATAAGTGAAGTGAAAGTATAGGTGTCAGGTTTGAAATCGTATTGAAAGAGCATCTTAAGAAGCTCCTGTGCTTCACGCATATCACCATTCTTGCAATGCCAAGATAGAAGAGTGTTGAAAGTAACAAGATTAGGAGAAATACGGCATTGAAGCATATCTAGAAATGTTTTCATTGCTTTATCAATCATACCTGTCTTGCAAAAACTGTTGATTATCATGTTATACGATATCACATTTGTTAAAAGCCCCTTTTCAATAATCTGATTTAAATACCGATTTCCCTCCACTAATCTTCCATTCTTGTATAAAGACTCGACGAGTAGAAGATAAGTATTGAATTCACATTTCACACCTCTTCCAACCAAACCATCAACAATATCACATGTTTCCATGAGATCAAATCCCTTAAGTAAACAAGTTATAGTCATATTAAACGTACTAGTATCAGGCATATAACCTCTCTCTATGACTTTCTTCAAGAAAAGAGCGGTTTCATTATGTAAAGTATTGCTCGAAAGACAATGTAAAACAGAGTCGCAGGCTGGTACAGGCAAGACTTGCTCATTTTCCACAAAATAGGATAACAATGTAAACGCCTTGAGTGGACGAACATTACGAAATACACCATTAACTAATGATCTAAAGGTAGCATCATTAGGCTTCACATTACTCTCTTTCATCCTCTCCAAAACCTTAAAGGCTTCTTCGATTCTTTTTGCATTACAATACCCATCAATGAGTATTGTATATGTATATACATTCGGCAAATATCCCATTTCTTGCATTTGTTTCACTAATCGCAACCCTTCATCTACAACTCCAACTTTGCATACTCCATTAATCAAAAAGTTATAAGTAAACCTATCCGGGCTACAACTATCTAGCTTCATTTGTTGAAATTTCAAATATGCTAAATCAAGTGCATTCGACTTAACCAACGCATCGATTACCGCATTATACAATCTAGTACTAGGAGTAACCCCTAACAACGATATCTGATCAAAAACCTGAACACAGTACTTGGCTAAACCTAATCTCCCCCAACTACTTATCAAAACACAAAGTGAATCCTCTGTAACACAACACCCACTACTCCTAACAAGATCAATAACCTCTTTCGATAACAAAACTGGACCTTTTCGATAAAGATTATTAGCTAAAACACTTCGAACTGATAGATTCTTTGCATATAACGGATTAATATTCGAAACCCACAAATAAAAAACCAAACTTTGTAATGGGTTTTCTTGATTTTGTAATACACTTACAATAAACCTAGGGTTTAAGCTAATTTTATTGGTTTTTAAGTCGTGGTTTAACAAAAAGTACCAATCTTTACGTGCAAGAATATGAGAAATGTAATGATGATCAACGGGTTTATGATTGTGGGTAGGGTTCATTGAAGAAAGCTTACCTCTTGTGGTGAAATTAGTGGTTGTGATTATAGAGTTTTTGTGGTCAATTAAAGAATTTGACTGATTTTGACTAATAGGCGTAATTTGATTTGGGGTTTGTTGAACCCTAGAAGCAAGAGCAGAAAGGCGTCTCATGTCTTCGGACAGGACCTCCGATTGAATATTTGAGATTAAAGAACGTTGCGATTTAATAACTGATGAAACAAAGTCTCCATCAAATACTCCGGTTCGGAAACCTGATGGGTGTGAGAGTATGTATCAGGGGTTTTAGACCTTCAATCTGACGTGGCTTTCACCTGGGAGGTTCGGTTTAACTCATGTGGCTGCAAGTTTCTTATATGGGGTTTTAGGTCAAGTAGATCGTTAAACGGGTAATGGATGTGGTTTCTTATACGGAGTTTGAAGTCAAGCAGCACGTTAAACTTAGGTGGATGCGATTTAATTGGAGTATTGTCAAACTATTTTTAACAAATGTATGTGATTTAATCGAAATATTATCGTGATTATTACTTCCACTATAATATCGACGGATCTTCAAGAAGAAGACGAAGCCAAATGGCAACATCGATAACTATAAAGCAAGATTGGTTATTCTATGCAATGGAAGGTATTGACTATTTTGATACTTATTGGCCAGTAACATGAATAACCTCCATTAGAATGGTATTTGCTATTGTGGCTTTAAGAAATTTGGAAGTCACTAAGTGGATGTAAAAACAGCTTTCTTAAACGGAGATTTAGAATAATAGATTTACATGGAACAACCCGAGGCCTTTGTCACCCCAAGAAAAGAGAGAAAAGTGTGTAAGCTTGTCATGCAAAACGTAAACCTCGAACACTCAAGAAATCTGTTGGGCATGTGGATTCATATCTCTTACAACCGACACAATCCTCTATTCTTGGAGCAGAAGCTATTTGTTTAGCTTTACATCCATCCCAAGGTATCATTTCTAATACATCCGCCTCTCGGGTCCCCCAACTGATTCTACCATAGAGGCTAAAACGATAGACAATAACTGCCCCCCCCCCCACCCCACAAACACAACTTACAACTTTCATCTCTTGCTACGACATTTGCACATTTAGATACTACTACCGTACTATCAAGAGGATTAGCCGGCAAAGGTACCTATCCAGCAGTAGATCCTTTAGATATTGAGCATGTTTCCCATCTCTTCTCGAGAACACGTGGGCAATTTCTTTGCAAAATTATGCTCAATTTCATATGTGGCAATTCCATTAGGATTTCTTCGTTAGTTGGGGGAAAAGTAATAAGAATATCCCAATTATGACATTCGTGGAGAAAGAATCTTAAAAAATGCAAAGAGGAAACACAAATGTAAGCCAAGTAAATCAACGGGTAGTCTTGGTCCTATTGAAAATGCCAGTAAAAGTAAAGATCTGAATAAGATTTTCCTTTTAATGAAATAAAGTTTTTGATCGGAATATGAATCAAACCGAAAGACCCCTTAACTGTTATATGAGATTAATAAAACTAATCACATCGAACAATTATACAATATTTGCATTATGTAACACGTTGAGAACTTGAGATTACTTAGCTACCATGTTTATAGAAGCAATAACTGTAAATGAAATTATTTTTCTATATATGTAAATGTATAAGAAAAGATAAAGATCTGGATATTTATCCAACCCATCTAATTATTCTTAAATAGAACAATACTTCAGTAAATTATTTAGCTTTATTTAGAATTTAGTTCATTTTTAGTTTAGGTTTATTATGTATAATGAAATTTGTTAGAATCCCATCCAATGGGGATTCTTACTTCGTTTATGTTGATTTTGTTACAAATGGAGAAAAATTTAAGACGTATATAATATAAGCCAAAAGTGTAATTATACAAAAGAAATGTAAATCGTTGAATCGGAAAGAAAGAATGACAATGAAGGTTCAAGAGTCTTGCATTCAATCATCTTTTAATTATTTAAATTAATTAAATAAATAAAAAAGATTTGAAGTTTAAAATGTGTGTAATTATCTCTTGATATTTATTTTGAGGGATATATAGATATTTTTAAAATTTTTAATACTTTTAGTTAAAGTACAAAGTTAAATGTTTTGTAGGTACTTATGTAATATAGATTATGTTAAGCTAATTTTTAATCGGTATAGTATTTTTTCGTTAAAAATATCAATCACAATATAAAAAAATCGATTAAATATTTTATTTATTATAAAAATTAAATTTATTGCGTGGTCTATAAATTATATAAAAAGTTTAATTAAATAAAAATTAAATTCAATTCACGTTATTGTAGATTTATGATAGTTTTTTTTAAAATAAAATACAGCTTTTAGAAGTGAAATAGTATTTGACTTTCTTTAGATTTTCGTTAACGTAGAACTCAACTTCACTCGCACACGCCACTGAAAAAAGAATGCAAGATCCGAACACCAAACCGCCAAATACGGCCTCCTCATTTCCGTTCCGGCCGTCACACCACCGTCGTGCACACTCGGAAGTCAACTTCCGGTTACCGGAAGACCTAGATCTGGTATCAGATTCGTTCGATGCACCTTCTGGAAGCTTCGAAGATATTGGATCTGAAGACGATCTGTTTTCTACTTACATGGACATTGAAAAACTCGGATCTAATTTGAATCACGCTCCGGAAACTGGCCGGATCAACAATGCTGCTAATGCTGGTGGTGAAAATGGAGCTTCCGACGATAGTTACGCCGGCGGTGGTGGTGGTGACTTTAGCGGTGATGGGGAAAAGACTAGTACGAAACCTAGACATCGATATAGTAATTCGGTTGATGGATCGAGTTTTTTTGGGGAAAGTATTGAAGCTAAGAAAGCAATGGCGCCTGATAAACTTGCTGAACTTTGGGCGGTTGATCCCAAACGAGCTAAGAGGTACTTGTTTTTATTTTATTTTATTGTTTTACTGTAATAATTTGTTTTTCTTTATTTATAATTTAGAACTTAATTTTGTCGCATCGGTAAATGATTAGATATGGATGGTTTGTGAATTAGAAATGTAAGGTTATAAATTGATCTAGTTTAGTTAGAGCAATCCGTGATCACTCAAAAAGGTTGCCACTGACACTCATTTTTATGTCTTCATCACATTGTTTTCACACTAAAAAGTGCACCCTCACTTAAACACTTTTTACCTTTGTAAATAAATTATATTGGTATAGAATGTAATCTATGATAGTTGGCTCTGTATATATGGAACAGTAGCCTATGATAGTTTTCATGCTTGATATTGGTATAGAATGTAATCTTGTGTTGATATTCTGTTAAATAAACAACATATTAATTTCTCTATGAGAGACTTGGCTAACAAGAAGCAAACTGAAATTGTGGCTAAAACTATCTACTAGTACATACTAAGTTGGTCATCACTTCTGAGATTTTTATAGTGTCTTATTCAGTTATTCTTTTGTACTACTCAGGATTATGGCAAATCGGCAATCTGCTGCTCGTTCAAAGGAGAGGAAAGCGCGATATATAACCGAGCTTGAGAGAAAAGTTCAAACCCTACAAACGGAAGCGACAACCCTTTCTGCACAGTTGGCTCTCTTTCAGGTGATTATTGTTACACTTCTGTACCTTGTATGAATTTCTTTTTGTTTTGCTACTCTCAGGTGATTCAGAATTACAGAAATATGCTCATAATAATCAAATAAATGATAATTGTAGCTCTATAAGTCCAATGAATTTGTCTGACTTTTTGATCATCGCATGTCCGTTTTCCTTGTACAGAGGGATACGACTGGTCTTTCTTCTGAAAACACGGAGCTTAAGCTACGATTACAGGCAATGGAACAACAAGCGCAGTTACGTGATGGTAAGTTTCCATGTAATACCTTTGAAGGTGTCTTTGACTTAGGGATTAGTATGAACTATGAAACATGAAAAGATGGTGGTTACTCCCGTTTCCTTTAAAAAGTTGATCAACTAGGAAACCGGTCAAATGGGTTGAAAGTCACCCAAAGAGTACTTCTAATGCATACAACCTCTCAACAATAATCTATATCATGATGGCGAGATTATACTTTTGGTAATCATATTTGATTCGATATTTATTTTTTAAAAGTTGAACTAACTAAGAAAAAGTGATGCGGGTAGGCAAGCCCGGCATATTTTTCACCTGGACAAAATGTTTACCTTCGACCCGTTACCTAACCTTCCTTACCACCCCATTTTTCCATCTCTGATTTTTTCCTATTGATAATACAGCTTTGAACGAGGCGCTGAAGCATGAAGTGGAAAGGCTAAGAGTAGCAACTGGGGAAATAGCCAACTGTTCAGATGGTTACAATCTGGGCATGAACCATCTTCAATATAATCAATCAAACTTCTTCAGAAACCAGAAACAAACAGAGCCGCCACAATACCACACCAGCCACCATCCCAACATGTTAAACAACCATCACCACCTCCTTGCAGCCACCAACCCCCATCAAGATCCTCTTGGCCGTTTCCAGGGGCTTGATATCAATAACAGAGGTGGTGGTTCTCATCTTATCAAGTCAGAAGATGTTTCAATCTCCGCCGGTGAAAGCAGTGGTACATTTTGATTATAAACGTTCTCCTTATTCCGTACACCATTTATAATTGTTCATAGACTGACACCTCGTTAGTAGCTAGAAGTATTGTCTTTTAAATTTAATTGATTTATTTATTTTTACAAATTAGTGCAGTAGTTTTTAACAAGTACGTCAATCGTATGTAATGTTGTTGTTTGTCGTGGTGATGGTGGTTTTGTTGTGTTTCATTTGTAACTTTATTAACTTGTGTAATATTGTGAATTCTGAAGTGTTATTTGTTGACTGAATTCAGAGAAATAGTATTATTGTGTTTTGTCTTTTCTTACTTCATCTTCTGTAGCAGTTTTTGGTAATTTTGAAAAAATATATCTGTATATATATATACGGGTGAGGATCAAGAGGAAAACAGAAAAATTAAGGAAGTAGGGAAGCAAATCTCAACTTTTGATTTCATCATAAATGAATGTTGTTAACATTCATATGTTATGAATGTTACTCAAAATTTAACATTCATCACAAATGAATGTTAAAAACGTTTTTTTATGAAAAAATCAAGGCTAAGATTTGCTTCCTTCATTCCCCAAAATTTGGAGCTTCCTTATAGATCATTTCCCTATATATCTATATATGATATACCCCTATATATGATATACCCCTTACTGTACATAGTCATAAACCGTGCTTTGTTGAAATTTATCACATTATGAACTCTTTTGATGCACATTTTATCCGTAATGAGATGACAACAACTAACGCTATTAGTTTGAACGACGACCCAAACTTATATAAAGCCGAAGTATAGTATTCCACTTTGAATCATCCAATTTAGGTTCGTCTTTTCAAAAATCTAATTATTTGTCCCACCTAGGGCTATTAACGATTTGAGTCCCGTCGAATATCAGGAAAGTTGAGCTCGACTTGTTTAATAATTACTTTACTCGAATTTGACTCGAACTCAAATTCAAGCTTTAGTTCGAATAATTTGTTAGTGTTCGAGTTCAAATTTGATGCTCATTTATTTATTTGAATAAATTAATTTTCAGGTTCAAGTTATTTGTTTACGAATTTTAACTCGATAAATTCTTTTAATAGCTCGACCACAAACTCGTGTTAGCTCATTTGTACTTGAGGTTTTGAGTTAAAATCATATTGGTTACATTTATATAAAGTTTCTAAACACAAAACCTTTATCTAAATCATGCTAGTTCGACTTGTTAAGCTTGATAAATCCGTCTAACTCAAAATTAAACATGCGTTCGAAAGAGCCGAACCGAATACTAATTTGAACTCGAATCGAATTCACTAAACCAGCTGAAACTCGACGACTCGCTGACACCCCTAGTCCAACCCTTCACTTGTATCATCGTTTCTCGGCTCAACGTAGAAATAACGCAACAAACGCACAACAAAGGAGTAATAATGGTGCCACACCATCACTAACCCAACAAATGCCCCAAATTTCACCATCAATTCGTTCTTTAATTACATCTCGATTTCTTCATTCTCTCTCTAATCCTTCTCTAAACCCTAAATTAATCTCCAGATACACACCGCCAATATCTCACTTCGGCATCTTTTTTAATCTTCATCGTACATCTCTCACTCGATCAGTTTCATTCAGCAGTAGAGCTAGGGTTTCATCAAATATGTCTACTAATGGGAGTAACGCTGTGGCTCAATTCAATCTATCTCCAACCACTGCCCTTAAAATTCAAAAAGGAGATATCACTCGTTGGTTCATCGATAGCTCTTCCGATGCCATTGTATGTGTATATTTATTTATTTAAATAATTAATTATTTATTATTATATTGTAGTGGTGATTTATTGGTGTTATGCACAGGTTAATCCAGCAAATGAGCGGATGCTTGGTGGTGGTGGTGCTGATGGAGGTTATTAATAATTCATCGATTCTGCTTACAATACAAACTATTTCTATATGCTGTATTATTGTTTCTGTTAAAATGTTGATAGAACGTTTGTTTAACTAATAATTTAGCTTACAAATTACAATACCAACTATATATAACCTTTTTTTACCCCAAAATGTTTATTAATGATCAATGAATATTAAAGAAATGTATCATCAGTGAATATTAAAGTGACATATTTATTGATGAATATACATGAAAATATTACTTGCTTCCTGTTTCCAAAAAAAAAAAAAAAAGAAACAAAGTCACTTCCTTTTGTTCCTGTATATATATTATCTGACACTGTTGATAAATGCTTGTAATTGTGATAGCTATACACCGAGCTGCGGGACCAGAATTGCGAACAGCATGCTATGATGTTCCTGAAGTTCGTCCTGGAGTTCGTTGCCCAACTGGAGAAGCTAGAATTACTCCGTATGTTTCAAGATTTTGATCCATCGTTATTATTTGTGCTTTGTTTCATTGTGGGACTCATCTATTCAAGAATTTTTGCAGAGGGTTTAAATTGCCAGCATCTCATGTGATTCACACTGTTGGACCTGTTTATGATGAGGATAGCAATGCAGCATCCTCATTGAGTAATGCTTACAGGTATTATTTTTTTCTGAAAATAATTTATAGCTTCGATACACGTGTTTCTTTTGCATATAATTTAATGTTACCAACTTATTGATAAAATTACACATAAGGTTCTATGGCTATTTGTTGTAAAAATCTGATTTTTTTTGTTTCTCTTGGCTCTGTTTCAGGAATAGTCTGCGTGTTGCAAGAGAGAAGAATATTCAATATGTTGCATTTCCTGCCATATCTTGTGGTGTCTATGGGTGAGTTGATAAATTTAACAGTATGAAATTGAATTGTTTTCGCAATCATTCTTGAATTCTAAAAACTAGGTGGTAAAAATATATAACTAGTTATTGAAGTGAAAGAACCTGCAATGTAGTAATGAGCAATAAATGTGTATCTTAATCTTTATTAAAGATCTAAAGCCACTCTTTTAATATTCTCGTTGACCTGTTAGAGAAATAGATGATGCAAGTCGACCCACTTTATTAAGTAAATGAGTTGAAGTTCCCAGCTCTAGTATATACATATGTATAACATAATCCTTGTATGGATAACAGTTCTTATAGTTATGAATGTAATAGAGTGTGTAACTACTATTTCAGATATCCTTTTGATGAAGCTGCAACTGTGGCCATATCTACAATAAAAGAGCATTCCAATGACATTAAAGAGGTAATAATGCCCCTGGAGTATACAATATTTTTTATATCACTTAAGTAGTTAACGATCAACACATGTGAACCGCTTGGTTATGCCCTATTTGCAGGTTCACTTTGTGCTTTTTTCTGATGATATCTTCAATATTTGGTTGAAAAAGGCGGAAGAGTTGCTCCCAAAGTAGCATATGCATTGACATTAAGTATACCGTTGTTGAAATCACATAATGTTATTGTAGGTTGCTGTCCCATATGTCCGTATTTCTGATTTATGCCTTCCATTTCCTGCTTTCTTAGTTGTTAATGTAGGTTTTAGGGCCACTTTTATTTTTGAACTTGAAACTTAAAGTGTTGGTACTAGCTTCTTATCTCCTGTTATAATTTCTCATCCATGGTGGAGTATTCATGATTATTTAGATGCTTTGTTACCACCTATTTCACACTGAGTATGTTGTCGTCATTTTTATTTCTGTGGACTTGATTTGTATATGCTAAGAGAGTTATTATGCAATAACATAAGCACAGTACAGGTTTAAGGCGATTACTGTACATGAATGTAATCTACTATGGCACCATGTCTATTCTGTGTATTAAAACTTTTTCTGGAATGGATTAGTGTACATAAATGTAATCTACTATGGCACCATGTCTATACTGTGTATTAAAACTTTTTCTAGAATGGCTATTGTATGTATTCAACTTCTTATTACTTTTAATCTCTGATGTGACAATTGTTTTTGATGATATGACGATAATGTGTCAGATGATGGGGCAACTTATACGGTAACCACGTCATCAATAATACTGGCTACCAGATTATTAGTTATTGGATACATATAAGTCCATAACTGAAAGTTTGATACACACAATATTACAATATTGAATAAACACAATAGATTTAGTTTCGAAGTTAAATACATTTTCATTCACTAATCTCTTTTCTTAATATTATTATTGTTACATCATGTCTTTTTCATTAAAGATTGATATAACATAACACTAAATAAAAGCTCACAGGCTTACGAAATCATAAACAAGAAATCTTGTTTGATTTAGTAACAATAAATTGAATGATATCGGAGGATTTCAATGTGCATTTAACATAATTACTGAGGTATCAATTAAGCCTACAAAGTTGAGTTAACAAGAGTATACCAATTTTCTAAAGTGTGAGAGAAACAATGAGAGCATCGAAAGTTGTCTCAAAGATATTGGCGTTTTCGGTCAAAAAGCCGGGGATCCGGCACTCCTCTCTGGCCTTTTTGGGTGGAGTTAAATCTTTCACACTACGTTTTTGGCCGTATATCTTTTTTTTTAAATCTATAACGGCTAGTTTTGAAAAAAAAAAATTACACTTTTTAACTGTATTATGACTATCTTTTTTATTTTTCTTCAACATTTTAAAAACACTATAAGTACCAATTAACCCCATCACTTCTAAACATATTAAAATACACCTTCTCATCTTGAAAATCTCCAAAACCTATACAATCCACACTTCTTCCACAATGTTGAACAACTCCAATTGCGTGGTGTATATGCTTCAACAAAACAAAACTTCAACCTTTCACCCGCTTCATCAAATCCATCAACCCCACAATCAAGTAATGCACGTCCTTCTATACCGAGATCTGGTACTCCAAACCAAATTCCTCAAACCGAAGAATATCCAAATATGTCACCCTACAAAATAATCGCATACCGAATATGGCAAGCTCGTGTTACAATAGCAACGACCAACATCCACAACTCCAAACACAAGAAGAGGAGGTCACCGCATCAACACCGACGTCTCGCCAAAGTAAGTCGGAAAAAAACAGGCAAATAACTGGCACAACTGAAATCAAACAAAGTCTTCCCATCGTGCAACGTTTGGACGTCTCGCGAAGAAGAGCTTTTAGCTCAATGTTTGAATTGTATATCCAGACACCTCAACAAAGGGCACTTGCAAATTAGGATTCTTTCGGTACATGGTGATGGATGAGTACAATGGACGAGATGCACCGTACTCCCGAAACAAGGATATGTTTTCATTAAAATAGAAAGTGTTGATTCACCATTGTCAAATGTTCAACGACATTCACGAAAGGCTTCGACATCAACCTTTCAACGAGGAAAATGACGAACAACGAATATTATAGGCCGAAGATCAATTTCTACAAGAACTCAAGTTACATTTTCATCATCACAAAGCTTCACTTTGGATTTTTTTCAAGAGTTGTTAAAATTGGCTATGTCTCGATCCCATTGTGGTCGGAAAACTATACGAACGGAGAGAAACTCCCTGTGACGAACCTATAGACTTATTCGAGGACAACAACGTCAACGAAAATCCCCCAACGCCCACCTCTTTGGTGACGACCCTTACCCACGTCCACCGAGAAAGTCAAGGAGTTTGAAGTTCGCTAAATGTCCTACACCTAGGATGTCGTGTCATCTTGTGCTTCATTCGATGACTCGATAACATCGAGCTTTGAAAGAGTCACCGACAAAAAAGCAAGCTACTACTAGATGCGAGACATAAAAGTCGGTCTAAAAATCTTGAAGATGATGAGGGAGGGGTTGTCGGAAGAGGACACATTCTTCTCCAAATGGAAAAAGAAAGAGTTCATCTAAAGTTTGGGTTGAATAGAAGATCAGGAGATGGATCGGGATTTGGACAAGATTGATTTAAATATCTATGTTAAATTATTGTCGTTTAGTTATCGTATTTTAATTATTGTCTTTTTTATGACTTTTATCAATGTACTTTTTAAATTTATAGGAATTTTATTAATTTACATTCTAATCTATAAAATGTATTGTTTTAAGTTTATTAAAGTTTTATTTAATTTTAAAATCATTAAAAAGGGACACTAATAAACTGAGTTTTCAGTGTTAACCAATGCCCCAACTTTCAGCATTAGTGTTAAATTTTAATAGTGAGTTTAACACTGATGCTAAAGTTAACGACTCCATGTGCTCTATACTCTGAGAGCCCTTTATTTGGGGAGGTATGATGGTCATTTTGACAAAAAAACTCAATTTCCTCATGTTTTTCAAAATTGAATATCTTAAAAATAGTTAGATGAAAAATTATAAAAAATTGCACAATAAAAACCAACATTTTTGAGGGGTTTTAAGAATTATACACTGTAATATCACATGTGATATTAGCATGTGTAAATTTATGTGTGATTAGTGATGGATTTTATTTCTTATGTGATATAACTTATTATTTCTCCATGTATATAATTTAAGTACTGGTATACGATGACAATTTATTGCTGAAAATAGACGTAATCATATGAGATTAATATTTGTATGTTTGAAATTTACATGTGATTACATATAGAATCAATGTTAACATAACACCAAAAATTAACTAAATGTGATCACACACTAATCAATAGTATCTATGATCACACGTGATTATATTTGTTATTATATGTGATATTAGTTGTTATTACATGTGATATTAGTTGTTATCACATGCGAGATTAGTTGTTTTCAAGTGTGATATTATTTTTAATCACATGTAATAAATACTTGTAAGTTTGAAATTTACATATGATTACAGATACAATCACATGTAATATTAGTTATCACATATGATATTTCGTTGTAATCACATGTGATATTATTTATAATCACATGGGATAAATGTGCTTGTAGGTTTCAAAATTTTACATCTAACTACAAAGACAATCACATGCGAATAGAACTCCTAAAAGTAACTACTTTTGATTGGACATCAAGCAGTAATATCTACGAGCACATGTGATTTTAGTTGTTATCACATGTGACAAATATTTGTAGGTATGAAATTTACATCGAATTACAAAGACAAATACATATGAATAGAAAACTAAAAAATAACTAAGTGTTATTACACACCGATCAATAATTTTTATGATCACGTGTGATTAGTATTTTCCATTGTTATTACATATATATGTGATAGTTTATTATCATAATTTGAATACTTTTATTCCGTCACAAAATTTTCTTGACTTTGGTGCCCTTTTTTTCAAATTCATACACACTCTCAAACATCAATTAATTAATATGTATATTTAACGATGAAAGTTTTCTTTATCACATGTAATCGAAATATGTATTTACAAAAGACAAATATCATATTCTTCAATCATAATGTCTCAACTTGATATAATTATATTATTCAAATGTATGATTTTCATGTTTACGTTAAAGATATTCAAAGTTTAAAAATAATGACATTTCAATATCCATTAACACACATCATCATATATCTTAACTTATTTAATAAAAAAATAACATAAAAATATAACATTGATTCTAATAATTTATTCCACAAAAGCTATAATAGTTTTAAATGAGCATAAAAGTCATTCATTTTTTATCCCTTTGTGGCTAAGATACTCTCTTTCTTCTAAAAAAGAAGTTATGTACATTTATTACTTGTATTATACAAGCGAATAATGCACATAACCTTAAGTTGTCATATTCACCATCTATTTCCTGACTCATACTCTATCTCTTTTCTTGTATCCTTGAACTTCCTTCTTTACACAATTAAATGATGTAATCAAGTCTGTTGGCTTCTCTTCTTTAACTCTTCTATGACAATGGTGCTAACGTGGTTGTAGTTGTTTTATCACAAATACTAATCTATAAGTCGCAATTCGCAAAACAATAAATGAAACAGAGTTTTTGTGTTAACAAAAAATAAAATTATAAATAACAAAATATTTAGCAAAACACGAAGGTAAGTGGTTCAGTTGAAATGATAAATTATAAATAATAAAATTATAAACAATCAATTGATCATTTGACGTTTGAAATGATTTATCAGTTGTTCAAGTTGAATTATAAGTGGTTTAGTTGTATGCTTGTTTAATTGTCTATAAACTCATTAAGCATTTTGCTTATTCGTTTAGTTGATTCAATTTGTAGGTACAAGTGGAACCGGTAAGAAAGTGGACAATGGGAAGGGAAAGGTATAGTGACGTGAAGTTTGAGCACTCATCATAGGTTATGTAAGTGTTTTATCATGTGATTACCACTTAGAGTATAAATAGGTAGTTAAGCCTAAACATTTGTAAGTTTCTAAGTTCAATACTCATTAATAGAAAAACACTTCCAAAGGAAACTCTCTCAAATATCAAACAAATCACCATAGAATTGCTTGAATATGTTTAATAATTGGTATTAGAGAGGTTGAAGATTTGAAGAAAAACGAATAGAAAGCATCAAAGAAAAAGTCAACAGTTCATATGAAAAGTCAACAGCTCGTGATTTTCGAATCAAATTCAGAGATTTGATTGAATTTTGGAGAAATTAATTCGATACGATTGAAGATTATTGATTAAGGAACAAGAATCGAGCATCAATTTCTGAAAATTCATTCAAGAATGCATCGAATTGATCAAAATTCATCAAAATTGGTATTTGAATGAAAAGCTACTATGATAGCTTAATTCGAAGTGAAATTGAAGTGAATTTGATAAATTGAACCGATCAATTTGTTTCGTAAGTGTTTAGGATCGAATTGGAAGTGATTTCAGTCATTAAATTCATCATTTGATCAGATTCTAGTTTTGTGTTCATTGCTGATTCGAAGAATAGGAAGAAAGCAGTTACAGGCGTCTGTGCGACAATCTCTCTATTGTGTGACAATTTCCTGCGACAGTATGATAAACTGTCGCGTAAAGGCTTAATTTCAAATTCTGCGACAATTGCCTGAACTGTCGCATATAGTGTTTATGCGACACTTTCTGTAATATACTTGGATTGCGACAATTTCTATCTGTCGCATAAAAAGCGACTGCGACAGTAACTGAGACACTTAGTTGTATTTGATTTAAAAAAATTTGGATTACCAAAATTTGGATTTAAGCTTACCATTGAGTAATTTTGGTTTGAGAAAATTTCATTTTAGTCGAAATTTTTTTTGACACTTTTGGAGGGAAAATTAGATCGGACAAATCTTCAGTCTTTAAAGATCCATTCAAGCAACGAGTTGTTATGATGAAGAGAGATGAAATTGAGAGTGCAACAACAAGTGTTCAAAAAACGTCAGAATATTATGAGAAAAAGATGCTCATTGCATAGAAAAAGGAAGCCAAGAAAGCGGTTATGAAAAATTGGGAAGAACGTGCTCAAGTCATTAAACCGTCAGATGAAAAGTCCAATGCTTTGAATTAAGTCAAGGTTCTTGAAACTCAAATTGAGGCACACTCTGAGGTACATTCTAAAGTTCTAACTGAGTGTCAACAACAATTAAACTCAGAAAAGGATAAAGCTAATAAACTGCAAAATGATTTAGCATATAAAATTGATGTTATCAAAACTTTGACTCGGGATAAACTGGTTTTACAAAATCACTTGGAAGGTTATAAACCAGTTTTGAAAAATATGAAAAAGAAAATATTTCTTTGAATCAAGAAGTTCTTGGTATCTTTTCTAAATGCAAAGTACTAAGAAAACATGCAAGTTTTGTTCAATAAAGATATGAGTTAGCAATTCAAGAAAAGAATTCGTTTTTAAGCAAAATCAAAGAACTTCAAGATAAACTGTTTAAACGTGGTCAATTTGATCAAACAATTTTTCTAAATCAACCTAAGGATATGGAAAGTATTTTAAAAATGTTCTTTGTAAAAACAACTAATGAAAAAGAAATGATTGAGAACTTCAATAGAGCAAAAGCAGAAAATACACAATTTTCGTTTATTTATACGCAATTAAACGAAAGTTATGGTATAAGGAAAATTCCTCTTTTTGAGGATTACTTTACTTTCCAAGTGGTTCAACACCAATTATTGATCAAGATGAAGTTATGGAACAAGTGGTGACAACAAAACTTTATATTCCAAATTTAATTTTGGAAAACAAAATATTTGATTTTGAAAAATAGATAACCACTCTACAACTAAATTTTGATCAAGAACGAACAACTCTTTTGCAACATATTGAACAACTAACAAGATCATCTTCTTCATCTAGTTCAACCTCATTGTCAAAATCTAATCTTGAACTTGAATTTGATAAAGCTATGAAGTCTGAAGAGGAATTAGGAAAAGAGTTTGATAAAAAGAATGCCTCAAATGTCAAACACATTTTGAAACCACAAGTGAATGTTTCAGAGAAGACTTACACGGATAAGATTTCTCAGTTTACCAATTATTCTTTGCAAAAGAATAAGAGATATTCTAGAAATTACACTCACCTGGAACATTTACTCAAAAGAATTTTCGTCATTCAGATTCTTATGCTTTTAACACTTCATGTAAATCGGTTTCTCAATTTCCAAAGAAAACCAAAGTTTGGAAACCGAAACAAAGTGGTTCTAAGAAAACTTCCCAAACAAAACCATTCAACTATTCAAGATCGAAAATGTTTTCACTGCTACCACAAACCGTTTCTTATACAGTGCAAAGAATGAATGCTTTTGTAACCCCCATTCCCAAAAGATTTCACTCATCGTTGATTCCACGAAATTTATTTCGAAATGAAACACTAAGTTTCAATTTAAAATGGATTTCAACGTATTTAAACCAAATAGACACAACTTATAAATGGTTTTCTAAATTCTCAAAACCCATTGGCACTGTGCTTAAATGGGTTCCAAAAGTTGTTGTCTAAATTTTCAATCCGTGACTTATGAATAACTCAGTTCATAACTCGTTTCTAAAATGTTTTGACTTATGAACAAATCGGTTCATAACTTGTACTTCAAATGAAAATGGTTTCTGGACATTTTAGTTCAAACCCGTTATAATTGAAAGAGCTCAAAAGTGACATTCATTTCGTTTGAGAGCAACTCTCAATGATTTTAGAAAAGTTTTCATTGTTTGAGATCGTGCTCTCGTTATACTTCATTTTGAGAAGTGTATGTTATATTTGCGGGGTAGCTCGTACAAAATCAAAACTTCCAAGTGTTAAAACTACTTGTCTTTATCAAACACTTTGGAAGATTTTCAACGTTTTTCGGTGCTTATAAACTTAAGGAAATTTTCTTGATACATCAAACCGACGAATTTCACATATCACAACATTGTGAAACAATGATCAATACATGAACAATTGTAGGCAAATGTTGCAATCTTCACTAAGTGTTATAGATTGCAAATATCACCTATGATCCACCAGAACCGGTTGGATCTACCCCGGGAGCCACCTTCCAAAATTTAAGACGCGAGGGTATATTAGGTCTAAGTGAGAGGGTTAGTGGAGATTAAAGTGCAGATCAACATACTTTCAATCATGCCAAATGAAAAAGAAAACCCACTCGCTTAGTTTTATGAAACCCATTTCTTCATTTTCAATCCGGACCCTCACGTCGATTAAATTCTTGGGGTTGGACCGGATTCGAAGGTCATGAACCGGGCTGTACGATTTGAGCTTGTCCATGTAGTCCTTTACTATCAATTGGACTTTGGTGATCGAATTTTCCAACTGTTACGATATATATGGATTGTTAGTGGTATTTTTGTGTTTGAATTAATTTGAACATGCATGGTGTATAATAAATTTTTTATATAAAACCAATAAACCCAATGGTGGTGGTGACAAGAGGGTCTCGAGCTCGCTGGAGAAGAAGATCGAGGTAGTCAGAATTTATGGGTAGCAAAGTTTTTGAAAATGCATCTAACTTATATATAATGTCTATTGTGTGTACTGTGACGTGTAATGCCACGTGTACACATTATTTGAAAAAAGTCAACCGGTGACCGGCTAAGGGTCGAGCCGGTCAAAAAGTACATCAAATAACGATTTTTGAAAGTTAAGTGCATTAAAAACATTACACGTAAGTTGGGTACACACTATAAACATTCGACTAAAATTAAGTGCATTCGTACGCACTAACCCGAAATTAAAATCAGCTATTATAGTTATCGATTTCCGATGTTGTATTATGAATACTAATGTTCATTTAAGCATAAGTCACACCAGCCCGTTTGCATAAACATGACGAATTCTAAGACCTAATCAAGGGTGTATGTAGAAGGGGGTAGGGGCAGCTATTCCTTCAAGAAATTTTAAATTACGTAAAAATAGATTTTTAAGGGTATTAAGATATTTTATAACTTTTGCCCTAAAAATGAAATAAGAACAAAAAGAAGAAAAAAAATTGTCCCCTCAATATTTTTGTCCTAACTCCACCCCTGGACCCAATAAATTTAGGGTGAATTTCATGTATGTCCTTGGAAAAATTGAAAATTACATATATATCCAAAGCATGCTTAAAAAGCATTGTACATAATGCATCAAAAATCTGTATTTTGGATATATATGTAATTTTTAGATTTTATAAGGATATATATGTAATTTTCCCATAAATTTATATTGCGGTTATAAGTACTGTGATTGTTATAATTGTTAGCTTTTCCCATCTGTATCATGAGGGTATGTCATGTGTGACTATCACGATCATATAATATTGTGGTTAAAAATGCAATATCAATGGCTTTTCCAAGACATTGGATCAGAGCTTGGTTTACACATGGGTGATGATTTTGTTACTGTTGATCAATAAAGTTAAATTTGAGTTCGTGGTATTGTAAATATGCGAAGTTCCAATATTTTGCTTAAACTCATTCCTCTTATGATGGGAATTGATCCACAGGTGACTTAGACTCATAATTTGAACAAAGAGGATTGACAGACATGGTAAACACCCAAGAAGCATCATTAAAGGCCCAAATAGTTACGAATATTGGTTTGATTCTCATTATGTGATTTTGGTTAACATCTTAATTGCTTAAAGACAGTCTACTTGATATCAGGTAATAATCAATATCACACCTATGGATATTGTATCAATTTATTCATCCTTGAATATTTCTTTAACAGGTAGTAGTAAACATACATAATGATTCGGACTTCACAAACACTTGATGTTCCATTTTTAAATCAGTGATTTGTTATTTATCAATTCAAGTAATGTTGTTTTGATAAACTTATGCTATACTACATCCATGGGTTCACAAGCCTCAATGTTTGATGTGATTGCAAAATTTCAAGTTATCAACCTAGCTGCATGTGAAGAAGCTTATAACTATGACTCTAACTCTGATGTGGATCCATTCAATGATCTCTGTAAGAAAGAGATACATTGTTTTAAACCTATTTGTAGCTCATTAGTTGTATTGATATCTAAATTATGTACTACAAATAAATCGCCAAATATAAAAAATTCGATATATGATTAAAAAGTAATACTATTATATAATGATGGATAGCTTAGGTGCCGAATGGGTAATTTGTTGAGCAGTTTATTGGTACGTTGGGTCTTTTTTTGGATCTGCCTTGGTGAAATGGGTCAAATAGTACAGTCAATGATGGATAGCTTGGTGTTGCCGAACGGGTAATGGGTTGAGTAGTAAATTGTTATGTTGGGTCTGTTTTTGGTTCTGCCTAGGCGAGACGGGTCAAAAAGTACTCATATGCAGCAAGTATATTCTGGGTCATGAGGTTATGGAATGTCATTTGTGTTTGATAAGGTAGAAGTCTGCAAGCTGTGATGTTGTGGTTAGAATATAATGTTCATATTTCACGTTAGTGTACATGGTAGCATATTGAGATTGGGTTCTATTTGTATATGTAAGTGATGTAAATATTGGTGATATATAGTAATAAAATTTGCATAGCTACTGCATTTTATCTATTAACATTGGATTCTTTTAATTTTGTTGATAAATTATTTATTATTTTTTGCAATATTAATAATAAAATAATTATACTGATAATATATACTGCACATTACGAGTATATAAACACAAGCTATCTTCTTTCGGTATGATATAATTACTCGATCATAACAACTAATTTTGTTACATATTATAAAATCAAATTTTTATTCATATAAATTAATAGCTTACGATTATGAAACTAGAATGTTATATTAAATAAAGATGTTAGTATTATTATTATTACATATTTTCGCATTCATAAATATATATTTTACTACATACAATAGTTCAAATAACTTATAAATGTGGTCCACTTAGTATAAGAGTACTACTGCATTAAGTTCTATGTAAACAACTTATAGATATAGTACAAAATTTAAAAATTCTAAAATTTCAAGATATATTAATTATTACACAGTTAGACTCCACTTATATTTTAGAAAGATCTATATTCTTTTAAACAATTTAAATTGATATTAACTAACACATCAAGTCCAGTTATGTTACAACTTACAAGTTATTAACAACATAATAATTATGAAAATTTATATATTTATGCATGACTTAAATATACGAATCATTTACATGGTCTGTCAAAAAATACATTTTTAATTCTTACACTCTTTTTTACACTTATAGTCCCTATAATTACTACGTCTTAAAAGAGTAGTCCTTTTCGCTAACGCCCATTACTCAAATCCGTTAAAAGAGTATGATGGTCATTTAAGTAATTTAAAGGGTTACGAGTGCAATTTGAGAATAACTACATGGACAATTCGTGTACTGGGTTTTATGAAAAAGATATGCTTTTGATCAGCCATATATCTTTCTCAAAATTAAGTTCTTCGTTTATTTTCTTGAGTTCAACAACCTCAATGAATAATAGGTTTAATGAATTAGACCCAAATCAAATACAAACCAATAAATCATTATCCAAAACCAACAAAATAATAATGCGTTTCCGGTCAAGTTTTGTCATGAACTACCGTAGTCGGAGCTTCGTGTGGTGATCTTACCACCTTCGTTGCTGCCTGTCGATGCTTCCATTCGCGGCTGAAGGTAGCATTGTCACCGCCGCCACCACACCAATCGCCAGTCGTTCATCTCCATCGCCATACTTTCTTCAATATCTTTCGTCTCCTCACGCTTCGAGAAGCCAACTTGAAATAATCCAAATCGAAACTCAAATATGAGTGTTTAATTGTTTCATGTGCTTTGGGGTTGCATTTATTATATATTGATTGATGGTAGTAGTCTAGTAGAGAGAATATGATTTGTGATGATAATTACCACGATGTAATTTTCTTGCAATTTCTTGCGATTCAATTTCATTACCACAATAGAATACTTGGTATGGATTAAATAGATACTATATTCTATTAGAAAATCATACTCACATAACTTAATTACACAGATCTTCCATGTGATTATTCCGAAATCACACTCGTAATTCTTTAGATCACTGAAATGACCATTATACTCTTACCTGCTTTTAGCGAGAAAGACTACCCTTTCAAGACGTGGTAATCACAGAGACGACTAGTGTCATTAAAAAGTGTAATTAAGAGTATAAAACACACAAAAGTGAAATATTATTTGTTCTCATTATCACCTAAGTCAAGCTGTCTATATAAACATATTCGACCAATAGTGGTAATAACGTAACATTGTTCTTATAACATATTAACGTGGTTTAAACTTAGTTTTCTTAAAGAAAACATTATTATACTCTATTACTTATCTATTGTATTATTGAATAACAACATTAATCATTTTTAAAACGTTATCAAGTTGGGTGTGTGAAAAAAAAAATGTCTAATTCCACATAGTATGTTAAATGTGGATCTGTAGAAGACGGGAAACATGTGTTTAAATACATAGTTCACAGAGATTGGGTATCGTGGAATGCAATCATAATAGGGTTTGCTCAAAATGGTTATGGAGCTGAAACGCTAGAACTGTTTAACAAAATGTTGGCATCTGGAGAAAAACCAGATCATGTTACTATGATCGGACTGCTTTCTGCTTGTAGCCATGCTGGTTTAGTTGATGAGGGTCGTCATTATTTCTACTCAATGAGTAAAGAATATGGAATACAACCAATGACTGACCATTACGCATGTATTGTTGATTTACTTGGTCGAGCTGGTTGTCTTGATGAAGCTAAAAATTTAATCCACACAATGCCAATGCAACCCGATGCTGTTGTATGGGCGTCTTTGCTTGGTGGTTGTAAAGTTCATGGTAACATTGAGTTAGGGAAGTATGTGGCGAAAAAGTTGATAGAAATAGATGCAGATAATTCTGGTCCATACGTTTTGCTTTCAAACATGTATACTGTCATACTGAAATGGGAAATTGAGGGGACGTTAAACGCGTTAGAAAGCTTATGAAGCAACGAGGGGTTGTTAAACAACCGGGTTGTAGTTGGATTGAAGTTCGGGGAAAAGTTCATGTTTTTTTATGGTGAAAGATAGACGACAAGCTCAAAAGAAAGATATTTATTTGTTGTTAAGAACACTTAGTAAAGTAATGAAGTTGTTCGGATATGTTCCTAATGCTCGTGATTTGGAAGCAGCTGAAGAGGAGAGTTCCGATTTAAATTCATTGGAAGCAGAACTGGAAGTACCAATTACTGTGAAAGTCACATAGCTTTCAAATGAGTTATTAACGTTTATAGCATCGTAGGTTTTTCTTTTTTGTAAACTAACCATTTTTTGTAAACGTACAGCAGAGTATACTAATTATACAATATGCATGATATATTGTCGTGTTGATACGTTTGCTGCAGTTTATTGATCATCTGGGTCTGCCAATCCTGCCGATACTACTCCACTGGTTTGTTAAACAGTTTATAATTGTAGTTACATTCATGTTCCATTTTGTTATTTTTCCTTGTGCCGATATGTACTTAATCTTTGACTTAATGGTCTTACTGGAAGAGAAATAGTGGCATGTAGTAAAACAGTAACCAACGTTCAATTCTGAGTAAGCCCGGTGATAATGATAAGAAGAAACTGAGATTTGATGTATACTTCTCATATGTAGTTATCATCAAAGGTCGTAACTTTGGTCTTCCATTAGTTTTAGAAAATTCAGACTGCCAGAATACTACAACAACAATAGGTACAGCCTGCTATCCAAACAACCCGATTAAACCCAACCATTTAACCTGAAACCTGAATAATTATGCCCCGTTAGCAACTCTATCTATCACCCAACTCTTCCGCCCAACCCATTTTATGATCTATATAGGTCCACTAGAACATAAATGGATTTAATACTTTAGCTTGTGCCATAAGGGTCTATTTTACATTAGTGTATTGACAAAACTAATTAGTTGTCGGTATATAGTCTGTTAACTAAAACTAAATGATAAAGTAATTAACAGTTGATATATCTGTTTCAGGCCTTTGATTACTTCAAAATTAAACCAAGTTGTAAACCTCTGTATCCATGTGTATTATTTTCTTTTCTTTATACATCGTTTACATTTTATTGGTGTTGAAAAATAATGTGAATAAAGATATCAATGGGCTAGTGAATTGGACTAGTTGATATTGGACTAGTGAATGAGTTCTTAAGTTGGGCTAAATGTATAGGGTTTAACCCATGACCCAGCCCAAGTCCTTTGTAAGTTATGATATGGAGATGATCAAGAGCTGCAAATTGATGGCAATTGATTAGCTCTTTATGAGCTTAATAATGTAGGAAACTAGTTAAATACTGGTCTCATTCCTCCATTATTTTCTGCTGGAAATAACCTTATAATTCTGCACTCCATCTCCACATTCATACAAGCAATCACTAGCAAGAACTCACCCCATGAAATCACTCTCCATTTTCTGCATTTTCAAGCAAGTTCTTTAACTCCGGTTGTACGCAGCTTAGGCCGCCGTACCTTGGGAAACAGGCTCAAATATGTTTTTAGGGAATTGTATTTGATGAGTTGTACTAGACCCGATATCGCGTATGCGGTAAGTAGGCTAAGTAGGTATACGAGCAATCCAAGCAATGAGCATTGGAAGGCCGTAACACGTCTACTTCGATACTTGAGGTTTACTCGTGAATATGGACTGCATTATCAACGATATCCAGCTGTTATCGAAGGATATAGTGATGCGAATTGGATATCGGATATAAAGGATTCCCGAGCAACTAGTGGATATGTTTTCACATTAGAGGGTGCTGCCATATCTTGGAAATCTAGCAAACAAACGGCTATAGCTAGGTCCTCGATGGAATCCGAATTTATAGCTTTAGATAAATGTGGCGAAGAAGCTGAGTGGCTACGTCAATTTACCGAGGAAATACCGCATTGGCCTAAGCCGGTGTCGGCCATATGTATACATTGTGATAGCCAATCGGCCATTTGTAGAGCTCACAGTATAATGTATAACGGTAAGTCTCGACATATACGATGTAGACATAATACAATACGACAACTACTCTCAACGGGAATTATCACGATTGACTATGTCAAGTCAACTGATAATATAGCAGATCCGCTTACTAAAGGCTTAAGCAAGGAGGTAGTTTATAGGTCGTCACGAGGAATGGGACTAAAGCCCGTGAGTGAATAAGTTTATACGAAGGAAACCTAACCTAGCTGACTAGAGATCCCAAGATCTAGGTTCATTAGGACAACCTACTTGTATAAACTAATGGGCGGTCACCAAAAGGGAAGCTCTAAAACCTTCCTAGTCTATTCCTATACATCTTGTGACCGTGTTGTGAGGGTAAGCTTTACGCTTTTAATGATTATGATGGGGCAACATTCCTAGAGCTCTCGCATAACCAGACAAGTGTTAACGACCATAAGGGGCACGACTATGAGGAGTTAAAATTGTCAAGGACAATCATGTTTGAAATGTATTTTCGTCTACACAAGCGGCACATCAGTTCAAAGACATCACGTCTACTGAGAGCCAGGAGACTAAGTGCATTTCATAAGGGAATGTTCAAAGGGTTACACCTACCTATCCTATGCATGTTTTAACTGTTGAGGATGCAAACATTGGAGATGTGGTTGATATCTATTCATGTGGGGGATTGTTGGAAAATAATGTAAATAAAGATATCAATGAGCTAGTGAACTGGACTAGTTGATATTGGACTAGTGAATGAGTTCTTAAGTTGGGCTAAATGTATTGGGTTTAACCGATGACCCAGCCTAAGTCCTTTGTAAGTTATGATATGGAGATGATCAAGAGCTGCAAATTGATGGCAATTGATTAGCTCTTTATGAGCTTAATAATGTAGGAAACTAGTTAAATACTGGTCTCATTCCTCCATTATTTTATGCTGGAAATAACCTTATAATTTTGCACTCCATCTCCACATTTATACAAGCAATCACTAGCAAGAACTCACCCCACAAAATCACTCTCCATTTTCTGCATTTTCAGGCAAGTTCTTTAACTCCGGTTGTACGTAGCTTAGGCCGCCGTACCCTGGGAAACAGGCTCAAATATGTTTTTAGGGAATTGTGTTCAACGCAAGCTCTTGCCATTTTCTTGTTCTTGTATTTCTTATTTCGTATCTTGTAATGATATTTAGTTGTATTTGATATCACAACTATCCATTTGTGTTATCATTGTTATCGAGTTGTAACTTTAAGAATTGTATGTTGTATTATTTAATAAACTCGGTTTTATTTTACAAAGCATGTTCCTACAATTGGTTCTCGACTAGGTATAATAAGTTTAAAACTACTTGGACTTTATGGTTACAAAATCCAATGTGTCAAAGCTCGTTGTGATGGTTTTTGCTAGTAATTCGCTAGCCGTTTCGTTATAAATCATTCAGCCGTTAAAAAAAAAAAACTACGCACCCAACACTAAACTCAAATGCAAATGTGTACTTTATAATCCAAAAGACTTTATATTAAATGGAAATGGAAGTAATGCATGTAACATCATATAATCATGACCGCAACAAAGTCAAAATCAGGCCTAAGCTGCCCTTCATTTTGTAATACAACAAGCCTTAAATTAATTGTTGTAATGGGAATTAAAAATATAAAACTCTGTATAAATGAATAGAAAAAATATTTGGATGAATTGAGGATAATTCCCATTTAAACCTTATGTTATCTTTTTGACAATTTTTACATTAAGGAATTACAGAAACATAATTATGAAACTATATATGTTGTTATTTTAGATGATAAAAAATAAATATGTGTATAACACGTCATTTCATCGTATTTTTTAGTCCAAAGAAATTAGAAGATGCCATTGGCTTTTAACTTTTGTATAATCACTCCGTACAATTTATATAAAACTAGAAGAATATATGCGCAATGTAAGGGGAAAAATTTATTAGTTTCATATTAATTTGATGTGTAGTATTATGTCTTCTGAAATGTTTTAAAAATCAAAAACATATTATAATACACGAATAACACTGTTTTGTAAATGTATAAAAATCACTTTTTAACAAATTTTCAAAAAAAGAAATAACAAAATAATCAAAAATTAAATATATCATAATATGTCATTACAAACTCGATGGTCGAGTTGCGAGTTGCGAGTGTTGGGTTTCGAGTTCTTAATGGATATGCTCTGAGTTGGGAGTCATTTGTTGAGTAAGAGAACTTTAAGTTAAAATTAAATGTCATATATTAATTAGTTTATGCGTTTATGGTTTAATAATGTTTGTATTAATGAGAATTTAATAATTAATAATTAGGAGTACGTTAGTCATTTCTATAAATTTTTTTAAAATTTTTTTGTAATTGTATGGACAAAATAGTAAAATTTATCTTATAAAAAACTTTAAGATGTATTATATATTGGTATAGATAAAACATAGAAAAGTAAAAAATCTATAAAATAAAAGTTGTAGACTAGACATTGAAGAAGTCTTTGAAGTTTACAATATTGGAAGAGGAAGTGAAGCTTTATAAAATAATAATGATGCTTTTGTAAGCTTGATAACGAATTAGTGCACAACTAGGATTAATTTTGTCAATATTTACTTCAAGTTGCAATGAATTTGTCAACCATTTCCTTTGATGATGGCACCACATTGATTTCTAGTAGTGGCATGAAAAAATAATGCATAATTCCAGCTTCAAGGATCTATCATTCATCGTTTTTGGTCATAATGTAAATTTGATTTTTGTCAAGTACTTATTTGAGTTTTGAATCGCTTGATACATAGAATTAGTTTGTTAGCGTGCAGCGACGAGTTTTAAAATTAGAAATTCTCACATAAAAAGTAATACTTTAATTTGGATTCAATCCTATAAATTTTAATAAAAAGGTAATGAACTCGTACTCGTTATTAACATTCATTAAATATTTTTTATAATATTCCTTAATCTTACCGTTTGACTGAAAATCTGCTTCTCTTTGTTGGATCATTCTTCGTATTCACTAGTTAGATTATAAGGAGTGTCTACTTTTTCAGTGTTCTGGTGAGAACAATGAAAATGAGAACTCGGAGGAATGGAGGACACTGAGTTTTCAGTAGTCTCAAGGTTGTTTTTCTTGTTTTAATTAAAGTTTAGGGTAAGAAAAAATGTCTCATTTCTCAGCGCGGGAGTACAGAACGTTAGATGTCCTTCTGGATCTGAAATGACGAAAGAAATGCCTCCACTCTGTGTGCTATTATGTATATTCACATAATTTCAAATTATCGTTTCATAACTTAATTCATGATTCGTGAAAGTAAGCATATTGATTATTATGGTTAAGTTGCATAATTTGCTATATAGAATTGTAAACCTACGATTTATTTCATTTAAATACGTATAATTGCATATTTTATATATACATCGTCTCAAGTGAGTCTATGACGCACAACTAGTTGATCTATGTTCATCCTATACCACTCCTTTTGTGGTGCATTTTGCAATTATATGTAAGTTCTTAAACTAAATGGAATGAGCTGATCAACTCTTCAAGCTTGAGTGCGAGGTGTGTCATGTAATTTAAAGTCTTCTACAGTCAACGGTAGTATGTAGTTAACACTTCCTAGCAGCCATGGCAATCACTTTTAAAATTTCTACAATATATGCATGATTGTTGATAATTCAACACTCACAAAAAGTTGTTGTAACAACATATGTATAAAAAGACAAACATGCCTCTTCAAATAATTGTCCTTTTTCTGTTCACATTTCCTATTACAATAATGGCCTTGGGAACTCTTCAAGGTAACGCCACCTCAAGAGCTATGTTGAACGGCACCGTAGCAAAACCAGGTTGTCCAACCAAGTGCGGCAACGTGACAGTTCCTTACCCTTTCGGTATTGGTAACAACACAGGTTGTTCCCTAGACGCTTCTTTCTACGTCACTTGCAACTCCACTTACGATCCCCCAAAGTTGTTCATAAGATCAAGCACCATCGAAATACAAAGCATTTCGAATCCAGAGTTGGCAGAGTTGCGTACTCCCACTACCATTTCTTATACATGCTACAACCAAGATGGGGGTGTGGATGATATGTATGAGTGGTGGATTAGCTTATCGGCATTCACATTCTCTGTGAAAAACAAGTTCACAGTTATTGGTTGTGATGATTTTTCTTTGATTAGTGGGAAAGATAATTCATACTTTTCTAGTGGTTGTTTTGGGCTATGTCGCAAAGAAGAAGATGTGGTTGATGGACAGTGCTCAGGAATGGGTTGTTGTCAGACTCAGACATCTTTACCCAAGGGCCTATATAACTACGCTGTTACACTTCACTCCTTACAAAACCACACACAGGTTTGGCCCTTCAACCGTTGTGGCTATGAAGGCAGTTTTGTGTTTTGTGGCGCTCGTGATTTATCCAATGCTGCTCCAGATGTTATGGAGAGGATAGAGTCGACTGTACCTGTTGTTCTAGATTGGGTAATTGAACCAAATGGGGTTTGCTCTGAGACTGCCGAATGCAAAGAGAATAGTCAGTGCTATGATGTGGATGGTGGTGGGTATCGTTGTCGATGCAAAAATGGTTATGAGGGTAACCCCTATCTTGATCCAGGCTGCCAAGGTCAGTTTCTAGAACAATTATGAATTTGACTCTAATATTCATCTACCATTCCACAAGAAATTCCTGTTATAAACATGTTCTGTATTTCATGCTAACTAGCTTGTTTAATTTCCCTTTTCTTTTTAGACATCAACGAGTGTAAGGATCCCGGAACCAACTCTTGCCATGGCAGTTGTATTAACACTCGAGGGAGTTACAATTGTACTTGTCCGCGAGGATTCATTGTTGATGCAAAAAACCAATATGGTTGTTTGATCATTCCTAAAGATTCGAAATTTTCAACCATCATATTCATTATAGGTATTGTTTATACAAATTGACATGTTTAAGGTCACTAATACTTTCTCGAAAATCAATATTTTCAACCATATGAAAAGTGTTTGAAAATGTATCTAACTATAACTTCAAATATATTGTATGTATCGAGCTTCATTTTGGTCTATTGTACGTGTCGAACTTTCTAGTTAATCTTATTGTATGCAAACGGTGACTTATTCATCCGGTAACATGTATTTTTGATGACGTGACAACTGTATAAGTTACCACGTCATCAAAAAGGGTGCCACGTTAGTGGTTACGGTCAATAAGACAGATACATACGATATCATTTATTAGAAAGTTTGATACACACAATAGAATATGAGTCATAGTTAGATACATTTGTAGACAATTATCCCTATCTTTTATGTAGTTGTGCCTAGGGCTGACAATTTCCGACACAACTGGAACCCGACACGAAATCGACTCGAAAATAAGCATATTTGGGTTGGAGTTTTTGACCCGCAAACCTGCCAACCTGCTATTTATTGGGTCGGGTGTGTGTCACCCAATGAGTTTTTGGGTTGATCCAACAACCCAAATAAATGTTTTTATTTTAATTAATAAATTAAAGTGTTTAGTGATGCTTTAGTATTAAGTTTGGATGAACATACTAAGTGAATGATATTTTTGGGATTTTATGAACGTTTTTATGTTTATTTATGATGAATTATAAATTTAGAGATTGACTTATATGACCCATTTGACCTGAAATTGACCTTGACCTGTTACTAAAACTGACCTGAAAATTTGTTGACCTGATTAAATAAATGGGTTACTTGGGTCGGGTTCGAGTAAACATGTTTTGAGTTGGGTTAAAATACTCAACCCAATTAAATAATCAGGTTGAGTTTGAGTCGACTAGTTCTGACCGTCAACTAATGATCCGAACGAGTCAACCCAATTCGATCGAATTACTGCCCCTAGTTGTGCTAATGAATGGTAGCTTGTACCCACCTTAGACGTTAGCGTCATGATCGGATTTAAATTTGGGTTGATATATATGTGTACGTTGGTTGATATTTATAACACAACACAAGACACCTTTTGATCCCCTACTATTAAGTGCAAACAAATATCCATCTAGCCATATTTTAGAATATCAAACTAATATTTATAACTCTATCTCGATCTATATCTATCTATATTTATACCTCTTCTAAAGCATTTGTATTTTATACTTAAAACATTACAAATTAAAGATGAAAATGTCCATCATATCCTTCCTATTAACTTAAAACTAGAAATTCAAATCAATATCAACGGAAATAATTAAATTTGATATTTAATTTAAAATCATAAAAATACTAACAAGTGAAAAGTTACATATCAACTTACAGATAAAATAATTATTAAATATAAAACAATCACAACCATTTCCGAATTTATTAACAACTTTTATTACATACAATATTGTTCTCATTCAATTTGCTAGGTTTTTTCCAACCATTCGGGATTAAATCAAGTGTATTTAAACACTATCAAAGTAGTCTTTTGTCTCCACGAATGAGAGATTTTCTTTCTTTGTTTGTATTATGTATGAGCAATCTACAAATCGTAAACATTTTTTTTTATTGATTTACTGTAACAATAATTATAACCATATTTCCATTAATAAGAACTCATAAAGAATAATCGCCATGCTCAAGTGACGATCACGACTAGTGGTAGTTTTGAGATAAAGATACACCATCTTTTGCAATCGTCACATCATCTTGTAAAGTTATCACTGCATTGTGCGGGTACTATGTGAGTACTAAAATACGTGCTTATGCAGGTGTTGTTTTGGGCACTGTAATACTAGTGTCAGCACTCTGGATTTACAAAGTAGTCCAAAAAAGAAAGGACAAGAAGCTTAGAGAGAAATCCTTTAAGAGAAATGGTGGCTTATTGTTACAACAACAGACTTTAAATGGTGAAGATGCAGTCGATAGGACAAGACTTTTCAGTGCAAAGGAACTAGAGAAAGCTACCGATCAATACAACAGTAATAGAATAGTAGGACGAGGAGGCCAAGGAACAGTGTACAAAGGCATGTTACCCGATGGGAAAATAGTAGCAGTGAAGAAGTCTAAGCTGGTGGACGAGTGCCAAGTTGAACTGTTTATCAATGAAGTATTCTTGCTGTCCCAAATCAGTCATAAAAATGTGGTGAAGTTACTTGGGTGTTGTTTAGAAACAGAAGTTCCAATTCTTGTCTATGAATTCGTCTCAAATGGAGATGTTTTCCAATTTATACACGATGAGAATTATGACTTTCCTTCTTTGTGGAGTATGCGACTCCAGATTGCTACAGAGGTAGCAGGAGCTCTTGCCTACCTGCACTCTGCAACTTCTGTTCCTATATATCATCGAGACATCAAATCGTCAAACATCCTTTTGGATGAAAAGTTTAAAGCAAAACTATCAGACTTTGGGATATCGAAGTCTGTGTTAGGGGATCAGACACACTTGAGCACCTTAGTTAAAGGGACTTTTGGGTATATAGATCCCGAATACTTTCAATCAAACCAATTCACAGATAAGAGTGATGTTTATAGTTTTGGGATATTTCTGGTTGAGCTATTAACTGGGAAGAAGCCTATATTTTCAATAGGACCAGGGGAATCGAGAAGCTTGGCAACACTGATTTTGTCAACGGAAGAAGGGCTTCTACTGGAAAACATCGATGATCGAGTGTTGGGTGGTCCACATGAGCAACTCATAGCAGTTGCTAAGCTTGCAAAAAGATGCTTAAATTTGAACGGAAAGCTAAGGCCAACTATGAAAGAAATTGCAACAGAGTTGGAGGGAATAAGATCAAGTCATTAAAGCGTCAGTTTAAGTAGTATTCGTGTTTATGGTAAGTCTAATGAAATGTTGTATTGGAACTTATATGTATTCGTTGACGTGTCTTTTAAAATATACTCTGTTTCTCAAGGCTAGTCGTTTGAAATATTTAGATTGATGTGTCATCTCGGTAATGCACTATGAAAGTTTTTCCAATAAAGATTAAGAAGTTTTTCTCGTAGTGACTAAATGATCATGATCTAGTTATTGATTAAAATCATTTGCAAACTTCCCTACTGTTGAGTGTGAGTTAAACAAGAAACTGAGGTTTGGTTGCTGGTTGGAAGTTCGTGATGCAACGAGTGAAGATCGAGATGCCACGAGTAAAGCAGATTGTGGTCGGGTTTCTGAGCAGGAGATCGCGAAGCGATGTATGGACTTCACGACGCGGAGTATGGTCGTCGTGACGCGATATCATGGCGGCCAGATTTCCTTGTTTTGCAAGTGTTGTACACTATAAATAGAACCCGTGTAATTGTAAACCCCAACTCCTCCGATTTAAATAAGATTTCTCTATAGTGTAGTTATGTATATGATTAATCAAGCGAGTAGATTGGTTATAACCACGTTAATTCTGTGTATTGATTGTGTGTTATTGCTTTTGTTCGATTCCGTTTATTGCTTGTGGGTGCATTATTGATTACACGTGTCTTGTTTGGCCTCTAAATTCCTAAACACCTACCTATTAAAACAGTTATGTTACTAAAGGTTTCTTGTGTTTTTCAAAATGAAAATGTCCTTGCATACATATCACAACCCAGAGTCTTTCACTAATTGTTGTATTCCACAATTTTTTTGCTTGTTCCATTACCAAATAATGGTTTAGTCTACAACGAGAAATATGTTTCTTTCAGGCATTTGATTGAACACCTTATCCGCTTCATCTAACAGACATTTGATCAAAAAACCTTATCCGCTTCATCTAACAGATACCATTCGTTAACGTAGATAAAACAGCATTCCAAGAGAATATGTTTCTTTCAGACACTTGATCGAACACGTTGTATGCATCATCAACAAACCCAGACTTCCCATACACATCAATTAATCTGTTTAAGATGAAAGTTTCGGAACGAAATTTGGATTTAATAATCGGGGCATGAAGTCGTTGTGAATGTTTTGATGGTGATTTTGACTTCAAGCTTAAGTTCAGTAAGTTTGCTACAGGTGAAGAGTTAAGGAGATGAATGTCGTTGACTCTTTGCTACTTGCACAAGATATATTTCGCCATTCCATAACATAGGTGAAAAAACAACAATTACTTAACATGTCTGTTACTTTTACTAATGGATCATTATCAAGCAGAGATTTACTAATTATATACTGTAAATGTTTTACACGCTGACTTGTCATGGTTTACTTATTGTAAATTAATAAAAAAGCTAAAACAAATTCATTTTTTACTTTTCTTAAAATTTGTAAAATATTCTTTTTGAGTCCAACCTATCTAAATTCGTTTTTCCAGACCTACTTTTTCATATCTGGTGATATGGTGTTTGATGATGATGAAAAATGATGCATGATGGTCTTTGAAGAAGGTATATGTACCTTATTGTATATCTACTTTATGATGGTGGTGTTTCAAAAGTCATGGCGAAGATGATGATGGTGCTTGATGAAGATGATGTTTTTTTTGTCAGATATGGATCCATAAAGGATTTTTTTATTAGGACTTCAAAATTCTTGGGTGCATAATTTATACGTGAGTGTATGTTTGGACTTTCTGTATATATGTATCTAGAAGTGTTCAAATAATAACTCTATAAAATTAGCTCTTAGATGAATATTTTAATAATTATATCAATAATTTCTGATTAAAAATTATACCCGAAGAAGATAGTTTTGATAAATTCTGGAATCCGTGATTATTCTTTGTTGAAATATTGTTAAGGTCTATATAGTTAAGTAGTTGTATACTGTAACTGTAATTGTATAACGTAGACTGTAAACCGTAGAATGTAGATTTATTTGTATAGAATTATTTGACAAATTAGTTGTAGCTGTAGTTTTGAAGTGTAAATTAACATAAAAGGACATCAATATAATAAATGGATACTAGCTGACTATAGAAAGGTATCTAGGTAATTTTCTTCATTAAAAGTTCCTCTATTTTATGAAAAGCTACTTCTAAGAGCTTTTCGATTTTGAGTTTTTTTTAATTGGATTCTAAAGTTATAACTTATACATGCCAAACAAGGCTTTTATTTTCTAAGGAACTTTTTGATCAAATTAAAAGTTTTAAGCTTCTAAAAACTCCACGCTAAACAGGCCTTAAACTATTTGTTTTGACGGTTGATCATTTGATTGACTAAGGATTTGCATTTTTCTTTCAAATGTTATGTAGTTTAGAAGCTATAGTTTGATAATCCTATTTAGTACATGGGTTTATCAATCAAAATAACTTCAACAAACATTTTTTTAAAGTTGAATAGAATTCGATTGAGAATCAGGAAGGCATGCCTTTATTGGAGAGAAAGGGAGAGCAAGTCATCCTAACCTTCCAAATTAGTGATCTACGATCCAAAATTTCTTGGGGCCTCGGGGTTTTATTTGTAAATATATCAAACTTTAGGGTCACATGCTTCTTTTCATTTCTGAGGCACACATGCATCTTCATTTCCTCTCACACTCTTATTCTCTCTGACACAATTCTTCTCTCATACTAAACTCACACTGATGTAGACTACAAATCGAGATAACACAAATTGAACTAGTTGACGGTCAAGAACAATTCTTCTAATTATTGTTGATTCAAAGAATACCAATAATTAGGATAATTCAACTCAAATGCAAAGCACAATTTTGAGAGAATAATTGAAATTTCAATAATTTGATAACTAATTGTTCCATTGCCTTAGAAATGACCTAAATAATACCCATAATTTCGAATGAGCCAAAACAGATAAACGGGCCAGACTCTAGCCCGAAAACAAAGTCCACAAAATAGGAAAAAAACATAAAATAGTCTATAACTCTCAAAATAATGCGTTTTTGGGCCCGATAGTTGGGTCTTTGCAATTTACCAAAACGTGCTCCTCAGCCCAAGCTTCGATTCACCGGGTCATGGTCCTAAAACGGAGTATCACAACCCAAGTTATAGCCAATTTCATGAAGGCCCTTTTCTCACGCGATCTTAGGCCTCCAGAAACATCAAGGTCCGTTCTTCTACACTTGGGCCTGCATCACACACTCTTCATTCTCTCATACTAAAGTCACACTCACACACTCTTTTAACAATTATGAAGATCGGAGTACCGATGTTCACCGCAAACAGATCACCGTAACGGCACCTAAATCCGGTCAATCCTACCAACTAACAACTTTCGCCTTTACCATCGTCGATTCTTCATCAGTTATCACAACCTTCTGATCTACCGCCAGATCAACGGTTACGTCCAGCGTTGACCTCGTCGAAGACTTCAGCGATCTAAATATTTTTATGTTACTGCATTTTTTTTGTTTAGTAGTAGATCTTTATTTTTGCTGCATTTTTTATAGGTTTGTTTTACTGCATTTTATGTTTGTTACGTTGTTATTGTTACTGCATTTTATTTTCTGTTTTAGTCATCACTAGTAGATCTTCATTTTCACTTCATTTTACAGATTTGTTTTACTGCATATTATGTTTGATATGTTTGTTATTGTTACTGCATTTTATGTTTTTTGTCCTACTGCATTTTTGTAATTTTTTTTGTTATGAGCATTGTATTTTCTTTTTAGTGCATTTTTACTTTGATTGTTTACTTCATTTTATGTTTGTGATGTCGTAATTTTTGTTTTGTTACTTCATGTTGTATCTTGTGTTTTTTTTTTTTAAATTACCAAAGAGAAAGATTTGAAAAAAAATTTAAGAAAGAATTGAAAAATTAAATATTTTAAAAATCTTTTGCAAAAAAAAAGAAGAAGAAAAGTCACCAGAATCCGGCGGTAGGCGGCGGCTAATGGTGGTAGTCGGCGGTAGGTGGTGGTGGCCGACGGCTGATGGCAGGAGGTAGGAATTAGTGGTGAGTGGTGGTGGGATGTGAATGAAGAAGAAATAAGAGGGATGGAAATATAGTATTATTAAATTAGAGGGGGTAAAAATAGAAATTATTGAATGACATGTGATATGCTTCTCGCTGCAAACGACTCCTCGGTGGAATAAGAGAAGCATTCCCACTTTTATTATCACTTTTGGTACTGGCAGGGGCAATTATCATGTTATTAACCGATCGAAACTTTAATACAACCTTTTCTGATCCCGCTAGAGGGGACAATCTTTCATAAAAGCACGAAGAAAGGGTTTAGCTAGGCCACCCGCCTGATCATGCTTTCCTTTCTAAGAACCCCCAAATCCTAGCTTTTCAATAAAAAAATGAATCCTTTAGAGCTCATATTTCTAACTCATTCTATTTTGGTAGTTCGACCGTGAATCTTGAGGATGAGAACGTAGGGATTGTTGTCTTTGGTAGTGATAATGCTATTTAAGAAGGAGATTTGATCCAAATCATAATCTGTTTGGGATTTCTAAAAATATTAATTGAAAGTCAACCCCGAGGACCCGAATCGAAATGCATACATTTGTCTCATACACTATATGGATGGTGAGAAGAGATATATTTTACATAGCTCGATTATTCTGTATGCTCCGCTTCCAAAATGAAGAGATACTTGCGAGTACAAATCGTATTATGTCAATATTAATCACACCATTATTGGACTTTTGGTTCTTATTTATACTGATAATTGCATATCTTGCTCATCCGACATGGCATGAATCATACCTCTCAAATACCATAGAAGTCACTTGACAGCTCCCAATGCTCCTTGCCCGGATTAGACATAAATCTACTAACAACTCCCACTGCATGAGCGATATCGGGTCTCATGTAGACCATCGCATATATCAAACTTCCAACAGCTGAAGCGTATAGGACTTTAGGCATTTCTCCCTTGTGTACATCCGTCTTGGGTGATTGAAGTATGGATAACTTCAAGGTGCTACCCAAAGGCGTATTTCTCATCCTGGCATTCTTCATGCTAAATCTCTCCAAAACTTTCTAAATGTATTTCTCTTGAGAAAGCTTAGGAGTCCCTTCAACCTTATCTTGAACGATGCTCATGCCAAGAATCTATCTTGCAGCTCCCAAGTCTTGCATCTCAAATTCCCCAGACAGTTGTCTCTTCAAACCAGTTGATCTCTGACATATCAAAACCTGCAAGCAACATGTCATCAACATATACAGATAATATGACATAGGAGGACTTTAAGTAGCAGCAGTGATCCATGTTGCATCTGCATCTCATGTATCTACTCCTCTTCATAAAATCGTCGAATTTCAAGTACCATTGCCGAGGCACTTGTTTCAATCCATACAAACTCTTTTTCAGGTTGCAAACCCATTTCTCCTTACCCACTACCTCAAAGCCCTCGGGTTGAACCATATAGATGTTCTCCTCAAGATCCCCATGTAAAAAGGCGGTCTTCACATCTAGCTGATCTAGATGTAAGTCATCTGCAGTAACGATCCCAAGGACTAGTCGAATGGTAGTCATTATCACAACTAACAAGAAGATCTCCTTATAATTTTCCCCCTCTTTCTGTTGGAACCCTTTGACCACTAACCTAACCTTGTATCTTTTCTTTCCTTCTTTGATCCTATACACCCATTTGTTCTGTAATACCGTTTATCATGAGGTAAATTCACTAACGACCAGGTCTTGTTCTTTTCTAGTGAACTCATTTTTTCTTTCATAACATGCTTCCACTGTATGCACTCTTTAGATCGCATTGCCTCTTAATAACTCTCTAGTTCACCATTCTTAGCATAGAGAAAATAGTTTTTTGATGGAGAAAACCTTTTTACAGGTTTGGGCTATCTAGTGAAGCGTCTCAATGTAGGCACAATAGGAGTGGATTTGATAAATGTTACTATCACTCTCTCTATCATTTGAGCTCCCAATACTTTCTCCATCACTAAACTCCTCACCGCTTTCCGGCAATCTGTGGTCTCCCAAACTCCCGCTCAAACCTGTAACATCATCAATAGAAATATCTTCACATACAACAAAATATGCTTTTGGTCTTGCAGTTACCTCGCCACTATAAACATTATTTTCATCAAATGTGACGTCTCTGCTGCAAATAATCTTCAGTGCCTCATTATCCAAAAATCTGTAACCCATGTCATCCAAACCATACCCGATAAATGTGCAATTCCTTGACTTTGTGTCAAGTTTATCCTTGTTCACATCTTTAGTCTTCACATAAACAATGGAACCAACAACTTTAAGATGTGTAAATGTTACCATCCTTGCCGAGCCATAACTCCTCATGAATCCAAAAACCCAACGATGTTGAGGGTCCCCTATTGATCGAATATGCAATTGTGTTAACTGCATCGGCCCAAAATATTTTTGGCAAACCTACAAACAATCTCATGTTTTTCACCCTCTCATTCAATGTTTTGTTCATGCGTTCAGCTACACCATTTCACTGAGGTGTTTCAGGAACAGTTTTCAGCATCCTGATACCGTTCTTAACACAATAATCCACAAACTCTCTGCTACTGTATTCCCCTCCATTGTCAGATTTCAAACACTTAACTATAAGGTTTGTCTCATTTTCAACAACAACCCTCCACTTCTTAAAAGTATCAAACACATCAGACTTATTTTTAAGATAATTAACCCGTACCTTACGAGTGGAGTCATCAATAAAGGTGACATAATACCGGGAACTACCAATTGATGCGACTGATGTAAGTTCATGAACGTCCGAGTGAACTAGCTCCAACTTCTCTATCTTAGGTGTAGATCCTACCTTTACGCATGAGACTTTCTTTTGCTTCCCACACATGGTTCACAAAAGCCAACCTCGACCCTCTTCAAATTTAGAATCCTCCCATTAGAAACGAGCATCTTCATGTTCTTCTCACTCATGTGACCGAGCCGTCGGTGCCATAGAGTAGATTCACCACCTCCCCTTCATCACATTCTACAAGATTTTTGGGTTTCTCTACTTGGGTATGATTCGTTACTTCAAGTATCGTTGCGAAAACCGCATACTGTCAGTGTTCAAAGAGGTCTAATAATGTCAAAAACAAAAAGTACTAATTTTGCTAGATTTTTGGGCTTCTCTGCTGAGATCAAATTTCGGGTAGCCGGAAAATCATTGGAGAAGTTGAGTGGAAAAATAAGTGAGTTCCTAGGAGTTAAGTACATTTAATAGGAACGTTTAATGGACGATACACACAATAGAGATTTTGATAAAGTTAGTTACATTTCCAAACAGTAAACTCTTATAAATATGTAGAATGCATATCTATATATGATTGGGTTTTACAAAGACGTTTTATATGTTCAACGGAACAATAATATAAACATATGCCATCAAAGCAAGCATACCCATTGAAACTTATGGCCCTGTATGTAATTTCCAAAAGATGTGTTCAAACCATAGTGTAAGTTATGCATGTGTGGTTCAACGAATATGTTTTGAGTGGAAAAGTGTTACCAATTTATTAGCACTCTATTAGACACATAAGTGAAATCTATCTGGAAACAAAAAGAAGTTTCATATATTTTTGTTTGCATAAGACCTCATACGAATAGTTTCTTTTTTTTTAAAAAGGCTAAATGTCATTAGATTTGTTTTAATTCCAAATCGAAACGTAAGAAATGATGCATGTCAGATTATATTTGTTCCACATATGTGGAAATCAAATCATTTATGGATAATTGGATATACAAGTAAAAGAGATTAAAAACCTTGAACCTCATAGAAACTGTTTGAAATCAACAAACCATATATATTGGTACTTGCTTTGATTGACTGAACTGGTACGAGCTGGTATTTAATTTGATTTACTCGTGATATCTGGAGTTTGTAAGCTTGAATTTGGTAAACCGCCCTTTGTATAAAGCTTGATTTTGGAAAAACGTATAATAAGTTCAGTCTTTTGACAAAATGCTTATGTGAGTACAATCGGAGATAATGTTTTCATGGTCATTTTCTCATTTAAAGCATACCTTTAACGGTTTTGAAATAACACTTTGACGAGTAAATAACTACTTGTTTATGGAAGTTTTGGTAAACCAAATAGTAATGTTTGTAAATATAATGTGAAATAAGTTTTTAACAAAAGGAGCTCAAATGAAGCTTCAGAACTACCACGCCCATCCTTTAAAATTATTCGAGTGTCGTTGTAATCGTTCATCTTGAATCCCTCAGTAATACCGTTTTCAAAAGAGAGCTCGAGGGAAGACCGTTTTAGTAATTTGGGTGGTCCGGATAGGGATATCAGGCGATCCCGGGCATATAATTAAATCTGGTGAAGTTAATGTAAACACTAATTAGTACTAAAGATCTACTCTCTTCTATATATATATATATAAAAGTAAGTGATCAAATTTATAAATCTTAAAAATTCATATAACATAGGGAAATTATAAACCTTCATTCACGTCGTCATCAATAAAGTGTTCAGTACCAAAGCCATCTATCTGAGCTTGTGCAACCATTATACACACCCATGTATTATCCTAATGTGCAGCTACCACAAATTATGTTAGCTCATCAATTAGTGTTCATGTAATTTGGAGAAAATATTAGGGTTCATGGGTTCTTGAATTTTGGGGTTATATGTTTAATCGGGTGCTTTGATGATAACTTCGTAATATTCATCGGAAAAGATGACCAGAAACTTGATTTCGCTGGAGAAGATGACTGAAAAAGTGTTGTAACCGGCTAAAATAGATGATTACCGGTTATACCTGGTTCAATACACTAATTAGAGGTTTTAACGAGTTCAATGCATTTAATAGAACCCTGAAAAGAACGATACACACAATAGCTTTTTCGACAAAGTTTGATACATTTTCAGACACTAAGCCCTATTGTTTAATACCACAGTAGTTTTTGAAACAAACGTCGAAGCCCTTAGGACTTTGGTAACACTATCGGGTGTATCTTATGCTTTATTCCTTATAGATTTTCTCTGGGGACGTGGTGGTTCTCATTTTGGAAGGATTTGCATCATGATCGGCTCATCTTGTTGTATAGTCATGTTTGGGATAATCACATTTGTTGTCATCTGGTCGAAACACAAGTTACGAGTTTCATTCATATCAGTTCCTATAACAGGGATTTGTTGTGCCTTGTCATATGGATGGGGAGTAATGAGGGCAAGGTTATAGTATAATTAGTTTATGTATTTGTTATTAAGTTGTGTTAATTATCTTAATGGTATAATTAGTTAGTACGTGGTAGTATTATTACTTAGTGGTAGTATTGTTTAGTTAGAATTAGTTGAATATTTTATATTAACTGTATTAATTATTAGTGTTCTTATTGCCCTTTTCTCATGTTATTATTGGTTTGGTAGACAATGTTTTAGTATTTAAAAGTAGTAAAGTTTATTACCAACTCAAGATTAATCTTATGGGAGGAAGTATAAGTTACTGGAAATTAATATGGGAGGAAGGAGTAAGAGTCATGGGCCTTCAAATATATATAATTTTAAATTTAAATAACATTAAACTTTTCAAAACTCACATACAAGAAATTTTCCGTTGTGAATTCGTTTAGATTTGAGTTCTTGTTTAACATTTTCTTCTACTTAATAACAATTTTTAATCATAATTTGATGTATACTTTTCAATCTATTATCCTTCAAATATAATTAACGAAACGGTATTAATATAGTTGTTGACTTGTAAAACCCGGTCAACCAAAGAAGATATATATGTTGAAGTTGTGGTGTATGGTTCAATTCACATACTTTGTTTACTTCTATTACAAAAATAGCCTAATTTTAGATAGTTTAAATATAAACAAAGTTACTTTAAAAGTATTATAGCCGTGTTCTTTTTATTCTATTTCTTTCTCTTTCATCTTCATTAATTAATATTATCATTTTGGTAACTGAAGTTATGAATTAACCTTCACATAAGATAATAACATAAATGAGATATTAAGTTTTTCTTTTTTTTAAAAGGAAAAAAATGGTAAGAAATCAAAGATCAAAGTGTCTTTCTTTTCTTCCTAAGCAATGTTTTAAAATCTTGTTTTTTTCTTGACCCGGTAACATGTCCAATTTCGATTGGACCGGTTCAACCGACCAGTCCAACCGAAATAGTGTTATTGAGCGTGCAAGCTATTTTATTTCCAGGCTCCCAGCATACCACCATCTTGTTTTCGGCCCAGTATGTTATTTCCGGCCCCATAGGCTTCTTTTGGCCCAAGATTCCTAAATCCTCTAAATAGCTAAATCTAGGCCTGACAAAATTAGCCCGTTTATTGAATTCTGGATTATTTTGGGCTTTTTTAATTATTTAAGGGGTGATTTTGGGCTTGTTAAAAATATTGAGTGGGCTAAAATGGACTCGAGAGAAAAAGAGTTTGGTCCATTTGGGCAATGTGAAAGAAAAAGAATGGGTGATTCTGGGCATTACAAAAATCCTCATCATTCTCAGATCGCGATGATGCCTCGTTTTTGCAGAGCGATTCGGCTACTTGCTGGTCAATATGAAATCTCGAAAATCAAATAAAATAACCAATTAATCAGAAGACACGTATAACGAAATCGTTATACGTAATCAAAGGAGGTTAATTTCGTATAGATGTATTATATACGAAATCGTATAACGAAATCGTATAGAGGTTAATTAATCAGAAGAAATGTATAACGAAATCGTTAACGAAATATGTAATCAAAGGAGGTTAATTTCGTATAGATGTATTATATAACAAAAATACACGAGAGAGATAACGAAATCATCCCTGTTGAAGGAGAGTTTCAGTTACTTTGAGTTTGGAGGAGATCCAGCCGGACAGTTTTATAAACTTCCGATTATAATTTAGGTGCAAACAACGTTTAGGTAATGAATCAGAATGATATCACCATGTGCAGTAATATAACCAAAATTTACATTTTCAACCCTTAGAGTTTACCTAACATTACAATATGTTTTTGCCATTATTGAAAATTCAAAATCATGTACCAGCAGCAGCAACGACATAATGATTCAAATCATCATCATTATCAGAAGTGACTGACATTACAATGGATTTTCCTAAAAAGAACCCCTTGAGTTTACCTACCATTACCTAAAAAATTCTTTTTAAAATTTGACCGTTTGACCAGAGTCCATTTTGACCCGTGCCTGTTATAACCCGAACCCGTTATGACCCGAACTCGTTTTTATCCGAACCCGTTGTGACCCAAACCCATTTAAACCCGACAGCCCATACCGGCCCGCCCGTTTTGCCACCCCTAGCTAAATCCCCTGTGTGCAGCATTTGATTCCCTAAGGCCTAAACTTCATCTTCATACCTTATATCCCTAAATCCCCGGCGGCTACTTTTGACCGGATTCATTTACAACCTATCTCTACCCAACATACAACCACTGCTCTCACACCTCACCACCACTACAAACACCAGACCACCGCTGCGCACACCACTGTTGTTCAGACCACCACTCTCACACCACGCCACCGCTGCTGCACCTGCACACCCCCTTGTCATCATCACTCTCCGCCGATTCCGGTTCAAAAAAAGGAATCCGCCATCGAATTTAAAAAAAGAAAAGAAAAAGAAATCTCACTCATAGTTCTGGTTGTTTACAAATTAAAAAATTAAAAATATATATAAAACTGGGTCTAGAGCGGTCCGGGTCACCGGGTCAATCCGGTTCAACCGAAAAACTGGCTGTTTTTGACTTACACGTTAACTCGTTTGTAGTTCGCCCGATTTTTTTCCCGGGTCGCGATCCTACCTGTTTGACCGGCCGGCCCGATCTGAATTTCAAAACATTGTTCCTAAGAATGATGAATTATAAAATTGAATGAGCTAATATGTTTTTTATTTTATTTAGTGAGAACACGTGGTCACTTTTGAAGTAATTAATGAATTCGTTTTGTCTAGAATTCTATTTTAGAAGTTTATTCTGGAGATTAACCAAGATAAATGAAAAGGAAATAAGAAAATAAGAGGTGAATTAAAAATGTTAATAAAAAGTAATATAAGTTTAAATAATTTTAATTAAAAAACCATGCTATAAGCTAGTAATAAATACTTATATTCACTGATGAATTGTATTTTATAAGTTATAATATTGTTAATAACTCAACAACGTTCATCATTAGCTAGCGTGTGCATTTCCTGGAAGTAAAAAATAAATGTCAAAATGTTTATAGTCTTTTTGAGTTGAATGTTAATAACATTTTGTGCTCCTTTCATGGTGTCATAGAAATGTATATATTAAATGTTATAGAGTTTAAAAGTGTGTGTTGCCAAACTGATGATATTACGAATGCTTGAGGAGGTTAGTTTTATTAGGTTGGCCATGAATGCTAGTCGTCCTTTAAATGCATTGACAACTATTCTCAATATTCCGTTCTAACCCAGTGGATGAACATTTGAGTGGATTCCTAGTATAAATAGTAGGTTTCATCTCTATATATATTTTGTTTTTCTGAAACGTCATGATTAAATCATCTTTTATTTTTCTAAAACAGATTAAATCAGAAAAAAGAAAAAAGAAAACTCCCACCTAAATATGAGGATAACAAAATAAATCAATATTTAATTGTTTTGTAATGAACTTTGTGTTGGTGTTTAAGTCTATAAAGAATGATTGTTAGCGTTTTTTGTTGTGTTTGATTGTGTTTATTTAATTTTGTCATTCTAGATGGTCGATTTTCAAATGTTGTCTAAAACATGTTAAATTGAGGTTATTTAAATCTCAAGTTTAATTTGTACGATTTTGTTTTATTATTGTTTGATTTGATCTGATTCGGATCATATTGCCTACTAAGGGTAAAAAACTAAAATTACTAAAATAATTTTTTCTCTTCCCTTTCTTATCTTTGTAACTTAGGAACACAAAACAAAATCCCTATTCTACTTAATGTACAAGATGCCCCTAAGACATATCAAGAAGCAATAACCTCTAGAAATTCAGCATTTTGGAAGGAGGCTATAAATTATTAGATGAATTCCTTAATCTCAAACAATACTTGGGAAATCTCAGCTTTACCTCCGGGTTCCAAAGCAATTGGGTGCAAATGGGTGTTTAAGTTAAAATAGAATAGAATACAGATGGATCAATACATACCTTTAAGACTAGGTTGGTTATTCAAGGCTTTAGACAAAGACAAGGAGAATATTGCTTAGATACTTATGCTCCGGTAGCCAGACTAACATCAATTAGAGTACTCTTTGCTCTAACCTCTATATATGACTTAACAATACATCAAATGGATGTAAAGACGAGCTTTTTATAAATGGTGATTTAGGTGAAGAAGTTTATATGAAACAACCTGAAGGATTCATGTTGCCTAGTCAAGAGGATAAAGTTTGTAATTTGAAGAAATTTTTGTATGGCATGAACAAAGCACCTAAACAATGGCATGGGAAATTTGATAAATCTGTTTTATGCATAACTCGTGTGATAGGTGTATTTATTCTAAGTTCACTAAGGATTATGGTGTCATACTTTGCTTATATGTTGATGACGTTATAATGCTCAGCACTAAAGTGGATGGTATAAATGAAACAAAAAGGTTTTTAATTTCATGTTTTTAGATGAAAGATCTTAATGAAGTTGATACGATATCAGGGATTAAACTGAGAAAGCATAGTGGGGTTATGCCTTGGATCAATGTCATTACATGATAAGTTTTTAAACAAATTCGAATATTTAAATTTCAAAGAAGCAAACATCCCTTATGAATTATCATGTATGTTAAGTGGCAATAATGGTAGAGGTGTTGCACAAATCAAGTATGCGAGCGTCATAGTTTCCGATTTAAACATTGGAATAATTCAAGAGCGCCATGTTTATTTGTTAAAACTAAAGACCAAACATTTGAATCTTTTAAAACATGTAAGGCCGAAGTAGAGAATCAAAGAGGTAAGAAAATTCACATTTCAAGAAGTGATAGAGGTGGTGAGTATTTTCAGTTAGGTTACACACTCCGTACACATCAAACGTATTTCACTACACATACATTCATCTTTTACAAAAATAAACTCTGCACATACACTTACAAAAGACGTTCATGAAGAACTTTACATATGTTGCGCTTGGTTCTTAATTTGAGGGTGAATCCTAGGAGAAAGTTAGTCCAAGACCACTAACATTTGTAGTGGCGGCTAATATTCCTTAAGGATTGAGATTTTATCTAGTCCTCAATTTAGTTCTTTTGATATCATCATCTTTTATTTTCTGCAAATATAGAACATCAGTTCGAACAATCAGTGTTGAAGGTGACCATGGGTGTTGATCGCAAGTTGTTCCGTGATGGGAGTGAGTAGCCAGAAAGCAGAGAAATGATGGGGTGGGGGGGTGGTCTTGTACAATTACTTTTCTACCATTTTCATTTAAATTAAATTAAGTATAGATATGTTAGGTTCTTTAAGAATTGCTGGAGAAATATAGAGAAATACTTAGGCGATTTCCACCAGAATAGTTAGTGGAATTTGACCACTGTTGGCGCCCGCCTTTAGGTTGTCCCGCAGAATTGAACTTGGACAGCTGGTTTTGCATGTCTTGAGGGGTCCTAGAATGGGTATTACCGGTGCTTCGTCGGGTGTAGTGACCGTAGTAATGACTGGCGGAGAGGAAGACGTTGTGTCACCTAATTGTCTTTCAAAATCAACCGGCTTATCAAACAGTTCAGGGTACGATATGGGTGTGTCACGAACTTTTAGGGCAGCAGTAATGTTGTTATACTCATCACCTAATTTCCCAAGAATGTGAATGAGCAGGTCTTCCTCGTCGATTGGACTTTGGACAAGGGCAAGTTCATCAGCAATTGACTCATGTCGTGAAGAAATTCAGCAACAGACCGGGTTCCTTTGGGGTTTTTTGCAAGCTTGGATTTGAGAGAGATAACTCTGGAACGAGAAGCACTGACATAAATGGTGGTTAGTCGTTTCCATGCTTCGCGAGAGGTGTCGAAGACAGGATAGGCTGAATTGTATCGGTGCAACTGCCAAGACTGGCGCTTAGGATAATTTGGTCTTGCCGGAACCACTGGATATATTCCGGGTTCGGCTTGGTTGAATCTTTGTCAGAGATAAGTTTTGACGGAGGTTGTTGTTCTCCGTTGATAAATGTGTCGATTGGATCTGTTTCCTCCACACGGGAAAATTGTTTGCATTGAGTTTGATGGGGAAGTGAGTAGTTGCAGTGATGTGAACGACAGTGTTTGACATCTTTAGGGTTGAGAAGGAATGAAGATTTTTTATTTTATTTTATTTATTAGGAAGTAAGGATCAATTTCTCGTATGAGCAAATTGGAGGCTCTGATACCATAAAGTGGTATAGAGGATTTGCAGGATTGAAAACTTATTGAACAATTGTCGTGGTTTTATACAGAGAATACAACAATTAGAAAGGAGGAATAATTGGCTGAAAATATGCAATATCACTTCAATTAACTAAATATAAAAATACACATTAAATGGAATTTGAATGTGGGTTTGACTTTCCTTTTGCTAGAGATATGCATTGATCCGTAATAGAGGAGTAGGAATTGCTGGAGAAATATGAAGAAAGATAATATTTATAAAGGAAGTTGTGTGAGAAGTAGGAGTTGGTGAGAGAAAATAGGAGGTGTTGAAAGGGAGACCAAGAGGGGTATGGTACCTTAATAGTGAGACTATATCGATGGCTTACAGAAAAGGTCACGAGGCATAGAGTGAAATATGAGCATGGTAGGAGTATGGCTAGCTATGGAATAGTCACATAACCATCAACCAAAACTATACTCTGTATAATGAAATTTTAAGTACAATGACACAATCTTAAATTCATTATGAATATGGTTTTTACCATGTGAATATACGGCATGATATAAAACTTTGTATAATTTCAATATATTAGAAAAGTTATAAAAGTATAAGTAAATAGATAATTTTGTTGCCGTCAACTCATCATATAATCAAACCAAGTTGAAGGAGGATTGATAGCTATATAGGGGTGTCAATGGGGCAGGGCGGGGCGGGGCAGATCTCGTCATGATCCAATTGATCACAAGATTCAATTAAATGGGTCTGGATCTGACCCATTTGTTAATAGATCGTGATTCGACAGAAATCCAACTAATCGAAATAAATAGATCTGAATCTAGGTCGACCCATTTAATGTAAAAAAGTTACTTATCTTCGTTTTTCTTTGATTATTTTATAATTTTTTTGGTTTTTACGTTTTTTCCGTTTTTTATTCATTTTTCACGTTTTTTTACGTTTTTTTACGTTTTTTGCGTTTTTCTTCGTTTTTTTCGTTTTTCTTCGTTTTTTCCCTTTTTCTTCGTTTTTTTGACATTTTTTCATCGTTTTTTTACGTTTTTTCCATTTTATCTTCCTTTTTTTTACGTTTTTTTCGTTATTCTTCGTTTTTTTACGTTTTTTTCCGTTTTCTTCGTTTTTTTACGATTTCTCCGTTTTTCTTCTTTTTTTCGTTTTTCTTCGTTTTTTTTACGTTTTTTTTCGTTTTTCTTCATTTTTTTTTACGTTTTTCTTTGTTTTTTTTACATTTTTTCCTTTTTTCTTTTTTTAATGTTTTTTTTCATTTTTTTACGTTTTTTCCTTTTTTCTTCGTTCTCTTTACGTTTTTCCCGTTTTCTTCGTTTTTTTTAACGTTTTACTTCGTTTTTTCCGTTTTTATTCGTTTTTCCCGTTTTCTTCGTTTTTTAATGTTCTTCTGCGTTTTTTTTTGTTTTTCTTCGTTTTTTACGTTTTTTCCATTTTTCTTCGCTTTTTTACGTTTTTCTTCATTTTTTACATCTTTCTACGATTTTTTACGTTTTTCTTCATTTTTTTATGTTTTTCTTCGGTTTTTACATTTTTCTTTGTTTTTATGACTTTCTTCGGTTTTTACGTTTTTTTAACGTTTTTTCCCTTTTTCTTTGTTTTTACGTCTTTCTTCGCATTTTAAATTTTTTTTAATGTTTTTTCCATTTTTTTCTTCGTTTTTGTTCCGGTTTTCTTTCCATTTAAAAAACGAAACAAAACGAAGAAAAACGTAAAAAAACGAACAAAATTTTAAAAAACGAAGAAAACGAAGCAAAATGTAAAAAAAAGAAGAATAACGTAAAAAAACGAAGAAAAACATAAAAAAAAAAAAACGTCAATAACGTAAAAAAATGAAGATAACGTAAAAAAGAAGCAAAAGGAAGAAAAACGTATTGACAATAGAATCTAATAAAAAAATTGTTAAAAAATGTATTGAAAACGCAAAAGAAAAGTGAGAAAAACAAAAACAAAAGAATTGTTTTTTTTAATTATATTTTTAATGGGTCGATCCAGACGGGTCGTAGGTCGCTCCAAGCAAAGATCCATCTAGATGGGTCAACTCCTTGAATAACTTGTTGGGTCCATGGATCCACTTTTCAGACCCATTGGGTCATATAAATAGGGCGGAGCGGGGCGGATCTAAATCAAGATCTGCCCCATTAACACCCCTATAGCTATATAACCTTAAGGATATATTTGTTGTCGGATATGTTACAATATTAGTAAAAATGAGCAAAACATGATAACAAAAGATTATCGCTCTAAAAGAAAATTGTAATTATTGTATTAGAATATAAAAAGTTGTATGCAAATGGTCAAAATTACAAATGCATTCACCTTCAAAACAAATACGTCTTTGGAAACTCTTTCATGTGGATATAATATATATTGATATGTTATCTAATTTTATATTCCATATCTGTGTAACATTTATTATAAAATATTATATTTTTATATTTCGTCACAACGAACGAGTAAAAAGCTGGTTAGTAAACATCAAACAATGCTTTTATTATAAGTATAAAAGCTAGTTGTACTGTATCTTAGAATTTGAATAACAAGCAAAATACATTTAAACTACTTAAAATTAGATACTAAACACAAGCGTCCAAAGTTCCCTAAAGTAAGACACGTTCATGTCACATATTGAAAGGAGTTCCAAAACAACTATATCATTTCTTAATCGCCCAAGTTATAAGTATAAGGTGACTTCAACAACACATTACAAATGACTAAAATTGTGATTTACATATTACAAATCATCACTATAATATATAACAACTCAAAACCACGAGTACTTTCTACTAATTAGTAGATATTTTTTACATCAAATTAGAAAGAGTGGCATCAGCTTCTCCGTTCAAGGTTAAAACGCAATGCTTAATCAGGTAATCAATCAACTCAGATACGACGTCGACATCTTCTTGTAATAGTTGTTGTTGTTCAACCATTTCTTTGAGCAATTGTTGGTGCAGTATCGACATCCAAATAGAATCAACTCTGGGTGTTATCATGATCACGGAGTTATCGTTCTCATTCTTCTCACCTTTCAACTGGATGTAATTTCCTTCACTGACACACAAAACCTCAACTGGCGTACAATGTGGGCTGTTGCTCGTATTACTCGAACCACCAGACGACATCTTACTTTCCATTAGACATGGGTCGGGATTTGGCAAGTTTACCAAGTTGACATTGACCGGCTCATTTACACTCTCCTTCATACGTTGAAGCATTTCTCTATGAACTCCTTCACTTGTGGGTCTTTGACTTTTGAAAGACCAGTGGGCTTTATACCTTTCGTAACCTTTCTATATATTTGGCCTTGATTTCTACACTGGTTATACAGATATTCACAAGTAATCAACTCTAATATGCATATTCCGAATGAATAGATGTCAACAAGTTCATTATATTCGCCTTCCCATACTTCTGCGGACATGAATTCTGGAGTACCTATACAAACTTTGACCGGGGGGCTAGCATTATCGTTGCGAATTCTAAATCTCCAATTATTACTTGTCGACGATTCCCATTAACAATATGTTATCACACTTTAAATCTTTATGAATAATCGGTGGATCATGACTGTGTAGATAATCAAACCCTTAAAGAATCTGTCTAGCCCAATTCTTGATAACTTTTAAATCAACATTCTTATGTTTCTCACGATATTGCCTCAAAGTTCCCAATGTGAACAATTCGGTGATCATGTTAACGGTTTTATTCTTATTATCCACCTAAGAAACATAGGACTTCATTACGTTGTCATGTTTTAGTTTTCTTAGTAAACGAATCTCGACATGTTCAGGAGATTTCATTGCGTCAGGTAACGTTATTTGGTTCTATGCAACTTCAATTCCTTCAACTTCATCACACCCTTTATAACGATCACGTGCACATCTTTCCACAAGATCATCATCATCACCATCCTTAATAAACCCAATTTCATAACCCCATTATTATATCACAACCAACGATTACAAGTTCAACATGCAACAAGAGATCAAGAAACGAAATAAAACCTTTGTCCGGAAAACACTTCACACGCTATGGAGAAAGAATCGATCGATGATGATCGAATTCTAAAGAAATTTTCAGCAAAGTTTATAGGGAATGATTTTAGTACGTAATATATATTTTCAAAAGAATCCTAATAGAGAAAACAAGTAGTATTTAATGGATGTTTGTAGTGTCTAGATTGTTAAGCATGCATTAATAGATTACTTTCTTAGTTACCAACTATAATATAGTTAATCAACAGTATTCTTTCTTAGTTACCAACTATAATATAGTTAATCAACAATATTCTCATTTTTGGGCTTCCAGCAGTAATAAGGGTTAACAACAGTTTAATTTCAAATATTTTTTTTTTTTTTGGTTTAAACTCTTAAAGGTTTTTTACTTATGATTTAATCATTCAAGTTTAAAATTTTTGATGGTTTAATTACTTATTAGGTCATGGACCCTCAATAATGCAGGACAGATTTAATTTTTATAAATGAATAAAATATTATGGTCGATTTTTTTTTATAGTTTATAGACCCGCAATAAGGCGCAACTAATTTAACTTTTATAAATGAATAAAATATTTAATCGATTTTTTTATATTGTGACCGACTTTTTTAATTTAAACAAATACATCAAATATTTAAGGGCCGAAAGTGTAATCATATGAAAGAGATATTGATCGTTGCTAGTTTATAGACCCGCATTAACGTCGGGTGAATTTAATTTTTATAATTTAATAATATATTGTGTCATTTTTTATATAGTTTATAGACCCTCGATAACGTGCGATGAATTTAATTTTTATAAAATGAATAAAATATTGTAGCCGATTTTTTTATATAGTTTATAGACTTTTTAACTTTTATAAATAAATAAAATATTTGATCTATTTTTTTAATTTAAATAAATATATCAAATATTTAAGGTGTCAAACGTGTAATTATACGAAAAAAATAAAGATCGTTGGTTTCATCCCTTAAGTTTATCATTAATAATTATGTTACCCTTTTAACTTTATCTAGTTTAATCATCTAACTTTCAAGAGTTTAGTGTTAATCCTTTGAAGGGTCAAACAATAAGTCAACACAAACTTGAAGGGCTACATCATTAAATAAAAATTTGAATGGTTAAAACGTTAGAATTTTAAAACTTAAAGAATTAAATTATTATTAACTCTATTTACAAATATATTAGACCAAAAATAGATTATTAAAAAACTATTTTATCGTGATGAGAGATGAAAATGTTACTATGGATTTAAGATCACGGAACTACGTGATATGTTTATAAAAGTTTAGGCCACTAGAATTACTAAAACATTATGGATTTAAGATCACGGAACTACGCGATATGATTCAAAAATTCAAAAGAGATCAAATATTTTTTGTTTGAAAAATGTAACATGTATATTTGAGTGTTAATAGAAATGTGAGCATAAATTAAAAAAAAATAAAAAATTAAAAAATTAAAAAATAAAAAGGAAGAAGAAGAATTATTGATTATTATTTATAGGTTTATATCATATGAGCAGCTATATTTTGAAGGGAAAGGGGCATACAATCTTAACTGTTGATTTTTGTGATCAACTGTTCAGATTTGTAATACAACATTTTACATGCACACTATATTTTATGTAAAATTCAGCATTATTAAAATGTAACGGATCTAAATAGTTAATCACGAAAATCAACATCTATCTACTCCTCTTTTCCCTTAAAAATACAGTTAACTTTTAAAATGTTACCCTTATTTATAGTATAACTAGGAGATTTTTGTATTTTAAATTTTATAAAAAACCTATAGGTGTAGCCGTGTAGGATTTTAAATTTTCAGATCGAAATTATGTTCAGCAAACATTACTAGTCCACTATAATGATAAGTATCATAAGACTATTTTAATAAGATATTCATAATAAATATTACTGATCAATTTATATTTATGTTACTATAACATGGGAAAACAATGTTAATTCAATAAAAAGATTTGATCATGAATTATATCTTTTGAACAATAACTGAGTTATTTAGTGAACCTCTAACTCGAACCATACATCAGAAACTAAAAGGGTTATAATCACTAAATCTTGAATATTTATAATGTGGTGATATATTCACCATTGTTTTTGATAGATTCACTAAATTTGTGTATTAAAAATTTATAGTGTACACATCAGTATTGCATAATGATGATGAATTTATCAAAAATAATGATGAATATATCATCACTCATATCTATATAACAACCTGCTACTATTCACAAGCACAATGCTAGTGACTCTATTTTTGATTTAATTTTTTAAATCATCAATAATCAATATATACCACTAACTCCCTAAGAAATTAAGGATGAGATTTCTAATAATTGTTTGCAAATCTTAAGTGCCAAAAAAAACCTAGTCTCATACCTTAAGGATTTCTATGCAATTAATAAAACTCTGCATTTCAAAGAATATTGCTGTGAAAACAACGGCCGATTAGCTAATTATCTAACTAGAATGTAACATAATAATATGCGATTAAAATATATAATGATTCATTGAGAGGGATGATCTTGTATAATCCAACTATTTATAGGAGCTTAACCATCAATATATTAACTGTAGAATTTAGTAAGAGATGGGAGTTAGGAAAATGAATAACTACACACTTAATTTTTTTTCATAACACTCCCCGTTGACTATCTATTACTAAAAATATATATGTCTTGATAAAATCTTTATTAGGTAAAACCCAATCAGACAAAAAAATCCAATTAAGAAAAAAGAGTACATCATTCTTCAATACACTTGTGCATGCTGCCTCATTAAAAACCTTGTGAGGAAAACCCAGTGGGACAAAACGATAGCTACGGGAAAAAGAGTGAAGCGCGTATGATTCTCCTCCTGATTACGACATCACTTGAGCTCCTTGAGTCGACGCAGCCCAATGCCATGAATCAACTTCTTGAATATTGAAGTAGGACGTATCTTGGTAAATAAATCATTCAAATTGGCGCTTGAACGATAATATCTTCATTATTTGCAAGTTATGTGTGCTTATTGTCAAGTGGCAACTTTGTGTTTGCATGTTTACTAGCCTAACTGATAAGATTGATGAGTTTACATCTCAAGTGTTTAATGATCATTGTATGTTTGTTGGGATATGTTTTAGACATCCTCTAACCTATGTTCATACATAAAATCGGCTTGTTGAATCGCTTATCAAGGAGATCGAGTGAAAATGACCTCACTATTAAATATTGACTTTCTAATTAATATCCACATTTTATTTCTTACTTATAAACTCTAATGCACAAAATAACTGAAGATGGCAGACAATTAAGAGACACAAATAATTGGTTATTATGACATTGCCCCTGGATCGTTTCCAAAGTGAAACACTAAGAAACACGAGTCCCTTGTGAAACATAGTGATATGGATGAATAATGGGCACATATATATGCTAATTTCAGACAATGAAAATAAATAGAACTTGATCAAAAGTATAATAAAAATCACATTATCTGGTATTAATGTTTGAGGCATGCTGATGCACAAAAAGCATAGCAGATTTTGTTGTACTGAGACGAACAAGTAGGATTGTGATTCTCACCGGATTAACACCCAACAAAATTATAAATAAATAAGTTATGCTGATAATGTGTTGTAAAAATAATCGTCGATTAGCTAATTATCTAATTAGAATATGACATCATAATATGAGGTTAAAATATGTAATACTTTTTAGTGAGATGGATAATCTTATCTTTCTTATACATATATGATCGAGCTATTCATACGGGTTTAACAAATTAAGTATAGAATTTAGTAAGTGATGGGAGTTTAGAAAAATGGACAGCCACACACTTAAATTTATTCATAACAAACACCACATTTTTCTGTTCCAAATTAATTTACAGGACTAAAATGGCTATACGAACCCTAGCGACTCGTAAAACCCTCACGAGGTTTCACCAACAGGCGCGTGGATTACAAACATTCACACTTCCAGATCTTCCGTACGATTATGGCGCACTGGAACCGGCGATTAGCGGTGAAATCATGCAGCTCCATCACCAAAAACACCATCAGACTTACGTAGCTAACTACAATAAAGCTATCGAACAGCTCGATGGTGCAATCTCTAGTGGCGATGCGTCAACTGCTGTCAAATTACAGAGTGCAATTAAGTTTAATGGCGGAGGTAATTACTTCAATTCTTCCTACAGTTTCTAGCTTAAATCGTGTTAATTGCTCCACGTACAAATAATTTTATCCGACTTCAGTGTTATTGATTGAATACATTCGTTATTTGAGTTGAATTTGCTTATTACATCGAATGCTTGAAAATGATGCTGAATTTGGAATAATTTTATTATAAATTTTATATTTGAGAAGTGATAGGATTGAAGGGGCAAAACCAAGTGTAGCTGCAGGCAGTATATGTAGCTAGTAGGAAAATTTTGACAATGGAAGGCTAATGATTCATATTGAATTAGAATTTTAGTTGTTAATTTTGCTTAGTGAAGTTTTAGACATGGACTATAATTTGGTATGAAAGGAATTATTTAATCTTTGAATCCAATGGTTTGAATTATTTGTATGGCAAGAGTTCATCTCATAACTCTTGAATGTAGCTTTGTCTGGTGAAAAGAGAGTTTCCGTTTGACTTTTAGGACCACAAGTAGTTACTAATGATATATGTGTTTAATAATTGATGCATTTTGTTTATTACATTATCAGGAAATTAGTTACATGGGAATGTTACTGTAATGGTTGTAGTGCTCATATCCATTATTGTGTACATCGAACATACTATGTTCTTATGTTTGATACAATACATTTGATTATGATCCTCAAATACTCATCATTATTGTGTAGTTTATTTTTTTCCCTCTCTCTTTCTTTCTCACTAATCTTGTTATTGCATTTAGTCCTACTTTTTTGTCTTTATGACTGTATATGTTAAGTTGTGTTGTTAGTGTTCTTGTTCTATAGTTGTCAGGTTGTCTTTAGTTCTGACTGCCAATCTCCCTTTATGCTTCTGAGCAGGTCATGTGAATCACTCAATCTTCTGGAAGAATCTTGCTCCCACCAAGGTAAGTTTGTTACTGGGACTTCGGTGATTATTCTGAGCATCATAATTTGACAACAACTGAAATTCAGCCTAATTTCAGGAAGGGGGTGGTGAGCCACCACATGGCTCTTTGGGCTGGGCTATTGACAACAGCTATGGTTCTCTGGAAAAGTTGATTGCTAAGATGAACACAGAAGGTGCGGCTGTGCAGGGTTCTGGATGGGTGGTATGTATTTTTTTCAACTTATCTTCAGATACATTCCTTGAATTTTTTCTTAAAGTTTATTATTTACTTTTAAATTGTTTTTTTTGACAGTGGCTTGCATTGGACAAAGAGTTTAAGAGGCTTGTGGTTGAAACTACAGAAAACCAGGTTTGTTTTTGTTTACTATATGCACTTGTACCAACATTTCACAGATTAAATATGATTTTCTGTTACAGGACCCACTGGTTACAAAAGGTGCAAGTTTGGTTCCGTTGATAGGCATAGATGTTTGGGAGCATGCTTACTACTTACAGGTGATCAACTCACTTCATGGTCTGTGGTTTTTGAATGTTGAGTAGAGTTGAACAGTTTTAACCCTTTACTTGATGAATGGGTTGATTTATCTGTTGTATAAAAAGAGTTAGCTAACAAGGAAACGGATAAAGAAGTTCAAACTCGCCAAAAGTTGATTCATAATGTGTATTACTTCTGTATATAATATTGTGAGTTGTAAAATATTTTCTTGTGATCATGATTAACACATGAACAAGTTATATAAAATTCAAAAGGATGCACATAAAAGGTGTTCACATGTTAATACTAAAAAAGAACATGTTTCAACCCGAATCAGTTTCGACCTATTAAGTTTCCCATCTTCTTGTCACCTCTGATATCAAGTTTGGTCTTATTGTCCGATCTAAGAGAGGTCTATGATTTACTTATCTACGTACGATTACGTGTTCCTGATCATTCTGACCTTTTTTTCTCCTAACATGTATATGGTTTTGTGTACAATTTGCAGTACAAAAATGTTAGACCAGATTACTTGAAGAGCATCTGGAAGGTGATCAACTGGAAATATGCCAGTGAAGTATATGAGAAAGAGTGCCCTTAAGAGGTGCGGTTCTGTTGTGAGTCAAGAGATGAATAATTAACTGCATGTGAGATATGCTCTTACTGTATAATAAGATAAATCTTGATGTAAAAGGTTTTCTGGTAGAATAATAGTTGCATAGCACTCAAGTGGTTCAACATTATGTTTATATTTGTGGGTGCTGCTATGATGAGTCTTTGTTTATATCTGATGAGTTCGATATGTACCCAAATGTGCTCTGGACGAATGTTTTTACAAATTCTTAATGCGGTTTTCTGAGGGTTTTTGTGTTTTTATTCCTACTGTCAGCCGAGTCCATGATATGTACACTGGAAATTTGACCTGTTATCATGTTGGTCAACTAGACACATTAAAAGGCCCGAGTGAAGTATTCAAGGAGATGTGCATGTGTATGTGCATATATTCGTTAAAAGTTCGATTCAAGTGTAGAGTTTTATGAGAATATTTGTTCATTTGAAGTATGTTCTCTCATCTGTACATGTATACATTTATTAGACACTTATCAATATATTATAAAAGTAGGACAATAGGTTATGATTGCGCCTATTAGTTATGCATATCTTCAGGTGTTTTCTCTTATAAAAAATAGTTAGTGGCAGAAATTTTCCTTTGTGAAAAAAAAGTTAATGTATGCGGTGAATTATAGTACTAAACAATAATGAATCCTTTTGGTCATACACCTCAGGTATTTTTATTGTTTATTTCATTTATATATCTATAATTTAATAATGCAAATAATCTTATGTACAACGACACCATCTATCGATTTATATGATTTAACATAAATGATCTTTTAATACAATATTGATTTTAACGTAAGTGAACTTCATATATATAGGTTATGGTCATTTATAAGTGAGGTTTCCTTTTTAATACAATCTTGACTTATATATATATATAAGTTTGACGTAAGTAATCTTGTACCTATATATAGATTATTCGTAGTGTAAATTCATCCTAAGTGTCTACTTTTTATTTTAAGATGTATTTACTTTGTAAGCTTTGTAGTGGTGTTATATATATATATATATATATATTAAATAAGTAGTCTTTGCAAGACTTTTGCAAACGTTGTTTTTACTATGATGTGTAGGAATCTTGGGCAATTGTTGATCGTTCAAATACTCCTGAACCCTTGGCTATTTATGACCCAAATCGCGACTGGATGGGACAGAATGATGATTATTGTGAGTTTTAATATTGTAATACTCCATTTTTTATTTATTTATCTATTTATTATTTGTTTGTAACTTTTTATTTATTTATTTTTATTTTAGGGACATTTGGAAATCAAAATGTAGAGGTCTTTGTTAATCCTGACACTTAGTCAGATGTTCGTTCAGATTTCTCATTTGGGAGAGTTGAAGGATGTGCTGAGCTAAATTTGCTAAGCATGAGTATGCATCTGAGTGATGAACATTATCTGAGCCTTAGCTTGTATCATGCTGATAATCGTGTTCCATCTGGTGCGTATTTTGGTGGGAATGTAACTGGTCATGAACAGTGTGAAGCTCAATATCAGACGGTTGTGGCTGCAAATAATGAACTACAGTTTCTTGTAGAAGATTTGAGGGGAGCTATTGTTGAAAGTGAGTTGTATTGTCATGATTTGCAGGAGATGGTGATTGCTCGTGACAACGATATGTCCATGTACATGAGTGAAATTGATCGTCTCAGGTATGAAGCAAGAGGATTAATGGGGGAAATTCGTGCGTTAGACGAAGAGGTTGCTCGTTTACATTGTGGTTCTAGCTCACGTCGTCGTCAGTAATCATCCTCGAGTTGTGGTTTGTGTTCGGTGGTGTTTCTAACCATGTTTTTAGGATTAAGAAGTTGTGTGTACTTCTATCTACTAGAAGCAAATTTCAGTGGGTTAATGCTTAACTAGTATGCAGGTAGGGTTATGAAATAAGACTGTTAGGTCATGTTTTCACTTTACTATATGTAAATTATGGTTTGTTGTTTAAGTTTTAATTTTTGTTTATTATGGATGCGTTATGTAGTAGATTGTAATCTTTAGCATTTCATCTTAAGTTTGCTGATTTTTGATTTTTTTTGCAAGATATAATACATTCAATATCAACTTTGTTGTTGAATCTTCGTTTCTATACCTTATATCAAATGTAATGTATCTGATAACCATTCAAAAGGCTTGGTAATCGGTGTATCGTTGAACCATTCGTGGTATCACCCCTTTAATGTCGAGATGTTTAAGTTCGGCTAAAATGAACTTTTTATGAATCTTTAAACGATACATTTATTATAAATTATCCACTTGTGAAAAGACATTGTCAGTCTATTTTCACGGGATTTTTTATCTTTACATATTTTCGGTGGTTGATGTTTCTCATCACTTGTCGATAAAACGTTAGAATTGAAACTTTTTAAGGTTACTAATAGGCCATGTCCGTGGGATGGGACATCCCTTCATGTCAGCCAACGTGTATGGTCCTACTTGCTTTACATGGGTAATTTGATAAGGTCCTTACCAGTTGGGATCCAACTTCTTTTGTCCTTCTTGTCTACTTGCCTCATTTTTCCTAAGGACAAAATCACCGACTTTAAGAATCTTGTTTTTGACTTTCTATTTGCGCTTTGTATTTTGTAGTGCGAAGTGCAGCCATTTCTCGCCTCTCTTCTAGCAAGTCGAGGTTCAAACACAGGTTCGTGTCATTAGTAAGTGGGTTGAATGTTTTGACTCGATGAGTAGGCAAGGCGACTTCTGGTGGAAGGATTGCTTCAGATCCGTAGACTAGACTAAAGGGGGTACATCCGTTACTTGTGCGTGCTGTCGTTCGATAGGACCATAGTATATTTGGTAACTCTTCAACCCAATTCCCTTTAGCTTTGCCAAGTCTCGTTTTTTATCCTTGTAGAAGAGTCCGGTTGGTTACTTCGGTAAGCCTTGTTTTGATTTGTAAAATCGATGCACATGCGCCACGTGTTATCTGACTTTCGGACCATGACTGGGTTTGCCACCCATCGAGGAAAGAAAACTGCTCTCAATATTCGTGCTTCGACCAATTTCAAAACCTCCTCATTTATAGCATCATTTTGATCCTTAGTTATGATTCATTTTTTCAGCCAATACGGGGAATGTCTGTGGGTGAATGTTCAACTTGTAATCTACGAGTTCCCGTGGTATCCCAGTCATGTCTGCAGGTGTCCATGCAAAAACGTCATTGTTGGAGCATAAAAGCTCTCGTAGTTGTTGCTTTAATGACTTTGGAAGATTCCTACCTATTATAACATTTTGTTCTGGATAGGCTTCATTCACGATTATCCGCTCTTCGTTTGTTGATTCGCTAAAGTTGTTCTCTTCTAATGCGAGATCCCTATTATGAGAAACTTGGTTGCAGATTTCTGTTCCAGCTGATTCTCCTCTTACAATAGCAATTCCGTGTTAAGTCGGGAATTTCATGAGTGTATGTAACGTGGAGGCGATCGCTCCGAGTTGCCTCATCCCCGGACGTCCCAATATGACATTGTAAGGTGATGGGGCTCTAACAACCATGAAATCGACCATTATCGTTTTGCTGATATGGCCGCGATAATCGTACAAGGTCAATGGCAGATAAATCGTCCCTAAAGGCCATGATTTGTGTCCAAAGAACCCGATTAGTGGGGTAATAGGGGGTTGCATTGTTTTCATTTGCTCAATTGCCAATTGTTCAAAACAATGCTCGTACATGATTTCTACCAAACTTCCGCCGTCAACGTATATTCGGTGTATATGTTCATATCCGATCTCTGCCGTGATGATGAGCGGGTTATCGCCTATGCAGTGTTCTGGCACCGGATCTTCCTCAGAAAAGGTGATGCTTGAATAGGTGCAACGTGATTTCGGTGCGGTTGGGCGATCGTGTCGAATCATGTGTATTTCGTTTTTTGATTTTGCTTCATCTTCTCTTTTCTTGTTCCACTCAATTTGGGGCTTGTTGTCGTTTCTGAAACCTGAAGGGAGGGTCGACTGACTGTTATTGTGTTATACCGCCTTTAGCTATGTGACTTAGCCGTCCGTTTCGAACACATCTTTCAATTTCTTTCGGAGATCTATACAATTATGGGTGTCGTGACCATGATCATCATGGAACTCACAGAACTTGGTTCTATCTCTTTTGTTTGCTGGAGTGAACATCTTGGGCGGGGGTCGAAGTATAGACTTTCCTTCAATTGTGGCCAAAATTTCTGTTGGCGATTTTATGAGAGCCGTGAAAGAGCCTTGTTGCATTTTAGGGTGTTCACTGTATCGGTTAGTGGATCGGGAAACAAATTTATCTTTTTGTCTTCTAGGAAGATCTCGGTAAGTAGTGTGTTGTTTCGTTTCGCGATTTCCTGATCGAGGTTCTCGAAGACGATTCTCATTATTGGCATATTCAGCCCTGGTGAAATTGTTAGTTTGGGTGAACAAGTCTTCCAAGGATGTTGGCGTTTTAGCGATGAGATCTTTGAACAGTCGTCCTGGGCGGAGGCCACTAATAAATACCCCTGATACCATCATGTTCGATCGATCGGCCATATGCAATGTTTCTTTGCTAAATTGAGCTACATAATCTTTCAAAGATTCATCAGGACGTTGTCGTATACCAGTATCTCTGCTTGGATTTTTTGGAACCGCCGCTTTTGTAGAAAATTTGCCCTTAATTTATCTCTCAGCTGGTGAAAACCATATATACGTCTTGGTGTGAGGTTGTCGTACCATAATCTTGCGGCTCCACATAACGTAATGTGAAAGAAGCGACACCATACTGGTTCCGAAAGCTTATGTACGTCCATGGTACCCATAAAAACTGTGAGATGGTCGTCCAGATCAGACATGCCATCATATGTTTTTAGATTGGTGGGGACTTTAAGTCCATCAAGTATGTCGTAATCTCGGATTCGTTTAGTAAATGGAGATGCTACAAGGTCTCGAACATCCCTACTTGATTCTCTGAATACGAAAGGTCGATGATAGAAATATGCATTTTGTGCAGTTTTTCCCTTTGTATTGTTCCTGAGAAGTGGTATTGTGGTCATGGTAACATGATCATTTAGGGGGGTCAATGTCATCGCTTCCTGTAGACGTGTTTTCCTTGACTTTGGCTGGATGCATGTCTTCTGAATCGGAATTTTAGGGTCCTACAACCGATGGATCTTTGTTTGTGAGTGTAACACCCAATCTTATGGCCTAGGGGTAATCTGGTAATTTCTCTAATTTTATATTTATTTATAATTTTTATACTATATTAATATGTCTATTAGATATGAAAGTTAGATAAAGGTCGAATAGTTAATCGTGTCAGGTAAAATATTAATAGTTTTAAATTAAAATAGTTGTCGGTAAAATAAAATAACTTGTCTCGCAAAACGGTTTTCAGGTTCCAGACAATAAGCCAACCAAGAGAATAAAATTAGTAAGCATTTGAGTTGGTGGGTGATATAAATCACCAACCTCTTCCTTCTTTCTTCTCATTGTCACCAACTCATTTGCTTCATTTCTCTTTCAAAGTTCCTTTCCAAATCATCAAATTAACATTAATTGAGTTGTGATTTTGAACTGCTGTGATTCCTTGTTTTACTTGTCATCATCATCATCTTGTTTTTACTTGTTATTTTGGTTATAAACTTGAAATTTGGTCAATCTATGAAATGGGTGTGTAATTGAAGTTGAAAGATGTTATATGATGTTACTTGATGTATAAGAGATGTGAGAAAGCTTGTTAGATTGATAGGAAACTGAGTTTTTGTGTTATTGAGAAAATGGTTCGGTTTTGGGGTTTCTGCAGTTCAGTTCGCAGCATGAACTCAGATATGTGATGCGAACTGAGTCTCAGATCTGCGATGCGAACTGAGTCTCAGACTTGCGATGCGAACCGAGATCACTACGATGCGAACTGAGAATATTTAGACGTGATTCTAAAAGTTTTATTTTGCTAATTTCAAAAGTGCAAAAGTATAAGTGATACTTTTAGCGACAAAAAGTTTAACAAATTCTTATTAAATGTGGATCGGATTTTTATTTTCCTAGACTACAAGAATCACTTGCTTAGATAAATATGTTATGATAATGTTTCGGAACTGGATAATTGAGTAAATAATTATATAAGTGAATTGTTATAACTTGATATAAATCGATAGTTGTAAAGTGGTTATAACTGATAATTTCAACTTGGTAATTGTTTGTCATTTTGATACTGAGTAGTGAAATATGTTATACGATTATGGAAAGAGTTGCTAACTTCTTAATTATTATATTCTCAGATCAGCAGAAGACTCAGTAACATAAGTCAGGTGAGATAAGTCAGGTGAGTGGATCTGCAACTCATGATTTGTTTTAGTTGTAATGGTGTGGTTACAACAAGTAACGTAGATATTGATAGACTGTTTAGTTTGATTTGTGATTGTGTATTTACTTGTTATATATGTGGCTTTCGGGCATCTGTGATGTTCAGAGGTCAATAGTGATTGGACTTGATTACTATTAGTGATCAACACAGGTTCCGGGGACATGTGTTGTTGCTTGAAATTGTGTTGTTGTACAGTAGTACCAAGTTATCGGTAAATCTTGTATGGGCCAATACAGATTGTGATAAGCGTTACTTGAGAACCACCGCGGCTGTAGGGTTCCTCAGTAACCACCGATCCTCTTGAGATTATGTGTTTTTGGTGCTTAATGTAAACAGATTGTTATGCTAAGATAAATTATTAGTTGTATATTCATTCACTTAGCTTCGTGCTAATCCCACCATTTCCCTTCCTGCAGGTTATGTTTAAGTTTGTGGGTTGGGCAGGAAGATGTGCTTTTGGAAGGACTGTTTGACACGCGGCTTAGCTCTGATATATATATATGTCCATATTTATATATATATATATATATATGTTTTGTTAGTTAACATGTATGCAGATTTTATATAACAACTATATATGTTTTGCTTCAGGAAATAGTTAAATGTTGTAAAACTCGTGAAATTGTTATGGTCCTTTTTGTATTATAATATATAATGTTAAGTTTGTCCATCGCTTCCGAGTCAAATGACACGTTTAATATTGAGTAAATTGAGGGGTGTTATAGTGAGCGAAGGGTGTTGGGAGGCGCTTTTTTGTTTTTGAGTAAATGCGGAGTACATGGCATTTACCCGATCAAAGTTTTGGACTATGAACTGCATGACTGGGTCACTAGGATTTGGTTCGGGAGTGGGGTGAACGGGTTCTTCGTTTTCGTGGTTAGTGGACGTGGTGATAGGAATGACCTCCGGATTGCCAATGTCTTTTTTCCCAATTGGTGTTTGAAATGAATCCTTTGTTGTCATTTTTGTCGTTCTTAGATCTGGTAGTCTAACGGGTTTTTTGTTACTAAAATAAACTTGATACGGTCCCACGGATAGCGCCAATTGATGATACGTAGATTCACAGGTACGGACTATGGGTATAGATTTTTGGATTGGTATGGGTATAGATTTTTGGATTGGTAATGGGGTGCGTGTATCTGTTGACCAGTATCACTAAATAAAATATATGCTTAATCGAATAACAAGAATGTGATCTTCTAAATGTTCCTACAATAAGATATGCAAGAACTCAAGAGAAGAGTGATTCTCGGGTGGCGATTCCCAATTTGGTAACTTATATAGATATATAGTTTTACGCCACATATCTCAAACGAGAACCGAGCTTTGCAATATTTAGGAATGGAATATCGGATGAAAAACTCTATCACTGTACATGTATTTTAACACATGTTTTAGTATTCATTTTGTAAATGAAAGAAAAGGGATCCTCTGGCATGCCGAGAAACTATCTTATTTATAGGCAGGGAAAAAGATTTCTTTATACATAATCATTGTATATATCTTTAACAGAGGGATGTATCTATTTTATTCTTTATTTGATTCATGAACTAAAAAATTTCTTTATGATGTCTCTTTTAAAAACTTGATTATTTTATTATTATTATATATATATTTAATAACTTCTCTGTATATGTTATCCTATCACAAGTTAAAGAGTTTCTACAATATCTCATGAGCCAACACCGAATATGTAAAATATAGCTTGAAACAAGTTGACGTCAAACTCGAGTTTAGCCAAACTAGACATAACTCGTTTACAACAATGAAGCACGATGTAAAAAATAAAATAATAGGGTATATATAAATTCCAGGCCCATGTTTAGTGTGCAAATATAAAACCAGTCAGACTCCCGTTATTTGTTCGCCACTCACCACCACTTTTGTACAGTTATTACACACTCACCAAGATCTCCAATGTCGGATATATCTATTTTATGAAATAATTAATTTAATAAATATATATTATGGCAAGTAAAAGCCCCAACAACGACATTATCAACATTATTCAATTATGTCGAGGACACAATATGGAAGAGGTAAAATATAGACAGTTATAGCTCTACTCGAATATTGAGAGATTGCATTCAGAAGGACTTCCGATTGACCCATATATATAAATGTCTACCACACAAAATAAACTAATAATAATAATAATAATAATAATAATAATAATAACAATAATAAAATTAATAACAATAATAATAGTAAATAAAAGTAATAATACTAATAGTAATAGTAATGATAAATAAAAAGATAAATAAATATAAATATAAATAAAAAAAATATATATATATATATATCTATATATGCAGGGGCTGATTATTTTAAAACAAACATTAAAGTAAAAAGAATAAGACAAAATAGTTACCGTTTGATGAGATCTAATCAAATCAATTTTTTTAAAAATAGTCAAACACTCATTAATTAAATCTTAAGAGTATTAAGGTCATTTGGCCACAAATTCTAAAAATACAAAATTCTTATTTTCACTGATGCACATATTTTATGGTGATGCACAACATAGTTCCCGGTGATGTAGAGTCGTTATTTCAATGATGCACATGATTATTTGACTAAGAGTTAAAATATGATGAATAATTTATAATAACTTACACACAACACAAAATTGTTGCCCACAACTTTTTAAAATTTACTTAGTTACTTTTAACTACATAACAGAGGAGGAAAACGATTAAAATCATGAAAAGATAATCTCAAAGATCCATCTGGTTCACACATATATACACTGATAGGCATATCTATATCATGATGCACATTAACTCTTTACAATCAAATCATCAATAAAATAATCTCAAATTCTAACTGATTCACATACATGTACCCTGATGCACATATCCATATCATGATGCACGTCAATTCTTTACATTAAAAAACTTAGGTAGATGAAGATGAAGACGATAGAGAGACACCGTAAGCAATCAAAGTTGATGCATACAAGCTATAAACCTGTTTAATAATTGATGCAGAACGCGAACCCCACATAATAGATGAAAACAGACGGTGGATGATCCTCTAATATGAAGGAGATGATGGTGACGGTGGACGACGCTTCCTCCAGAAAACGAAGAAGATTACATCGACGAGGACCTTCCAATCGAGAACCGAATGGAAAAAAATGACTTGAATTAAAGAAAAAGAATTGCAGGGCACTAGATTTTCATCGTTTTCATCATCCTATATGCCTTATTTATAACAATCAGTGCAGAGCATGTTCGTTCTATTATGGTGGATGTCGACTATGGATTTCAATTAAATATAACAAAGAAATAAATCATTATAGTTTGTTGAATCATTGACAAACAAGAAATTAATGGCCACGACATAAAAACCCCAACCATGCCTTATGTGACCCTATTAATTTGTTGATCTAGTGGTTCATATGGAAAATTGATACGACAAACGCCATCTAAGTATGTCACCATCTGATAATTATGAAAATCGCACCATCTTCAATTTTCTATAAGACTATGATCATTTAATTGAGAATAATGAAATTAACGACTATGAATAAGAGAGAGAGAGAGAGAGATTAGGAGTTAGGGTTTTGGGGAGGGGGAGGCGTGCCTAGAGATAAAAGGGGAGGAGGAGTTTTAATTTCTTTTTATTTAATGACAATGACAATAATAATGAAAGTTAAATACCTAAAACATCTTTTAACTAATTTTAAATACATAACACACGTGTCATTTTTTTACTACGTCTCATTTGTATATGTTAAACTTTATTTTATTTTAACCAACTCATATGTATATGTAACTGTATATAATATAATTAAATATCTACCTAAAAACTAATATAATACACACACATATATACATATGTATATATATAGATTTATAGATAATGATCAATCAATCTAGAAGACCATATATATATAATACTAATACTAATGGCTACCTTAAATTTCAATATTCATATATGTATCTTAAGTGTAGTATATAAACCGGATGACGATGTCATTAAATATTCAATTAATCAATTATTTTTTTTTAATTTTATTAGATTGGTTAAAATTTAGCACATAATGACATCATCTTTTAAAAATTAAAGTTTAATTAATCAATTAGGTCCTTTTATTTGACTTTATTTTAAAAATAAGACCTTATACTTTAAAATATTGAAAGATAATGAATGATTAATTATAATATACAGATTGTGCAATTAAAATTTTTAATTTTTTATTATAATTTAAATTTAATATCTATTTTAATCATTATATATTTAAAAATTATATTACATACTCATATTTAATATATATGAATTATTATATTGTTTCATGTCTATTTATCTATTATCTATATGTATGTTTTGTAAATAATTATTTTTTTTTACTTTTTAATTTTTATTGTGTAATAATGACGGTATGTAAGTTATAAAAGGTACATATTTATTTGTACTTCCTGTGTATACAGTTAAAGGCCCGTCAGCTTATTCAACTTTCAATATCATATTTAAAAGCTCTTATCACCGCATTAATGGCTACAGAATGTAATTCACTTCAGTTTGCTACCTTAAATTCCGATTCATCCTACAACGCTAACATATTCATCAGGTATGATTTTCATAATTATCATTTTTGTTTTCTGGGCAAACTGCAAAGTAGAAGAAGTTACCGATGAACAATGTTGTAGCAGTAATGTGTTTGAGATTATTGGTTGTTAAAAACTGTTTATTTACTTAGTGCATTTAGTATTTTAAGTTAACTGTTTTTTATAAGCAACTTGATACTTATCCAAAACAGTTCATATCAAAAGGCAATAAGCAATACAGTTCGACTTGAAGTACCAATAGTAAAAAATAAATTGTTTTTTTTATGAAATGTGAAAGGTCTGAGAAACCTTTTTTGGGGTTAGTTTTAATTCCACTCAAAATAGTTTAAGAGTTAGTGACCTTTTGCTTTTCCACGGGTCATTGTTGGGATACTTTGAAAATGAACACTGTAAATGAACTTTTATTTCTTTTGTAGAAAATCAATGAAGTCACGCATTACATTATAAATATATATATATATTTCTTTTATCTCTAATCTTGAACGTTAGAGGGTCACCTCAATATCATTAGACGACTTTTTAATGTACAGGAAGTTTACTGGTTTTATATCTTACTGATTTATCTTATGGAAACTTCTACTATAAATCAATTTTATGTTAAGGACCACTATTACCAACCCAAGTTATTTTCATCCATATAGATTTTTACAAAATGTATATGGTAAGTTTTAGTGTTCTTGTTGTATCCTAAATAAAACGTCATTATTTTATGGTACAAAAAGAAAAGCCTAGTACAATCTTGAAGATCCAAGAAAATGCTATTATATAAACATTGTGTTACATGTTTGTTAGTCTTTATATAAATACGCAGCAATATCAAATGATTAATATTTAATCATAAATAAATGTTATGTTGTATATGTGTTAAGTGATCTTAGCTACATATAAAAGAGTGTATTTTGTTAAAGGAGTATGGAGTAATTTATATATGCCGCTAACAATGCGCAAGTCAAGTGTTACATGTTTAGTTGTTAAGTTTGTTGACATGTGCATAAAATCATCTCATACTTTAAACTTATGTGTCGTTAACAATAGTTACTGTTTTTTCAGTATCTATGTTCTTACTTTGCACATTTAGTCTCCTATATTTTTCTGTTGCTGCATACAATATTTTTGCTTTCTTGAAGTTGTTTAGCTTATTTATTTATTTTTTCACTATTTTAGAGTTGGTTTTTATATATGTTGGAAGGGCCCATTTTCTAGATGGAAGGTGTAGTTTCATTGTAACAAGATCTGGTTTAGTATTTAGATATATCTTCTTGCCTAATTTTATATGTATACATTTTCATTGGCTAAAATTTGGTCATATTGGTAGGGATTTTAACTCTCAACAACCCACGTGTAGGTATTTTGTGGATGTTTTTAACTTTATTTTATGTGTGTAAGAGAGAAGAGAGAAGAGAGATAGGTTGGGTTAGATTAGGTTCCAAATTTGCCCTTGAAAGTTGCATTGAATTGTGGACACAATTTAGATGTAGTGATAATGCCATTTTGCTGTTTAGTCATGTGATTTTGCTTTGCTTGTTTCTTCTTTGCCGTCTCTGAACATTCTCTTGTTTTCTTCCTACTTTGGTTCAAGTGAAACTTTTATTTGTTTATTATTTTTATTCTTTGAAATTATTAATCACCACTTGAGTACAATCTTCCTCAATTTATGATGTTGATTTATTATTTGATTTGAGTGAGGTTTGTGCTCAACCTCCACTTATGTTTGACGTGGTAATATTATGTGTGGTATAATATAGATTGAGATGAGATGAAGTATTTATAGTATTTGTAAAATAGCTATCGGATAAATAGGGGACATATATGATCTATTTGTAACATTGTTATATATTTTAATAAAAGTTTTTTTGCCTTTTTCTAAATTTTTTTTTTTTGTCATTCTTTCATTATCATAATTTTCTTTTTCAAAGAGAATCTTTTTGATTCGATTTTCGATTTTACATCATGGTGTATTTCTGCTTGATACCCGTTTAGTTATTTTTACTTTTTAGATACTGGGTATTTTCAAGATTTTGGGCAAGTTGTTTTCATGTTTCTTGAAATCAAAACAAGTGGGTCACTGTCTCTTGGTTGCTATCACTTGATGTTTCTTTCATTAGTCTTTTAATAATGTTATCCTCTTTTTTGGTTTAAGTTTTGTAATTGATCTTAACAAAAATGCAAACTTGTATATGTTTTGTTGCAGCTGGGATCTGCATTTAGCTTGTTTCATTATCATCACTTTAAAGGGAATATTGATTTCTGAAACGCATGGATCTTGAAGACAAAAAACTTTCCGGGAATTCTAAGGTAAGCTCACCAAGTTTTGTAAGTATTGAATGTTTATTTGAAGTATGGCTTTTGGTTGCCATTAAACCCCCATTCCTTAAAATGTAAAGATGAATGTAAGAATCTTCAAGTTTTTGCAGTTTCATTTCTTGCAACTGCTATAATGTCTGTTGGGAACTGTACAAAACCCATGGTTAAAAATACTAGTCAAATTATGCTTCCTTAAAGAGAAATTCTGTTCAAAGCTGTTTTTTTGTGCATAAATTAATCTTCTTTTTTTATTTCTGCCATAAAAGTACAATCTTTTCATGGTTTTTGAAATAAATATACATCTGTTGAATTGATTCAGAAGGATTCTTGGAGAACAACATTGGTGTTAGCTTATCAGAGTCTTGGTGTAGTTTATGGAGACCTCAGCATCTCCCCTATTTATGTTTACAAAAGCACATTTGCAGATGATATTCATCATTCAGAAACAAATGAAGAGATATTTGGTGTGCTTTCATTTGTTTTCTGGACTTTAACTCTAGTCCCTTTGTTCAAATACGTGTTCATTGTTCTTCGAGCTGATGATAATGGTGAAGGTAATCAACTTTAATTTATTAAAGTAAACAATGTGCTATCTCTTTATGTAAGATTTAAGAATGTTAGTTTTATTTTTAAATATATCGGGTATTAAAAGTTAAATTGATTATAGTTGGATAACAAATTCTTGTTATATGCATAATCTTTGCATTAAAGAACATCAAATGAAACTTTTCAAGTAATAAGAAGTTTCCATAATTTTAAGCTGGCTTTGTTTTTTAGAAAAACGTATGTGGTTACAGAACACTGTTTTAATATCTTATCTGCATTTTCTTAGAAATGTAAACAGAAACCAAATTCGATGGCATTGACACACAATGCACATGATTGTGCTTTTTTCCTTTTGCTGTTTAACGCAATTCTGGAAGTATATTAGTTGTTTTTAAGGTCGGTTAAGATGGGCATGTTGTGTAATGGGTCAAAAGGGGTTGGAATTCAAACCCATTAGAAAAAGGGAATGGGTTGAAATTGCCACCTCTATTTTTTTAATGTAGTATTTTATACAATTGAGATTCAATCCCATTAATGATGAATCTATAGGTGGAACATTTGCTCTTTATTCTTCTATATGCCGGCATGCTAAAGTAAGCCTTCTACCAAACCGACAAATTGCTGATGAATCACTCTCCACATATAAACTCAAGCAACCTCCAGAAAGTGAAAATAGCTCAAAAGTGAAAATGTTGCTTGAAAAGCACAAAACATTGCATACAGCTTTACTAATCTTGGTTCTTCTTGGCACTTGTATGGTAATTGGAGATGGACTACTTACTCCAGCCATATCTGGTAAATATAGAATCCTAATTAGCTTCATTTGTCGTACCTTGTTTACTTTTTTACATTTTAACATAATATGTTTTTAACATTTGCAGTTTTTTCTGCGGTTTCTGGGCTTGAGTTATCAATGTCTAAAGAACACCATGAATGTGAGTTCACCCATTAGTAGTTATTTGTGATCCATAATATTTTAGTATTTGCTTTTATAAAATGATGCTTTATATGTTTGACAAATACTCTCACAATTTAACTTTGACTATGAGGGTTTGGATTTTGAAGCTGATTATTTCGTTTATGTCAAAAAGTCAACTTTTTCTTATGGTAACTAGCACAACGTTTGATGCTCAAACTTAATACAGTTTAATTAAGTGTATGAGTGCATATTCTAAGTTTTTTTTTTTCATTTGCAGATGCTGTGATACCGATTACTTGCTTCATATTAGTGTGCCTATTTGCGCTCCAACATTATGGCACACATCGAGTGGGTCTCTTTTTTGCTCCAATTGTTCTGTTGTGGCTGCTATGCATCAGTGGACTTGGATTATACAATATATTTTATTGGAACCCACATGTTTACAAAGCTCTTTCGCCCTACTATATGTATAAGTTTTTGAAGAAGACAAAGAAAAGAGGGTGGATGTCTTTGGGAGGCATTTTGCTGTGCATTACAGGTAAATTGTTAAAAAATTGCCGCATTTGGTGTCTAATTAGGTACTGTTTGATCTTTGAGGTCAAACAGATTTATGGTGTATGTGAAATAAAATGAAATATTTGTAATGTTAATAAGATTCTTTTAGAAAGAAAAGTAGAAAAGAGCTATAGGAAAATCTTATATATATTAAAATCAAATGCTATGTTATGACAATGGATCAACTGAATTGTACTTGCAGGATCGGAAGCAATGTTTGCTGATCTTGGTCACTTCTCATATACTGCAATTCAGGTACATTTTGCCTGAAACCTTACATGTGAGATCACATTCAGCATTTTTCACTTATTGTATTCATCGATGTTTTCTCATTTGGTGTTACTGACTAGAGGCATTTTTGACCGTCTACTTAGGGATAGGTCAATTTCGATTATGTTTTATATTAAACGGGTCAAATTGCTTGTATTGTAGAATTTACTCAAAAAAGGGAACGGGTCAAACGGGTTGAGAGTTGCTGAAAGTGTATTTTTCAGTGTGTACAACTTTATTAATTAAATTGTTCAAACTTTCGATCATTATCATAATATAGTTTTTGAAATCATTCATGAAACAATAAACATTTGTAAAATTTAGAAAAATGAGCAAAAATACTTTTCCTCTTCTAAACTTACCTGTTTTATGTTACCCAATCTGCCTTCTTACCCGTCTGCGCACCTCTATTATCTATGTCATATGGACCCGAGATTTATATTGTGAAATAACTTATTTGGCAGATTGCTTTCACCTTCCTTGTATATCCTGCACTAATACTAGGTTACATGGGACAAGCAGCTTACTTGTCAAAACATCACCAAATGACACACGATATTAGTTATTATGTTTCCGTGCCAGGTATTCTTTTAACTTACATTTTTCAATTTTTCAATATTTTAAGCTTAAAATCTTTGAAGACAATGGAAATGATAAGAATATTAAGTAGTAGTAAATAACACAAGGTTATAACATATGCAGAAAGTGTAAGGTGGCCGGTGCTTGCTATAGCTATTCTTGCTTCTGTTGTTGGGAGTCAAGCAATCATAAGTGGAACATTCTCGATCATTAACCAGAGTCAATCACTAGGTTGTTTTCCGAGAGTTAAGGTTGTTCATACATCTGACAAGAAACATGGTCAGATTTACATCCCGGAGATCAACTGGATACTTATGATCCTATGCATTGCTGTGACCATTGGATTCAGGGATACAAAACACATGGGAAATGCATCAGGTTAGTAACTGAACTTTGTGCTTCCTAAATTGACTTGTGAGGTCAAATGAACTTATCTTTTAGCTCATAATTTACGCTCATTTATTGAGTTTTTGAACAAAGTTTGCTGATATTGATGTTAAATTTGTGAAAGTGAGTATTAATTTTGAAACTGAGAAGTAATATGCTTGACATCAAAATCAAGGTGTATTCCTTACATTGTGGTGTTAAGTGGCATGATGTTATAACTATTTGTTGAGGTGTCAGTTTCAAGCTAGTTACTTATTTGTGGGTTGATAAGTTGATTTCAGTAGTGTTTTACCTCAAGCTGGTCAAATTGAAATTTTTTAACTAAATGGTTCAAAGGGGTTGAAAGTCATTCAAAGTCCATTTCCAATTCGTGCAATTTCTTCAATCGTTTTACCAAAAGAGATTGATTATATTGTGTATTGATATTGTATGTTGCTTTTGACAGGATTGGCTGTTATGGCGGTAATGCTCGTTACTACTTGCCTGACGTCATTGGTGATTATTCTTTGTTGGCATAAGCCTCCAATTCTGGCTCTTTGCTTCCTACTATTCTTCGGGTCGATAGAGCTACTCTATTTCTCGGCTTCTTTAGTCAAGTTTCGTGAAGGTGCATGGCTCCCACTGCTCTTAGCACTATTTCTTGTTACCATAATGTTCGTTTGGCACTACGCCACTACCAAAAAATACGAATATGATCTCCAAAATAAGGTCTCTTTAGAATGGCTACTAGCTTTAGGTCCAAGTTTAGGCATGTCTAGGGTCCCCGGGATCGGGCTGGTGTTCACGGATCTCACATCAGGTATACCGGCCAACTTTTCACGGTTCGTGACCAATCTTCCTGCATTTCACCGTATCTTGGTGTTTGTGTGTGTGAAAGCTGTGCCTGTTCCTTTTGTTCCTCCAGCTGAGAGGTACCTTATGGGTCGTGTGGGACCCGCGAGTCTTAGGTCGTATAGATGTATTGTACGCTATGGGTATCGTGATGTTCACCAGGATGTAGATTCATTTGAGTCTGAACTTGTGAACCGGATCGCTGACTTTATCCGTTATGACTGGTGCCGCCCTGAACTCACTAGTGATCCAGGTACTTTTTTATTTAAGTAATGTTCATGAGTTGAGTCACTTAGACCCATGAATGGGTCAATTTCGTCATATCTAAATTTGCATCCACCTTTATGGATGTCAATATTAATATATTTTAATCTTATCGGATTTGGTTATAACTTATAACTTTTTTGATGAATCTTAATATATAATTTCTTCAAATGACCAACTTTACTTGGCAAAAAAATGAATATATATCCGTATATTTCTGATCATGCTATTAATCAAGAAAAGCATGTTGTTAATGATATGAAAAATGGTCTAGAGAACGATTTTTAGATATGGATCTAAATACTAAGGATTTGTTTGGACATGCTTTTTTGTAACTGATTATGCAAATTTGCTTTTGATAGTTAGTTTCTTGCCATTTGCAACAAAACTGAACTGATTATCTAATCTGAACATATAATTAAACGAAATTATTTATTTTTTAAATTTTGTTTTGAGCACCAAGCTTATGTTTCTGGTCATATTACCCACTCAAATAATCAGAATTTCCCAAACATCTAAGTATAAGATTTTTGCAATATCACATAAGTCACTTTAAACGCACATCTAAAGACCCCTTATACAAAAAAATATGTAGATTTTTTTCGATATTAGTGTACAGACGTATGTCTTGCTTTCTCTTACATGGTCCCACCATGCAGGTAATGAGGATGACGGGCTTCCATCAAGCAGATCATCAGGGGAGTATCGGCTTGCAGTAATAGGAAACTCAGACTTCTCCACATTACGACCATTTGAATCAGAAGAAAGTATGCAACAAGTTAGTGTATCTGTCGGGTTTCCAACAATCGAGAGCATAACAGGCATAATCGAAAATGACCCACAACTGAAAAGAAGGCGAGTAACATTTGCTATTGATGATCACAATGGTTCTGACGATCCAAAAGACGTGCAGATGAGAGAAGAACTTCACGATTTATTAGATGCTCAGCAAAGCGGAACTGCATTCATACTTGGACACTCGCACGTGAAAGCAAAACAAGGATCGTCGGTTTATAAAAGGTTAGCGATTAATTTCGCATATAATTTTCTCAGACGGAATTGTAGGGGGCCAGATGTAGTGTTAAAGGTGCCTCCAGCATCTTTGTTAGAAGTTGGCATGGTTTATGTTGTATAAAACTTATTATTGATATATATTGTGTCACTAGATTGTGTTCATATTAATATAAATCATCTTGCTCTATATATATATGTTATACATTTCTTTGAGCTAAAAGAGGATATATTTCCTTTTATCTGGATTAGAGCTTTCTTAACAATTTGTCAATTATGTAATGAAGGGGGTGTTTGACATTGCTTATTAACAAGCAGTTTTCTGCTTAGAAAATATGCAGATGTTATCATGCTTATTTTTCAGTTTATTTCTTAAATAAGCAAATTCCAAACACACCAAATCCAGTCACCCTTGAAAGAATTAAAAAAGAAGAAATAAACTTTTTAAAACTACAAAGCCCAACAATTGATATAGATGTACAACTCCCATTTCAGAAGGTACTAGCTACCTTTTGCAATATGTACTTGGCCATTCTTGAGGGACAATAAGAAAAGACGAGTAGAAGTGCTCCTCTCAATTTTGATAGTCAGCCAAAAGCCCACGTAGCAGTCCATAAACCATATATTACTTACTGACACGTGGCAACCTTCCAATGGTCCTACTCAGCAGAAAACTTAACCACCAAAACTTTCATCTACTAGTTGGTTTGACAATAGATTACACTCCCTCCAAACAAAAATGAATATACAAACTAATCCATTAACAAATGTTAAATTTAAGCAGTTTTTAAAGGGAAAAATTGTGTTTACAGCCTCTCAATTTGTTTTTTTATGTAAAGAAAAAAACTTCATTGTTAATAATAACTATTTATAATCATATTATTAGTTAATACACGAACAAAAATGTTGACGGGTCAAACTAACTTATCCTGTGTCGATCCATTCAATGAATATTTAAACTATAGATTAGGCTATGAACCACTTGGACAAAGTAAATTATATAAAGGATAGTTTATATACGAATTTGGCTTATAACTTTATATCATCAAAGAAGTAACAAAAGCATGGGGATGGGGCTAAGGGCTCTTCCATTATCACCTGCTTTTCCTACTTCTAACTTCACTTTGTTAAAACAGACTCTTAAAATTAACACAACCAATTCCTATTACAAATTCAAAGTATTTTCAGCGAAAACAGAAAAAGGTAACAAAGATGATGAAGAAGAAAAGCCTAAAATAAGAAAACAGAATCTGTTTGAAAGTGTTACAGAAGCTCTAGATTTTGCTCAAGTTAGATCAGCTGAAGATGCACAGCTTATTGAAGATGCCAGATCAGTTACCAAATCTGGAGAACAAATGAGCAGGGAACAGGTAATTAATCCTCAAACTTTCTTGGTTTATAGAAAATTAGAAACAATGAATCCAATAGCTTCAGTTCTAGAATTGGGTTGCTTACCAACTAAAAGGATATGTCATTTGGTTTGGCTCAGTTCTGGTATCTATTTGTTTTTGGCCCAACTGAAAGAGGCGATTTCAGTTTGGTTTGGTTTAGGTCTGTCGGATTTCAAGAAAACAGCAAGACTATGTATTCAATATACTTTACTGGTTACTAATTTTCCTAAATCAGGTCACTTACTAAATAAACATTATGTATTTCGGTAAAGTTCTTCAAATTTGATAAACTGCACTGACAGTCTGACATCCTTATGTAACAGATCAATGTAGTGTCGAAATGGTCGAGTTGTATAACGCGTCAAAATGAGTAAAATTATCGAGTATGAGTTAAAATGGATGTGTAAGCTTGAGCTGCCACGTTAATGTCATTATGTTTCAATCTTATAGTGAATTAAAAGACTAGTATGTTCTTATCAGTCATTGATTTTGAATAATACAGGTTAGGATGTTATAAGAAATTTAGTACACCTTTATATTTGACTCGTTTTTAAGCTAAACGCAGTAATTATACTCGTTAGGCTAGTCAAGGTAAACATAATACAGTATCTTCAGTTCTATGTTTATGAATAACTATAAAGAAACTTGTATATGAACAAAAGAAGTTTGTCTTTGCAGTATGGTGCTCTTCGAAGGAAGATTGGAGGGACCTATAAAGATTTCTTCAAATCCTACGTTGAAGGTAATTTCTTAAACTTGTATATTTCAGCTAACACGATATATAACAAACTAATAAGAAGCTCTATAATCATGTACTATTTTTAATCAATCAATTTTGGACCTTTTATACTTAGCATTACAAAAGGAATCACCTATATAATTTACTGATAGTAAATATGTTTTGTTATTTATTTTTACTTTCAGTTGATGGTGAATATGTAGAAGAAGGGTGGGTTGATAAGACATGTAAAGTGTGCAAAAAAGATACAAGGGGTGAGCCAAGGCAAGTGGACAAACTTGGAAGATATGTTCATGTAGCTTGTGTGGACAAGCCTAAATCTGGAAACTTTTTTACCAAACTGTTTTCAGGTTAATGAATATTTCTGTATATAAGCAGTTATTATATAAATTTTTAGTTGGGGATATCAAAATACAAAATATATGATTTGAAGTATAATTTAGATGAGTATGAAGTAAATTCCATCCCATTGTCGTTTCGTGATGCTTTATAACTATTGGGTTTTTCGTTAATTTCAGTACAGATTTGTGATAAACATGCATATATTTATAATTGTTTGAGAAGATTTAGAGATGTGCATATTCTACATGATGAGGTGAAAAAGAGAAGTGGTAATGAGAAAATGAATTTTTTGTAAGACGAGATTTTCACCAACTATAATATAACATTCCAAATTACTGTTTATGCCTTTGTTACGCATGGATTATGATGATTAGCTTGCTTTAATAACACTACACATTGTATTAAAACAAATGAAAAAATAATGTTTTCTTGTATACCAACTAATACATATGAATAACAGCTAACTCTGTTAGTTTCATACTCTTATTACCAAATGAATTCAACTTTTACGTTTAACTTTTGTGAGTTGGCTGGAATTCCAACTCCTTGACACAGTTTCGACTGTGAGTAATGATACTTAAACAACAAGACCTGACACCATCAAATAGGTCTCAAACTCTCAATCATCCTATTTTGTCACTTTGTGCTTAAGGTATCTGTTCGATTTGTTGGTTAAAGATGAGTTTGTTTTTTAAGGCTAACTCAATGTATGGAATTCAAGCCAGGTGTTGTTTCATAAGGGGTTGAAGTTCAAGTGTTCAAATCAAATTTCAAAGTATTAAGCTTAATTAAGTTTGAAGATGTTGTCACTTTGCTCAAGATTAACTTTGATGTCAATTTTTTCTAAGCTCAACTTTCAATAAAATTGTGATAGAAATTTCAATGGTTTGTAATTTAAGTTTCAAAGATTCAGTTTTTAACGAAGACTTTTCGTCTTCTTATTAATGTAAGGTTAACTAATTGAACATCTCAATATCATTTTTCATACCCCAAAAGAAAAAAAAAACATGTATATCATTAGTTCATTACTCTTGGAATGGAGGTGATCGTACTTGTACTCGCCACTTTTATTAATGCTATCGAAAGTGCTCTTGACCTATTCGCATTTAGCATTAACAATAAAAAAAATCATGATGTACACACAACTACAAATTGTAAATAAACTAGTCTTGTCAGCGAAAACGAAGGTTATAATCCCGACCCATACTTGGTCTAACCTGGGGGTCCAAACGGGTCAAAGATCTCATGACATATTTGAACTTGAAAGGGAAGATGAGAAAAAGGGTAACAGAAATTAGCACGAAAATCGTTTACACGACTTATCTGTCTCTCTCCCTCACTCTATCTAATATGTTATGTATTATTACAAGCAGAAAATATAGCAGTATAAAACGTTACATAAACCACAATCGACAACTTCACTTAAAGAAAACGCATTGGAATTCGGGTTTGCTGATGCCATTGATGATGCGGCCTTGTGTCTGCTTGAATGGACTTGAGCAAAGAGCTTCTTCATGAACTGATGAATTGGGTGGTTTGGCACGGGCCAGAGTTAGCTGCCAACCAACAAGTTAGAACAGCTGTATTTGTAAATGGGCATTAATCTTATAGTTATATTTTGAAATTAATATGCACCTTACTAATACATTTACACAAGTTGTATAGGCCCGTGCGATATACGGGTTTTGTTAATTGTCAAAAAATTTCACTTATTATATATATGATCCAATATTCAGATATACATGTTTTGATATTGGCGGATCAACATGTATAATTACCTATATCAATTTGAACACGTTCTGAAAATTAAACATGTTAAAAGTTTCGAGTTAACGACTTGATTTATCCAACCATAACTTGTTTAGTTTCGTGTCAATTTAGCAATTTCGTCAGCTTTTTATTTTTAGTACATTTTTTTCTAGTTTAGATATACCAATATTTAATTATAACTATTATATATTGTAATATTTTAATAATCAATATCAAGGTTCAACGCTATTTATGGAACATGTATATTATTTTAAGTTTAAAAGACATATTAACTAATAATATCATATAATTATAATTAAATTGAAAGTCCCTTTGCACGGATCCAAACGGGATTACAATGTGTATTAGAATGCGGAATGGTATAATACACAATAATCAACAAGAAAACAAGTAAATGCAAGTGTTAAGTGTATAAGTTCGTAGGTATTCGAAGATAGCACTGTATATTCGAATATAACTGATTTCAAAAGCCCCCTAATAAAATATTACAACTTAGTATTTATACCCAGTAAGTTCGTACGAACTTACATGTTCGTATGAACTTCCTAGGTTCGTACGAACATATAGGTTCGTACGAACATACAAACTAAATACTAAAAAGGCTAAGTTAATAAACAAATTACATTATTAACTACAGAACTAATAACAAAACTAACTATTACAAAATAAGAGCTGTTGTCACCAAACGTGCACCAACAGACTCCCCCTTGACAATAGCTCGGTCAGTCTTCAGTCTTCTGGCTCTGTCGAATCTTGATTCTTGATCAACTCTGTCGACTCTCAGCCCATAAGCCTTTCTCAATGCACACATTGACAACCCTCTGATATTTACGTCCTTCATGTCTCCAGTTGTCTCTATACAAGATCTTGTTTACATGAAGCTTCATCAGATCGTCTTTAGACAAGTTTACCAGATGCAAACTGTCATACACTCTTAGCAGCACATTTTCCTCAACATCTTCCATCACAGCTTCAGCCGTCTTGCTGTCAACGTACCACCACTTGAGATTTGCAAGAATGTTTTGTGGCATTTTCTTCAAAGGAACTCTCTTCAAGCACTTGACCGGTCTGTAGACCATCTTCATCCATGGCTTGTTAGTGAAAGGGTCAATCCTGGTCAGATCTGGAACTCTTTTACCCGGTTTTGGTTTTAGACTTTCAAACTTATTGGATCTTCCTTCACGCTTTAAGATTCTTTCCAAAGTACTAGCGTAAGGATCATTGCCAATATTCACTAAGTCTAACCAGGCAAGCTCCTTCAATTCAATCTTCGGCAGCGAGCTAAAGGTCTTCAGTTTATTTTTCAAGTACTGAATCCCATCATATCTTTTTAATATGAACAGTTTAAGATCACTGTCATAAACCAACTTATGATTCCACGCTTCAACCCGCTCGATCCTCTGACCCTGATATCACCTTTATATTTAATCTCTGGTTCCTTTTCAACCTTTTTGAACCATAACCTCTTTAACTCTTCTCGAGTGGGTTCAACTTCTTCTGAATCTGAAACAACTTCAGGAGCTAAGTCCTGCTCCAAGTCGATTACTTTCTCGCCAGCTTCACTCTCAACCGCAACTTCAGTAACAGGTTGTGTATCTATCACGAATTCGTCCACATCTGCATCAGCATCAGGTAGGACCTCTTCATCTGATTTCCAATCAGCAACCTCTTTACTGAGGATCTCCCCTTCCTCTAATTCTGACCAATCACTATCCGGGTCATCCAAACCAAGCAATGCCTCGATAGTATCAGTCTCAGCAATATTTACAGGGGACTCTTGTGTTTTACTACCAGCCATCTCAGCTTCATTTTCATTCTTCTTTGCACCCCACCCTGATTTCTGGCTACCACCACTATCTGCCGCTGCACCAACACCAGACCTTGATTCTGTTCCCCAACCACCTTTCTGATCCAATTTTTCTTCAATTTTCTTGCTCCAGTCTGACCCTTCTGCTTGTGCCTCACTGGACTCTTTGTTCCACCCTCCAGATGGTTCAATATCTTCTTGAGGCTTTGAAGCACCTTGTCCAGATCCGCTCACACCAGAACCTTGACCAGACTCCCCCTGAGCTATAACTGCACCTTGCACTCTAGATGAAGAGCCAGACAGCTCACCTCCTTTGGGTGCACTTGGATCATCGTCTCGGTCATTATCAGCTTTGAGTCTCAGCTCATCTTCCTTGCATCCTGGTGTCTTATCCCCCCTGAGCGACTGGCGCTTCATTTGGAAGACAGTGACCTCATTTAGCCGCACTTGATCTTCTACCTTTTCAAGTTGCTTTTCTAAGCGCTCATTAATAGCCGTCAGATTTGTGACTCGAACTTCCTGGCTTGTAACCACAGCAGTCAAGGCAGTCACCATATCCATCAAGCTAGTGATCCGGCCCTCAAGATAGGTAAACTTGTCCGGATCTGAGAGAAGAGCAGCCGGGTTGGGAATAGATCTGGTGGGTTGAGTCGTAGGTGGAGCTGTAGAAGGTGTGGGTGGTGTGGTTGAAGATGCAACTGGTGGTTGTTGTACTGTTGATGGAGCAACGGGTGGTGGTGTAGGTGTGATAATCGTAGGAGCAGAACCACCCGCTCCAATAACCACACCAGTTGGACGCTGGCGCTTGCGTGCCTGCTACCGGAACTGTTCCGGTTCAGATTCATCATCGGAGTCCTCGGGAACATATTCATCATCAACTTGAACCTTTCGCTTGCCCTTTTCCTTCTCCCGGGTGGCCTTAGGGTCAATCAACACCCCCTTGGACCCATGAAACCCAATCATAGGGCGGTCCTCGTCATCATCATCATCATTACCATCATCATCATCATCATCTGCATCAGATTCTGTAGCCTCAGAATCAAGAGCTGCATCCTTATCAGCTTCAGCAGCAGGTGGAGACCATGTGTCTCGGGCTACAGAGTAATCATCAATGTCCTTGAAGAGATCATCAAAAGTGGGCTCAGAACTGGGCCCTGCTTCGCCCTGAAGAACTTCCCTAACCAACTCAGCAGCAACATCAGCGTCAACACGCTCTCCCTCAGCAGGGTGCTCTATCTGCTGGAAGATTTCTTCAACAACTTCCTGCTGTGGCTCAACAGCAGCCACTTCTTCCTGAACTTGTGCCTGCTCGGGTTCTTGAGCTTGAACCTCAACAGCTGCCTGGGGCAGAGGCGCATCCAACCAACCATGATCTGGTGGAGCCTGATAGTTGGCATCAATGATTGCCCCAAACAAAGGCACATCCTGTGGCCTATCTGCAACTACACGTCTCTTGTTGTGGCTGAGACAGTGCCCAAATATCTTCTTGTCGACCGGCATCAAATGAACCACTGGGTCGATAGCTGGAAGATTTGGAAGAAGGGCGTTTATCACCATCATGACAAACCGGGGGTATAGAATAAAGTGCTCCTTCACACTCCCCTTAATCTGCTGAACCATTTCATCGTAAAAATACTGCGAGAAGCTGTAGGGTTTGTTGTAGACAAGGGAAATCATCCTAGACTGCAGCTTATGGTTCATGGTATCAAATCCCGCCTTCTTTGGCCCGAATGACACCAGCAGGATGTGCATAAGATAGCGCCACTGGCCGTACACCAGACTCTTGGTGTATTGGGTGTGGACAACATCTCCCACATAGCCCATGCGTTGAAACGCGCCAGGCCGCATATCAAGAGAAAAAGAAGTTGGGCCAGTTTCCTGTTCTTCAGTTCCCAGATGCAGAACCTGCCTCAGAAAGTCGGCAGAAAACTCGATATCGACCCCATTGACGGTAGCCCTTATGACCAGAGGCTGAGGCTCACAATCATGAATCGCCGTAGCCCAAAATTGGCTAAGATATGGAAAATATAGCGTTGGCGAGTGAGTAAGAGCATAAAACACACGCGAGCGCATGAGAAACTCCAGCATGCCTCGAAATGGTACGATTGCTGGATTTGCGAGATCAAACAAAATAGCCACATTATGTTTGTTGAAGAACTCACGTACTTGATCAGCCATTTCTACAAAACCAAAAGCAAGCACACCAAAAATAAAAAATAACAATGTTAGTTGAAAGACATAATTAATTTAGAACCCTGCAAACAAGATTCTACGATTAAAACAAGTCTTAAAAAATTTCAAAGTTCAAACCATAGTAGGTTCGTACGAACATATAAGTTCGTACGAACTTACTGCCTTTATAGGTTCGTACGAACTTACTGTTTGACCAAGTCAAACTTAAGTTCGTACGAACTTACATTGCCTAGGTTCGTACGAACATGTAAGTTCGAACATATGAACTGATAAAAACAACTTCAAAAATTTTATCAATTAAAATGCAATCAATCCATGGAATAAGTGGCGCCTAGGTTCTTGTATGCTTTTTCAACCTTAACAATCCACTGTTAACCGATTAAACTTACAAATTTTTGATTTTTAAGTTTGTTTTATTTAAAACCCAACTTAATTCGAATACCTACATGTTTAATGATTTAAAATAGGCATAAATTACTTACAAGGATGCGCAATAAGATAGTGAAGAAGATTAATGGGTTAAAAATCCAACAACACGTTTCAGAAATGAGATTAATTTGAAAAAGTAGGTTCGCAGACCGTAGGTTCGAATTGCTGGGTAGGTTCGTACGAAGATAATATTCGAAGGGTGAAAGTGAGAAAAAGTTGACTGAGTTGACCCTTTTATACCACCAGTAGGTTCGTACGAACCTATATGTTCGTACGAACATATCCTTCGAACATACCTTCTAAGTTCGTACGAACTTAGAATTTTAAAATTAAAAAGTTTAACTTTTTCTATTTTAAAACGAAAAGCAATGAGCTAAATACTTAAGCATTCAATTGAGCAGGGTTTGAACAATTACACAAACAAAATGTAAACATTTTCCAAAGACAAAGAATTTTTATTCATTTATTTATTTAAAACACTTAAAAAATAACATAAAATGAAAATTGCAAATATGAAATTGTTCATATTTTGAAAAGTACAATATTTTTGAGAGAGTCACTGAAACAAAGATCGAATTAGCCATAATGAGAGCAATACACAGTTAGGAGTAGCATTTATTCCTTTGATTATTATTGTTGTAATTAATAGAACACAACGATTATTGGTATTGTTATCTACTTAAGCATTCGTCATTCAGAATTCTCAAGTACATATAAGAATATTGTTCACGATCTCTTGTGAATCTTAAATTTGATATACCCTTAAGATCTAGACAGTCATGAAGAGCATGTAACGGATATTTTTCATCTTTATTTCATCTTTAAAGTCAAGTCTGTTTGCTTTATCAGCAATGTACATAGCTACATGTTTCAATTTAAAGACAAGACTATGGTTAGAAACAAACAAATCTAAAATCAAACCAGAGGTGACAGGTCTGTACTTTCGTACAACAAAGCGACATAGTTTGACTAGAGACCTTGAAAACGGTATTCTTGTTTCGCGGTCGAGTTTGTTCTACTTTTTAGGATATACTGGCTGAATCTAGGTCAACATAGTTCTAGATGAAGCAGAAGAACCAGTCAATGAACCCCCCAGATAATTTAATGTTGTTTTATATCCGGTAACAAGCATTCATGAACTGTCCATCTCCTAAGAATTAAGACTTAAGTCGTACATCAAAATAAAGATAGCACAAAAATCGTATTATTTATTATAGATTAAGTACTTGAAAACCGTTTTGTCGCATGCCTACCAATACATCATAAAGTGAAGCTATCAAATACGTTTGCATTTTTAGGTACATTTACTGTGAATGTTCTGCATCTTAGAGCCACACATATAAAATGTTCTAGGCATTGGTAAAAGATTCATCATTTCTTTGCAATTAGTACAGTGGCCCTCAAATTTTTATTGTTTTTGAAAAGATAAAAAGTAAAACAAACTAAGAAATAAAATCATACTAAGTTCTTTGAGGAAATATTTACTCAGGATTTCTCATCCCATTAAGTTGGAGTAAGAGCTCAAACCGAGACCGATCAAATGCCTTTGTATAAAGGTCAGCCAGATTGTCATCAGAAATGACCTTAACTAATTTAATCAAATGTTTTTCTGCACAGTCACGAATGAAATGATGTCTTATTTCAATGTGTTTCGTCTTACTATGCTTTACAGGATTATTAGTTATAGACATGGTTGACTGATTGTCAATCATAATAGGAGTGTTAGTGAAATTCAAACCATAGTCACGCAGCTGTTGTTGTATCCACAATACTTGTGAACAACAACTACCGGCTGCCACATACTCAGCCTCACAGGTTGAGATTGCAACCGAGGTTTGTTTCTTACATTGCCATGAAACAATGCGACCCCCTAATAACTGACAACCTCCCGTGGTAGATTTCCTATTCAGGTTACAACCTCCATAATCTGAGTCAGTATAAGCAACAAAGTCAAAATTGCCTCCCGAGGGATACCAAAGACCTAACTTAGGTTTTCCCTTAAGGTAACGCAAAATTCTCTTTCCTGCTTTCATGTGCGATTCCTTAGGCGTAGATTGAAAGCGCGCACACAAACAGACTGTAATGTTATATCTGGTCTAGAAGCGGTTAGATACATGAGAGAACCAATAATGGCCCGATATAGGGTCGGATCCACATCTTCAGTACTTTCAGAATCTGGTCCAAGATTGTGATTCAATTGAATCGGAGTGCCATATGACGAGCTTTCAGTCATCTTGAAACGCGTGAGCATTTCATGAACATACTTCGTCTGATGGATGAAGAATCCATCATTCTTTTGATCAACTTGTAATCCTAAGAAGAAATTCAATTCCCCCATTGCACTCATTTCAAATCTTCGCTTCATAACTTGTTCAAAGTCTCTGCACATTTTCTCATCGGATTATCCAAAAATGATATCATCGACATACACTTGAACAAGTAGGAAATCTTCCTTTTGCCATTTGATGAACAATGTACAATCTATCTGCCCTCTTTTGAACCTATTTTCCAAGAGATAAGTAGATAAAGTCTCATACCAAGCTCTAGGTGCTTGATGCAGTCCATACAGAGCCTTGTCCAATTTATAGACTCGGTCTGGATAGTCTGGATCACTGAACCCCGGAGCTTGTTCAACAAACACAAGTTCCTGAACTTTACCATATAGGAAGGCACTCTTTACATCAAGTTGATAGACTTTAATCCTTTTATGTGCAGCATATGCCAGAAACAATCGAATTGCTTCCAACCTTGCTACTGGTGCGAACACCTCAGTGTAGTCTATCCCTTCCTGCTGATTAAATCCTTGAACTACTAATTTAGCTTTGTTGCGAGTTACAACTCCCTTGTCATCACGTTTACACTTAAACACCCATTTGGTGCCTATTGCATATTCCCCTTTTGGTAGATCAACTAGCTCCCATACTTTGAGCTTCTTGAACTGATCAAGCTCCTCTTGCATAGCCTCTACCCAAGAATTATCCTTAAGAGCCATTTGTACATTTTTGGGCTAAATTTGAGAAATGAAACAACTAAACAGGCACTTATGCATGATTCCAGTATCTTGAATCGATGCATATAGACTGTTGCTTTCTGATATTTCTCTGCGAGTCTTTACTCTAGAACTCGGATCACCAATGATATTATCAATCGGGTGATACTTGTTCACACGAGTTGAGACTATAGAGTCAACCGGTAAGTCAGATCCTAGATTTGATCATATCTCCCCCTGAGGTGATACATTATCCTCTGCAATTTCTTGCACATGATTTGTATCCTTTGAAGAAGATGGAATGTCATTCAGATTTGAATCACTATCCGCAATAGGATCGACAGTAGTTTCTTTCCCTTTATCATTTGCATCTTCCGAACTTGGAATACTAGATCTTGGTGCAAACGCATTGATTTCACCATCATCTATCACAACATGTTCTAGCCCCAAGGTGTCAGCTTCACTTAAGAACGGAAGATTGAATGATTTGAAGACAACATTATAGTCAAATAACCATTCTGGTCCAGTTTGTACAGCTGGAGTATAGGATGTGACTTGTATATTATATACAATCTCAACTCTGCCAGTTGTCTTATTATAGACCTTTTTGTTTGGAGATCCAGCTTCATAACCTAGGAATAATCCTTCGTCAGCTTTCTCACCAAATTTTGATTGATGTTTGGTCTTTAATAAGGTACATTGAACACCGAAGGGTTCAAGACCAGTCAGGTTTGGTTTTCGACCATTTAGGAGCTCATAACACGTTTTGTTATGCTTCTTAACGGTTAAAACTCTATTGAGTACATGACAAGCTGTATTCACTGCTTCTCCCCAGAAAATGACAGGAAGCTTTGAATCAGCCAGCATTGTTCTTGCTGCTTCAATCAAGGTACGGTTTTTCCTTTCAGCGACACCATTTTGTTGTGGCTCATAAGGTGCACTGAACTGGTGTTGAATTCCTTTACTTAAGCAAAAGACATTCAATACCGAGTTCTTGAACTCTAATCTATTGTCGCTTCGTATCTTCTTGACTCCTCGACCAAATTGATGTCCAGTCTGGGTAAAGAATGTCATCAGCATTTCTGCTGTCTCATCCTTTGATGCCAGAAAGAATACCCATGAAAAACGTGAAAAGTCATCAGTGATAACTAGACAGTAATGTTTACCACCTATACTCCTTGCGTTCACAGGACCAAATAGATCCATATGAAGAAGATCAAAGGTTGAGGCAATGGAATTTTGAGATTTGGACTGATGAGGCTTCTTGTGTTGTTTGCCTTTTTGACAAGGCACACATTTATCCTCTAGACCAAAAATCTGTACTGGAACACCTAGCACTAGTCCATTCTTGACTATATAGTTCATCTTTCTAAAGTGTAAGTGTGCCATTTTTCGGTGCCACAACTGTGAATCGGACTCAGATGCTGTGGATATAAGGCATGTCGACTCCGGGAAGGATTCAGTAACACTCATGTCCAACACATAAGTATCATTCCTTCTGGGAGCCCTCATGATTATCCATTCATATGGAAGGACGAAACCAGGTTTTAAAATGAGTGCTTCTCTATCCGTAAAATGGACAGGATGTCCTTTGTCACAGATCTGAGATACACTCATCAGGTTGTGCTTCAGCTCTTCAACATATTTGACTTGCTCTAGCTTAAATTTTCCATTTGTTAATGTACCAAATCCCGTGATTTGTCCACCTTTTTCACCAGCGAAGTTCACATATCCTCCCTTCTTGTGTATGAAATCCACAAAAAGCTGCCTTTCCCCCGTCATGTGCCTTGAGCAACCGCTATCCACATACCACCAATTGGCAGCACGTCTGATTAACTCCTGCACACATAATAGAAAAGTTAGTCATCAAGGGGGACCCAAGCCGTGATGGTCTTGGGTCTGCCATTCTCATCCACGAATGTAAATTCCTTTAAGTATCCATTACTCTTTGGCTTAGAGGTGGATGCTTTGAGAGTCGCATTCGTTTGAGTATGGGAGGAACTACTACTAGACTTTCTTTCCGGAGACTTCTGAAAAAGTCTCGGATTTACTGGTCGGGGTTGGACGTAGATCTAAACACGTTGGGATAGTTATAATTCGAATTGTGATAATTCCTATTATTACTATTTGTGTTAGAAAAATGATTATTTGGAGTATTAAATCTCTGTGGAGTTCTAGACCTGGATGACTGTCCATGGAACCCTCCTCTTGAAGGAGTATTGTTCCTAGACACATCATTTGTCGTGAACTTAACAGATTTCTGAACAGGTCGAGTTTTCTGAGTACTTAATGTTCTCTTATAACCCAAACCAATTCTTCCAGAGGAGCTAGCTTCATGTGTATTCATTGTTTTAGAGAACCAGCTAGCCAGTCTATCACTTACACAAGTCGTATCAGGAACAAGAGTTTTCTTCTCCGGAGACGATACAGATTTTACAGGTGATTGGTCCTTTTTCACCTGTGTCTTTCTACTTTTGCCCTTTGTTGGACAAATACTTGCAACGTGTCCCTTTTCATGGCACACGAAGCAAGAACGCTTCACTAAGGACTTTTTCGGGGCCTTCTGAACTGTTGATTTATCCAACTTTGGCAAACTTGGAAGTATGATAGTTTCCACCTGTTTACCCTTTTCGTTTTCAGATCTGGGTAAAACAGATTCAGTTGTGGTCTGTACCTTCTCTGTGACACTTTCCTTTTCACATTCATCCACTGGTATAGTATTTAATTTTAGTTCAGAGATGGATGACATTAAAGTGTCAGAAGATGTTGATTCAGTCACGGTAGTAACCTCAGCTTCCTCAGATCTCACAAATTGAATGAAACCAGGAATGGTTGAGTAAACTACAGAATCACTAGCAGGTAACTGCTCAGATTCATCAGGTGAAGAAGTATAGTTATGATTAAAAGGAGGAGGGGACTCAGTATACCCCATTCCTCGAAGGTCTCTTGGCTGTTTTTGTGAGCTTAACATATTATCCAAAGTTTCGATTGAGAATTTTCTTAATTCAAGTTTTTTATTTAATTCTGCAATCCTAACTTTTGCATCAGCAAGCTCCTTTTCCTTTTCAGAGGACTGTTTTGTTATATCAAGAACATGTTCATAAGCCAAGTCAATAATCTGACTTTGCTCATTAACCCTTTCTTTCAACACCCTTAAGTCCTCTTTGTCAGCCTTGACCTTATTCAAAAGCTCAGCATTTCTTTGTTTTAGAATAGCATTTTCCTCTTTTACAGAGTTTAGCTGAGCTGATATCGAGTTGGATGACTCGATTAATTCCTCAGCTTGTACCTGAAAATTAGTACATAATACACAGGCTTTAACAACTAAGCCTAAATTAAGAAATACCTTTTGCTTTTCAGCATCCAGATTGGCCATGTAGGCGATAAAGTCTTCTGAGCTCATGTTTTCAGTGGACTTCAACTTTACCTCTCTGGTCTCTTGAGCAGGTGCATCTATCTCCATCTCTGTAGCTACTTCCTTTTCTTTATCAGATTCAGCATTGCTTTCCTTCTTTTCTTCAGTAATGGAGGCCATGAATGCTTGTGATTCCTCAGACTTTGAACTCCAATCATATGCTCCATCTTGAGTTTGAACCACCAGAGCTCTTGAAGTATACTTCCTGAGGTCTGATTGTTCTCAGAGGAACCTTGACTGTGGTATCGTGATCCGTTCTGACCTAAATTTTGATCTCTCTTCGGTCTCTGACATTCTCTAGCAAAGTGCCCAAAACCATCACAGTTATAGCACTTCACTTTAGACTTGTCGAATCCCACTTTGCTACTCATGAATTTTCTCCCGGTTCTGTTTATAAACCGTTGGGCTCTTCTTGCAATCATGGCCATTTGCCACTGCAAGTCCATTTCTTCTAGGTCATCTTGATCCAATTGGTCGTAATCTTCGTTGATTAGTTCAGGATCAGTGATTTTTCCCTTAATGAAGTTCTCACGGGATGCAATGAAAGAGGCAAGCATGGCTATTTCCTTTTCCGCAGACTTCATGCTCATGGGCATTGATTTAAAACCGCTTGAGGTTCCAGATTTCGGTTTTCTATCGACCCCTTGATCATCTGACGAAGTAATATGACAGACATTGCTATCAGAACTTCTGATAACCGAGTCTGTTTCATCCTCGACAGTATAAAAAGCTGCAACACCACTACTTGTAGATGCAGTGGAATCAGTTCGTTTACCATTGTAAACGCTGGGATCCTGAACCTGATCAGATCCCGTCTCTTTCCTCTGCATGTTTAAGTCATACACACGCAGCTTTCCAATCACATCATCGAGATTCAGAGCGTCCTACCCTGTACTCTCCTTGATCATCAGAGTATAAATGTCCCATTTTGGTGGGAGAGATTCAAGGAGCTTATTGCTCTTGACGGTGTCGGTGAAGGATAGACCATTGTTGTCTAGTTCAGTCATAAGATGGTAGTATCTGGTGATAATTTCCTCTAATGACTCTCCCTTCATATGTTTGAAGACATAGAACTGTTTGGTCAGTAAATCAGCTCTACTCTCTTTGATCTTATCGTTTCCATCAAACCGCTTTTCTAACGCTTCCCAAAGCTCTTTTGAGAATTGGTAGCGTTTAAAAGTATGCTTGATCTCCTGAGGGAGACACATAGTAATTGCTGACAAAACTTTATTCTCAGCCTCGTTCATCTTTTTGTCTTCATCTTTCATGACAGAATATGTACAGAACTTAGTCTTCCCTCAAATTCGTAAGTGGGTAAGTCATACCCATCTTTAATGCATATCCACATACGGATATCGTGAAATCTCGCAAACGATTCAAATCGATCTCTCCACCAAAAGTAGTCCTCTCCTTTGAGGAGCTTAGGTGGTGAGGCTGACTTACCAACCTCGTGATCCATTTCTAACAGTTTATTGAGATTTGTCATCACAAGAAACAGTCAAACCAAGTCAAAAGTGTAAAACAAAAAAGTCAACAGAAGTCAACAGCCCTAGGTTCGTACGAACTTAGATTACTTCGAACTTATAGGTTCGAAAACTATCTAGGTTCGTATGGTCAACCTTCTGGTCAAACTTGACAGAAAATTCAAACGTTCGAACTTATAGGTTCGTATGATATTTTGGGTAAGTTCGTACGTAACTTTCTGACTTGTACGAACTTGCTGTTCAACACCCAAAATCGAACAAAAACTTAGATCTACAGAGATTCAACTGATGAATTCGAATGAAACTTGATAGATAAGAACCACAAGAGCTTAAAGAATCCAAAAGTACAACTTTTATCAACTTAAACACTCAAAATCTTGTTTTCTTTGTGATTAAAGCAATCCCGAACCCAACAATGACTTGTTGCAGCTCTGATACCAATTGAAAGTCCCTTTGCACGGATCCAAACGGGATTACAATGTGTATTAGATTGCGGAATGGTATAATACACAATAATCAACAACAAAACAAGTAAATGCAAGTGTTAAGTGTATAAGTTCGTAGGTATTCGAAGATAGCACTGTATATTCGAATATAACTTATTTCAAAAGCCCCCTAATAAAATATTACAACTTAGTATTTATACCTAGTAAGTTCGTACGAACTTACTGGTCCTAGGTTCGTACGAACTTACATGTTCGTACGAACTTCCTAGGTTCGTACGAACATACAAACTAAATACTAAAAAGGCTAAGTTAATAAACAAATTATATTATTAACTACAGAACTAATAACAAAACTAACTATTACAAAATAAGAGCTGTTGTCACCAAACGTGCACCAACATAAATATTACAGGGAAAAAAGAATTAAAAATTCTAAATCACGTTTAAGAAACGTATGCGATATAACCATTGCATTCTTTAATTAATTTTTTGTTGAAAATTAAGGTAAGATAAAATTGTCTCATTATTAAAAAAAATTCCGGTAGTTACATATTATTAATTAATATAATAATTGTAATATATTTATAACCTTTACTTCCCCTAGACGAATTTTGGTTGAAGTCTATAATTATGAACACTTGAGTTTTAATCAGTTGAGATGAGTCATTTTATTATGCGGGCAAAACATAATGGGTTAAAATAGATCATGTCAAGTTGATTTATCGATCTCTAATCACTTTAACAATAAAGATATAAACTATTTGATTATTTAATTACTTTAATTGTGCATGTGTTTAGAGCCTTATTACTGTAACCCGTTATGACCCGATTAAAGTAATGTCATGTTTTCATCAAAGCCCATTTGACGTTTTACAACTCGATCTTCAAAATATCTGATCTACCTTAAGTTTTGCAATAATTTTACTTCGAAACAAATATAGCTACAAAAGTTAACTATTGTAGATTCTAGATATTATAAAGTTATAAATGAATAATATTAAGTTAATTTAACATATGAATACTTTATTAAGTTGATCTCTTTATTGTAAGATGAGTGTATCAAATAATAGGTCAAACATCTTTATTTAAAACTCATTTTTTTATGTAATCAAACATAGTCTAGTTAAAATAGGTCGAGAGAAGTTAAGCCGTTAATTTTATTATGTGTGTCGCTAATTAACTTGAAACTTTTAGATACTTTATTATGTCATTTATCATTTATGGATGACTCAACTTTAAAACGTTTACTACGTACAACTAATATTATTTAAGTATAAGTATATTACATTGTTTAAAGAACGTATATAATACTATTACTTATTCATAAACTCGAGTTTTATTAGTTAATAATAGTTATTATATATATACAATGATTACAAATTACATAGAAAATATATATTGCTTGAAAAATATACTTAAAATTATCAATTTTACAACTATATAAAATATGAACATAAAATAGGTAATTAGTATTAAATTGTTTTAATAATTTATCATACTATATCATTTATTATAAAAAGACTTAATTTTATTTATATAATAAGTTATTTAATACTATTATTTATTACAAAGAGGACTCAATTTTTATAGTATATTATTATAAATTGCATATTATTTAATGCTGAGAGAAGATCTTAGTTTGGTTCTTATACTATTGAATGCGAATAATTTTAAAGTTTTCATCACTATACTATTTAGATTATGTATCCATTTGACCACTATATCATATGTTTCGATTACTTATTGCCCATCAAGTTTGTTTTCCGACCATATGATAAGAAACTTGACTACGTTTGCGGTTGGTAAAACTCATACCTGCTGGAAAATGTAAATGTTTCATTGGAAAAATAGAATCAATGAACAAAAAGTATACAATAGTTAATTATATTAATTTAGTAGCAAAACAATATGAAAACGATCGCACATACCAAAAAAACCGTTCTTCAATAATAGCTAACATTTTTGCAAAACAAAAACAAACTCATGCATAAATGGAAATACTTCAAGTGTAAAACTTATAACAAACTCATAGTTATAGGAGATATGGAGATGAAGTTACCTTTCTAAGTTCAGCCTTTGATGGAGGTCCATGACGGAAAAAGGTAGGAGCAGGGTATACTTTACCTACCTTTTTGTTTCTCATTAGCGTCATAGCTTCTTGTTGCTCCTTCTATCATTATCATTTGCCAACAGTTTACATCAACATTGACCATTCACAAGGTCAAAGTAAAAACGATATATAACACTGCGTACATCCAATTATATTGTTGTGTACCATGATCCTCGCTTCGTACTCCATCTTATTATCTGCCTTAAGAGCTTGATGCTTTTGCTCCAGCTTCGTATAAAACTGGAAGAAAAAACATGAATCAAATGCATCAAGAAGGAAAGATATCAGAAAATGGAGTGCACTCAAACCGATAAACCACTAAAATTTTATGCAAAGATCGCAATTTTATAGTTATGTGTATCATACTTTTGTACCTTATTGCAGCGTGGCCGGTGTTGACGGACGTGGATGTGTGACTGCATAGTGCCTTGAAAAAAATAGAGTTCGAAATTTAGCCAATAAATATACTATATATGTTAATATATATCACTTTACGTACAATTGAACATGAACTTTAAGCAGATCAGTTAATTTGAAACCTGCCCCTTTCACGCTCTCCGTTTGATTGATCCAGGTTCGATTCCTGAAAGACTTAGGGGCCTATTTTTTTAAGCTTTTATATAAAAAAGTTTTAGGGGCCTATTTTAATTTTTCACACAAAGCCCTCAAAATTAACATACCGGATTGCAGAGTTGTGGTGTTCAAATATGTAATAATCGTTGTTGTTCCTACGGATATATATAGTGGTGCTAATTGTGCTTACGAGGTGAGATTGGTTTTTGGGATAAAGTTTAGTTACATATGAAGCTACCTTCTGAGATAAAACTATCTTTTGAGATGAAAGAGCCTTTTTAGACGAAACTAAAACTACAAAATAGAAAATCATTAGATTTGTCAAAGGAGAAATACCTAAAGTAAGACGAGATGAGTTTCTTGCTGATCCGTCTAACTAGGTCCGTCAGAATTAAGGGAAATAGTCGCGGCATGTGGAGCAAGAAAAAAAGAAATACGTGATATAGCGGCACCACAACCAACTTTGAAATGATCTCACCGATCACATTTGGACGCTTCTGAATAACTTTCAAAATTCATTTATTTTTAAGTTGTTAAATATTACGTTCTTCAATTATTCATGTAACTTTTTTAAAGGATTGTAATGTTTTATTTTATTGATGAAATGATATTTTAAATTAGTGTATTAGTTGTATATAATTAAATGTAGTTATTTTTCTGAAAAATATAAAAGTAAAATAAAATAGTGAATTGGAGATCACGCAGTAATAAGGGCACGAAATCAGCTGACTTAGTCATTCCACGACAGACTGTTACGATCGTGTGATATAATTACATAAAACGTGTGACTCCGGCGTACCTAATGGATAAAATTGGCGGGAATCCACATAACCCTAACATATTGGGGGGAAAAGCAGCCTACTTAACACTACAGTTAGCGCGGGAAGCCCATGAACAGAGTTCACATATAATTTTCACATCCATCACAGATCAACAAAACAGAACAGTTTGTATCTAATCTAAATTAACTAACTCAGGAGATGGTGGGACGTCAATACGATTGCCTGACTAACCCGCTCGGTGCCGTCCGGTTCACTTATGACAAGGCGGTTGCTTCCGGATCAGACCCGGCCTCTTTTGACCGCAAAGATTGGGGCGTCTCCGATCTCTTCCGCGAGTTCCTTTTTGATAACGACGGCCTTAATGAGGTACTACGATACATGTCTAGGGTTTATGTTTTTTTACAGTTTATAGTCTTTGTATATAGTTATTTGGTATAACTTTCATAGATTGATGCGGAAAACGGTTATAGGGTTTGTGATTTTGTATATCTGTGTTTTAGTTTGTTATGTATACATATACATATACTGCCATATTGGACTTATCACTTATATATGGTTGATTGATTGATTGATGAAATTGTTAATTGATTTATGATTTCTAGGTCCCATTACTTACTCCGTCAACAGTTAAATCGGCTCAACCGAATTCGTTAGTTCGGTTCCGTGGAATGATACAAGATATGTTGGGGAATGAGTTTTATGTTGGTGCTTATAAGGTATGTTAGGCCTTTGGTTAACAACCTTTATTTATTTAGTGTACAATTATACTTGAATTATTATTAAGTTTGTGCAATGTAATGTAGAATGAAGGGACTTGGAATACCAACAAGTTTACAGACGCATTTCAATTTCCTATGGGTCCTTCGCCTGATACACGAGTATGGGAGCGCCGGCTACTCTACTGTGTTCCTGTGAGTACTTGCCAATCAAAAAAGAAAGGGCTTGTTAGAATTAAATTTATGCTGTCATTTGCTTACATAATGTTTTTTATCGAGTACAATTGTTTGTCTTTTAGGTCCCTGGACTAAACTCATGGGCTGATTCGACTTCTGATGTTGCAAGAATTACATATACCACATCGGCAAACCGAGAGAAGCGACAGAGGGATACCTGTTCTGTTTCTGAAGAGCTGGAAATGCAAGTATGTTTGTAGTCAAGTTGAAAATATTGAGCATACCATTAAAAAAGTTTAAAGCTTGACATGTTGTCTGACATATAATTTTGTTGATGATAGGATTCCAGTAATGAGATGCCGAGTTCTCCATGTGCTAAGAAAATGGTGAGCTAATATATATTGTTCATACTACTATATTTTGATTTTTGTTAGTTTCTCTATTTAATATGTCAATCAAAATAATTTTCATATTGTAGTTTGCTTATACTAAAATCTTGTTTGAACAGCGAGAAGGTGAATCTATTCCAATGGAGAATGTGACTGAGGAAACAGGCTATGGTACTAGCACGGTGCCTGATTTTGATAGAAATAACTTTCCTTGTCTAGTGAAGGTGAAATTCTTTTGTTTCCTCTTAAGCCTCAAGGTCACATCATTTATAAAATTCAGAAATTTCTCACAAAGTATTTTGTTTTTTTGCAGATGTATGACTCTCCAGAGTCTGACTTGAAGCTAAATGATGTGTTTGAGTTTATTGGTGTCCTTACATTTGACACTGATCTTAAAGATGATAAAAGGGGTGAAAATGAAGTCGCAAATTGCTTTGACGAAGAAGAATCAGTCAACCTACCGCCTAGCAAGGTTGGACTTCGTTCATATTTTGATATTTTAGTGAGTCTGTTCTTTTCATTTTTTGGGTTTGACTTGCTACAAATGTGGTTTTAGGTGCCACGTCTTCATTGTGTTGTACACAGGAAGCTTTCACTTAATGATATAATTTTTAGCTCACCAACATTGGAGGTAGGTGATATTGATCCAATTTGTTGCTAAATCACCGCTTTATTGTTTGTTAATGTTGAATATTTTTTGGTTTTTATGATCTTACAGCCAAAACCGCATTTGGTGAAAGGAATACGTGAATCCCTGTTGCGCCATCTCACTGTAGTTCTTGGTGATGACGACTTAGCAGCTCATTTTATGTTATTACACCTGTTGTCAAAGGTTAGAAGTTACATCCGCAGTATTAGAAGTGACTATGTTCCATTTACTTATGATTGTATAATTTGCATTGTGCTCTATCATTTGGTCAAATGGATAAATTCAAAAATTTAGCTTTTAAAGGAAACAGGGCAAATGAGTTGAATGTTATAAAAACTGTATCTTAATGCATATAATCTCATTGTTTTTTGAAAAGAATAGTTTATCAATGAAATAATGTAGTTTCACTTGACTCTTTGGACAAAAAGACTTTTGGGTCAATCCAATATGACCTGTACCAAATATACACCTGATTTGACCTAGCCCATTTTGATCTGTTGCCCAACACACCTGATCTGCCCTTTTTCCACCTCTACATACTGTATGATTCTTTTTCAGAGATACTTTATCCTTCCTATAATAAGAATTGTTGGTACAGGTTCATGTAAGAGTGGACTCGATTGCCGTGGGGAAGTTATCACTCAATCTAACCAGTTTTGACAAGTCAAGTATATCTGTGTTTGGTAACCGTATCAATGATGCATTGAACAACCTCTTACCTTTCACTCAGCGTATGCCCCTCACAGTGGAATATCTTAACAATGCCTCACTTGGCACTGTAAAGGATTACCAAACAAACAGGTATACAAGTGTAATTTTTATGTATTTCAGGCTATAATGACTAAGCTTTGTAACGTATAAACATTTTTGTGTTATAAATTCTGCAGACTTGTGCCAGGGGTTCTTCAGTGTGCAGAGGGCTCGCATTTTACAATAGACGAGACAGCATTACAATCAGGGACTCTAAACAGTAATGGTGTGGAGAATACTCGATTGCTGAAGGATCTAATGGATCTCCAAAAGGTACTTTGTAGGTTAACCTTGTTTACACAATGTGATTGACTATAATTTTGTGGTGTATTCAGTATGTTTTGCTTTATTCGCAGGTGGAATATGATTTTAAATATTATCAAATGAAGATGGATGCAGATGTTCAAATACTGATTCTTTCTGAAGGAAAATCAAACATCTTACGGGCTGATCTAGTTCTCCCGTTCCACCCATCGTCTGTGGGCTCTTTGGGAATTGTAGATGAACAAACATTAAATGCATGGAGATGGTATTTGGCGACTCTTAGATCATTGCCACATTCTATTGGGACAGAAATACAAAAGGTACATCTGAGTTGATATCATTATTCATTTACAACTTTCTAACATATTGCATGCAAGTGGTTTTTCTTGCAAGAAACAAACGAGAAACATAATATCGAGATGAAAATGTTATATTAATGCTAATTAATGTGTGCAATGCAATGCTATGCAATGACAGGTGGTAGAAGATGATATGGTTGCAGCTAGACAAGTTGATCGAAGTTTGGGGACTGAAGATTTTAACAGGTTTGTTTTTGGCCGATGGTAGTCCCATCTTATTATTGTAGGCAGAGGTGGCAAAATGGGTGGATCTGGTGGGTTGAATAATGGTTCAAAACGGTTAATTATGGGATGTTTCGTGTTCACAAGGAACAAGTTATATATCTAAATAAATTGGTTGTCAAATATGATGTACGAAAATTATAGTACTTCAACAATAATCAAGGATTTCAAGTTTTCGGCTACTTTTGACCCGTTGGACTCGTTTAATCCGTTTTCTTGTAATCAAAAGTATACTGATTTGACGTCTAGATCATGCTATTGCTTATGAATTCTATAATTTCTGATTTACAGATGGCTTACTATGGGTCGTTTAATGTCTTTGAGCATGGGTGAGACATGCCTATCACATGAACACTGGCAAATGGTGAAAGAATTGGAAAGGCTAAGAAAAGAGAGGCTCCAGTAAGGCAGCAAGTGAACCCATGATCAATTAGTAGCTTTTGTGGTTCAGACACTGCATGGATTTGAAATGTGGTGTTCTAAGTACCCTTGTAACACCTCATTTGAATATATGATTCCTTTCAATTCATGGCTCACTTGTATCCTAATCTTTTATTGCCTTTTGATGTTTCCATAAACTTGTTTGGAAGAATGAGTTTGCACATAATTATACTGCTACTAGATGGTATCTCAAATGAATCCTGTTAGTGGAAGGTGCACACTGAGGTGATGAAGTTGTTTATAATGACAAGATCAATTGTGACCAATATATATTAGATGGAAGTCATGAAAATTGGTTCAAAATGTTGTTATTTGTTCTATTTAGTAAACAAATTAATAGACTGAAAAAAATTACTTAACTAGGATTTTTATCCGCGCAAATTATAAAAAGTCAGAAAAATTGTATAGATCAAGGAAGTTAAAAACTGTATCGTAACCAAGGGGTGAAAGTTCAAGTGTATTTACTTAAAAAAATATATGTTTGATAAATATATAATTGACATAATTCTGTATACTTCCATAATGTGTTTATTTGCTATTGTAGGTACATGTTTTGATCTAATGAATCTCTTTTCATTTAAATAACTAAGACTTTATCTGCATAGTATGATAGGTGATAGCGATGAGAGATAGAGGTGATGTGAAAGATGGTAACATAGAACGAAAGAGTCCTAAGTTTATTTTGAAGGGTTCCACTTTGGGAAATCCTATTCCTACCCTTTTTTTTCTTGTATCCTACCCCTCCATGTTTTCTATTTTGGCATTTAGTAATTTTGTCATTTTGCATTTTTTTTTTTTTAAGTATTGTTTTTAATAGATATAAAAATATAAATATTTTATTAAAAAAATTTAAGAACTCGATAATATAAATATTTTATTAAAAAAATTTAAGAACTCGATATTTAATAAACAATATTGTACAATCAATCAAATTATTACAATTAGCGATCACATACATTAAAAATAGATTCTCGCCGAATACAAAGTTTTCCATCCAGCTGCATAATATCGCTTGTATCTAGACCAACTTTGATAAATTATAGGTAACGGGTAATCTCCTTGCAAATCTACTTTAACATAGTGGTTACCGTTTACATGTGCAATTACCCACGTGACATTTTGTGGATTCTTGGGTGGACTAGACCAAAGCGGTAGCCACGTCGAACTTCGTCTAGGGAAAGAAAATGAACAATTACATTATAGCATGACACAATCATGGCACCTGTGTCGGGCATATGCATCCAATGGTGATCAGGTGCAAAACCTGACTCAAAGTGATTGATGGAGTAGCGAATATTATTAAGCACTTGAGATCCAAACAAACTGGCATAATCCTCATCATGCATAATAATTTCATTTTACAAATCAGTACGAATCCGTGGCCATGCATTTTTGTCAAGACCAAGCCAAGCAGCTACTACTCGGAATCCACAGTTTCCATCACCCAGAACATTATGTATGTGTTTGACGTGAGGTTGAAAGATATCCGGAATTGCTTTAATAAGTGGATCTAGATACCTTGGTGGTTCCGGATCCATATAGAAATTATATCGTTTTGGTTGTCGATCCGTATACGAACTATGTCTTGCTTGTTCATGATCCACATACGAATTATACCTTGGTGGATCCGGATCTACGTACGAACTATACCTTAGTGGATCCGGATCCACATACGAACTATGCCTTGGTTGATGCGGATCCACATACAAACTATGCCTTGGTGGATCCGGATCCACGTAAGAACTATACCTTGGGGGTTCTTGCGAGTGAAAACTTGGTCTACATTTCCTTGTTATTGCTTGCGATATGTGCCATCTACAAAGCAATTATTTAGCCTCTGGAAATACCCTTTGACATGCATTCATCAAGGCCAGCTCTCTATCCGTTAGAATAACGCGAGGGTAAACACTTTCGTCCATATTCGTTCTTAAACATTCTAACACCCAATTATAACTGCATTCTTTTTCATTGTGAATAAAGACATATGCAATACAAAATGATAGACAAGTAGAAGTTACCCCGATAATCTACAGAAAAGGCAGATTATACTTGTTTGTTTTGTACGTTGCATCCATGAACAATACATGTGGGAAAGCACGCAAATTTGAGAAAAGAACCTGCATTGGGTTTCTACCAGCAGCTATGTTCATTCGAATTTTTTGCATCGCATTGTATACAGTTTTAATTGTGGTTGCGCTATTTTTGTTGTTCTCATGTAATGTTTCTAACATTTCACGTGGTTTGACGTTTTTACTCATCAAATCTGCCTCCAAATGAAGTTCATCATCTGTTAGTCGCTTTACGTATGAGTGACCCTCCATATAAAGAGCAGGTTCGTGATTATGCTCATCACGTATCACCCTTAACATCCAAAAATCATTAGTTTTTGAATAAAGTCCCGCGAATTCAAATGGGCAGTTAGTTTTTTTCGAACTAACTATTTTAGTAGACGTTTCCATTTGTGTACTTTTATATACACCACCACGATCACATATAAGTACAACTTTATACACATAACCACTTGGCTTTGTTTTTGATCTATTAGTAACTATAACATAACCATCTCGATGTGCAATGCTTTGAGCCAATTTATTAAATCTTCACGAGATTTAAAAACCTATAATTCAAATTTGAAAACAACAACATTAATGAGTAGAATTTTAAAACATATAATATATGAACTATATAAATAAGATTAACTCTTATACCTGATCAGTAGAAAAAGCAGATGTGTCATTCCCATTAGAACTCGACATTTAGTTGATTCAAGCAGAAAACATTTGTATGATCTAGTGAAAGAAAGAGTATGGATGTGTGTTTGATTAATTTTTAACGTGTTTATATAAGAAAATTGTCGAGATTATATTTTCAGATAATACCCCTGATTTAGTCACGTCACATTATTAATACTTTTGCTTTAGTCACTTCGCATTATTAATACTTTTGTTTTAGTCACGCCGCATTATTTATACTTTTGCTTTAGTCGCGTCGTATTATTTTATAAAGACGCATTTATAAAAATTAACCATTTAAACGAAATTTTTAAATTTTTTTTTTTATAAAATGTACCTTTTTAAAACTTGTAATTTTATGAAAACTAAGTTTTTTTTAATTTTTTTCATTAAAACGTAGTTAAAAAATAACAAGTTTATTTTATAAAAATATTTATTTTTATAAAAATATATTTTCTCTTTATTTTTATAAAATTAAAAGATAAAGGTGGGTAGGGTGGGAGGTAGAAAGTGAAAACTGATTAGATATGTTGGAGGGGGTGGGAGTTAGAATGTAAAAAGTAGAGACAAAAAGTGACCGATTTGATTGAGGGTAGGGGGTAAGAGTTAGAAAGAGGGTAAGGTTAGTAGGACCCTCTACCTTATACACCAACATTTATTTATTTAATATTATAAAACTTCTTTTGCATGTAAACTTTTGACGGATCACGTGCCTGCTCCTTGTCTTTGTCCTTGTTTCTTTTCTGTCCTTTTATTATTTTTTTATCTTGAAAAGAGAAAAGAGATTTTAAAGTTGATTTGGATGGTCCAGTCCACCATTTTATCAGGTCACAACGTGACTGGAACTCTTGACTCATTGTGGAAGTTACTTGAAGATTCTCTAACGTGGACATCGTACATGGAAAACTACAAACAACTTCAATCTATGCTGAAAAAATATCCACGTATTTCTTCTATACTTGATGTTCAATCTTTATTTTTCTAAATCACAATATTTTACGTTTAACTATTATTTAATTTTCAGATGTAGATAAGACGAGGTTGATCAAATATAAGGAAATGTTTGTGTCTAACTGGATTGATCAACATCTCAACTTTGGAAAACGCGTAACTAGTAGAGTTGAAAGTCAGCACGCAAAGCTAAAAAAATACCTGACATCTACAAAATATAGTTTTGACAGAATATTGGGTTGTATCGATCAAATTGTGAAGTCACAAGTCACGGTAATTAAAGAAAGCTTAGAAAAAAGCAGAATTGTCAGCATTCATCAACACAACATACCGTGTTTCAAACTATTACGCGGCTTTGTTTCAAATGAAGCTCTCAACAGAATACTCAAAGAACATCAGTGGTTGATAGATCTTCAATTAGAATCCTCAAGTTGTGGTTGTCAACTTCGTAATAGTTGTGCCTTACCATGTACTTGTGAACTTGCATGTTATTTAAGTACAAGTCAGTATATTCATTTACAACTTATTGATTGTTTTTAGGTACAGTTTTTTAACTTGCAGGGTATTTAATTATAACTCAATGTAGGTAAACTTTAAAAAATAAATACTAATTGTATTTAAATGTGTAACATCCTCTCTTGCGGTCTGGTAATTTCTATTATTTTAATCGATTATCTAATTGATATAGAAATTGTTTAATATTATGTGTTTCGTTGTGAAACTTAGATAAATAAGTCCTTTGACTTATTGTGACTAATGAAATATTAATCGTTTTAAATTATTATAGATGACGGTAAAATAAAATAATATTTCTCGCAAACGGTTTTCAGGTTCCAGACAAAAGATTTAGGACGGGTATAAAATTATACCACTTTTTCACAAGCCGACTTTGCAAGCCGACTTTGAATTCATATATATCTCATTTCTTCTTCTTACTTCCTTTTATTTGAAAACTTGCAAATCAAATTCAAGAAACCCAAAACCAGAATTGAATTCATGTTTGTGTTCCTGTGATTCCGAATTCATAACATCAGATTCATCATCATCTATATCTTAATTGTATCAGATTATCCATCCTTTAGTTTTCAAAAAAAAAGAAGAGAAAAGATGTAAGTTTGAATTGGAGTGTGTAAATCGAATTGAAGCTTGATATGTTATCATTAGGTGTTGTTTGATGCTATTTGATGTATTAGAACCCTTAGAATTGAGTTTTATGAAGTTTTGGTGAATTTTGGTTCGAAAAACTGATATCAGCGGCTCAACTCGCAGTTTTCAGTTCGTCCTGCGAGTTGACTCTGCGAGCCGAGTTGACTTGCGAGTTGACTTGCGGTGCGAGTTGACTTGCGAGTTGAGTTGGCTTGCGAGTTGACTTGCGAGCCGAGTTGACCTGCGAGCCGAGTTGCGAACCGAGTTGAAACCTGCGAACCGAAACCCTGCGAACCGAGTTGAAACCTGCGAACCGAGATTGTTGACCTGCGAACTGAGATGTTGATGAAATTCGCATGGTCACTTGGAAACGACCTAATACACAAGACTATTTATGTAATAGCCCCCCCCAGTTTTGGCCATTCGGGGTCATTTAGGGCCCGAAAACGGCGTTTTTCAGTTTTAAACGTTATGACGGAATTTTCTGATTTCATTTCTGATTGAACTATTATTTGCCTAGACTTCAGGGATTACCTGATTTGATAAATAGGCTATAATGATATTTATGGAACGAACTTCTGACTTGTATTTGATTTCCTGTTTCAGATCAACGTAAGACTCAGTGATATAAGAATCCTGAGTGTGGAGACGTCAGAGGTATCGGTGAGTGGATTCAGAACTCATCATTTGATTTAGTTGTAACTATTTGGTTACAACGAGTAAACGTAGATGTTTATTAGACTGTTTAGTCTTGATTATTGATTATTGATCTACGTGATGTGCGAAGCAATGTGCTGTATGTGATTGAGGTCAACGTGTAGTTGGACTTCTGGTTATTATGTGTATTACACAGGTTTTGATTCATTTGTTGTGTTTGAGACCTGTGTATGGGTTTAATAACCATTAGTTATCGGTCTATTCTGTATTGGCCATACAGATTGTGGGTAAGTGTTCTTGGGGGAATCCCCGGGTATTATGATATCCCCAGAGCCACCGATCCTCATTGAATTATGTGTGTTTACGATTATTTGGTGTAAACAACTTGTTATGCTAAGTTGAATGTTGTGTGATGAACCTATTCACTTAGCTTCGTGCTAATCCCTCATGTTTACTTCCTGCAGGATTTATTTTGATTGAATGTGGGTGCAGGGAGTAATGATTTGATCGTGAATGTTTGACTGTGCCTGAAGCCTCTGATATGGTTTTGTAATAAACCTTGTTTTTCTGGATTTTTATAATACCCCGCCTCTTGTAGTTTGAGAAGTTTGAAATTCGTGTATTTTTGGGAATTGTAAACTGTTTAATGTATTTTAAATTCATGCTTCCGTGTTTATTAATATTATATTCTTATATTGAAAGAGGGGTGTTATAAAATGCATGTCAATCTATTCCCTTGGATTCGATAGATATATTTTGGAGGAAGTTAGATATTTCACCATCAACATCTATACAAAATGAAGATATCAGTTGTGACAGTAAAATAGAACTTTTTAAGGAACACTTTGATAAAGAGTCTGAAGTTGTGAAAAAAAGTTTGCTACGGAAACTAAAAGATATAATTGGTCAAACTACAACGTTCATTCGAGAACCGCGAGTTCAAAATAATACTCGTGGACGGCCTAGCTTGAAGAAACAACAGCAGAAAAGGCGTGTCGATCCTAGTAATCGAGATCCTCACATAAATAGTTATTCCACCACGCCGAATGTTTTTGAGTCAGATTCAATCAAGGAACCAGCGAGACATAGTTCATACGTGATGGACTTGAACAAGGAACCAACAGTGGAAAGTTTACATGCTTTTGACTTGAACGAGGTACCGATGTCGGATGATTCATATGATGCATGCTATTTACACCCGTTAATGGACAAAATTCCAAATATATTCTATCCTTACATAACACGTATACAAAATGTAACAGGCGATGATAATTGTGGGTTTCGATCAATTGTTGTTTGTCTCTGATATGGTGAAGATCAGTGGCTCGACATTCGACTTCAGTTACTAGACGAGTTAAAAAATGGATATTACTATTTACATGTTTTTAACGCAGGTTTTAATGAATTGTATCAGTCGTTGTGTTTTTCAGAATCTCCTGCACCGCCACAACACTGGATGATTATGCCTATGACAGCTATTCTGATTGCCAACAGGTTTTGGTGTCATCGTTCACTGTTTAAGCATTAGAGGCTCTATGACTTGCTTTCCTCTTTGGAGAGGCCCGGAAGAGTTTCAACACCACCAAATTCTTACAATTGCACATATAAATGATAATCATTATATGATGGTACAATTACAAGGAGAGTACCCAATGCCTCACATTACTCGATATTGGACTTTTTATAAGTCCCCGAATGCAACTGGATGGGAAATCATGTATAAGACACGTCTAGAATTATATACTCAACTCAAGCCTTGTAATTCTAAAAAAGATTTTGTAGATTTGAATGATTAATTGTTGATAAAAATTATGCTTTAACTAAAATAGTTTTTGTCTTTTTTTTTAATTAGTATATTGAGATAGTCTAAATATAAAAAAGAAAAAAAAGAAAAATATTATAATTATCATATACTTAATTATACCTTAAAACTAGAATATAATAATAACTATTCAACATAATCATTACATAATGATAATTGTTGACCATAAATAAAGGGTATGCCTAAATATGACCTTTATTTTCACTAACTAAACACTAATGATGATATAATAATTTGTAGGACCCTAATCATTACTTTATTTTCACTAATTAAACACTAATGATGATATAATAATTTGTAGGACCCTAATCATTATATTTTTCCTAAATATACACTTTATTTTCACTATTTGAACACTTGTGATGATCTAGTCATTTAGTAGGACTTTTTTACTTTTTCATTAAATTTTTCAAATGATTATTTCAATCATTATTTATCTTAATTGTTTTACTTATCCAAATATATATATATATATATATAAATAAATATATAAACATAAAATTTGAAATTAAATATTACAACTTTTATTAATTAATTTTCATTTACTTTTTCAATCACAAAAGTGTTGCAAAATTACATTAAGTTAGATCATGACTTTCAGAAGCGTGATAACAATATTTGCGAAAATCATTTTGACGAGAGGAAGTAACTAGCTACTTTAAATTGTAATTGTAAATTGTAATATAAAATGGGTAAGTAAGAAAACCTTCTCATTTTATATCCCTATCTCCTACATTGTAAATTGTGTCAATATTTAAAAAAGTTGACTAGAAAATCAAATTTTAGAAAACCAAAAAGCTGACAAAAAGCTGACTAAAATAATTAATTCTTTTGGATAATATAGATAGATATAAAGAATGGTTGTACTAATACTCTAATAGATACTAATTATATATATAATTCATGAGTTCGGTTAAGAGAAAAACATGATTAAAAAAAAAAGAAAAAAAAAGCAAACAAAAGATGGTTGTGGACTTGTGGTGAGCCGAGATGGAAAAAAAAAAATACAGAGCCTTTGTTTCGAATTTTGATGTTTCTCTAGGAGTTTTAAAAAGATATATTAGTGGATAAGTACACATGTTGTGGACTTGTGAGCTCTAATAGATATTTATTATATTTATTATGTTTGTTGACATTGTAAATTGTGTCAATTTTTAAAAAAGTTGATTACAAAGTTAAATTTTGAAAAAGTAAAAAGTTGATAAAAAGTGAAATTTAAAAATTAAAAAATTGACTAGAGTACATTTAAAAAATTAGAGTACATTTAATAGGACCCTAAATAAAACATTAAAAATTAGAAACGATAAATTATTATATAATTATTATGTAATTATTACATAATGAGAAAAGTGTTGATGGGCCAAATACACCATGTATTTGGCCTATGCCTATTTTGAAATGTGGAGTATGTATTTTATGTTGTGTGTTTGTTTGAATTGGACTGTTGTGAAAGAACATATCTTAAAAGATTGAACGAAATTATGAAGGCTAATCTCATATAAAACAATGAGTAACATTATTCTCGTTTTAATTAATTATTTCTCTCTAATATAAAGTGATATCTTGGTTTAGAAAATGTTCAATTCAACAAAAAATAAGTAAAGAAAAAACATTATTTGTAGTTAATTATTAATTTAAACATTTAAAGGAATCGACTAATATCACTATTTATTAAGAGTATGTTTACTTGAACTTTGATATTTCTGATAGTTATTTGGTTAGTTATATAATTTTGTTTACTTAAAACTAATTCATTCAATTAAAACATTACCACAGTATTCGGTCCATCCAAAAAAGTATATACTTCCGGTACATAAGTTTAACCTACAATATTACCCACAATCTCACCGATCTAACATTGTATCCCCTTCCTTTTATTCATTCGATTTTACTCTCAAGATCGATTGCCATGACCACTAGCTTCACTATCTAGCATCATCATTGAAGAATGTCACTGTTGTTCATCGACCACTATTGCCTGTCTGTTAACTAAGATTCTTTATTACCTAACGTTTTGCTAATATATGTACTTTAATTGAGTCGAGTTCAAGCTTGACTTGATAACTCTATAACTTGACATGAAGCAAGCTCGAGCCTTGTTCAAACCCGAATTCTTGTACTAAAATAGTTTCATTAATCAAAATATGATAAATATAGGTAAAATTAAGTTCGATAACAAAAAACCATTTTTAAAACTATATACTAACCATATACTAACCATAATAAAGCTCAAACGAGTAAACATCTTTGCCGTGAGAATAAGGGAATAAATATGACATTTGGATCTACCAAATGGTCCGAATTTAACCATCTATCTATTTTTTATTTTAGAAAAGAGTTTTTAAGCTAATTTGGGTAGAAGGGTATTTTCGTAATTTAATATTTAAATAATTTCTTTCACACGTTACATATTCACTGTACTATTGACGTATATGATCAAGGACCTCTTATTATTTCAGAAACAAGCAACAATGGAAATGTAGTCCAAATATATGAAGGACCACTTAAAAATATCTCCTACTATAATCCTACTGTCCAACCTTTAGTTGGACATGGCCACATGTAAAAATTTGGTAAAACTTAGTGACATTGAATCATATTAGCATGCAGTCTAACAAGAAACAGAAGACATTGCAATTGATGACTATAATTAGCTTGATTCGGCAATGGTCTTGTATGAGGTGCAGGTTATAACTGTTAATGGAGTTATGATACGTACTTATATATATAAATGTAAGATGACATAAATATAGACATATAGGTTGATATGTACGCTCCTTGATTAGTATATGTAAGGTGATTTTGATGTTTGTAATTAGTATACGTTGGTGGAGTTAGTAAAAAGGGGTTCATGACAATGCATATAGCCAAAGTGTCTTATAGTCATATAATGCATTCAAAAAAATAACGGAATGTCAAGAAGACCACTGAAGGTGTAAATTGAACTAGATATCGACTACATTTTGTATAAGTGGATATCTATTTACAGCCTTAATAGCATCACCTTGAGAAAATATATGAGATGTAGACTTCAAGATTCTAGTACATGTTTATATGGCAATTATGCAAACTGTTTATTAGCTAGTTAACAATGGAATATACTTGTGAAACTCCGATTGTTCATTGTTTTAAAATATCACTTGACATTAACTATCTCTTTGATTGAAATAGATTGTAGTCAATCATGTTTATATTGAAATTAATGGCAAATAAAGAATTTAAGTTGAACGCCAGTAGAATTGAATCATAAATTCGCCATTTACTACATTCTTTTAAGCATTTCAGAACATGTAAAATACAACCCAAGTAACACCGTTGTTTCTTTCTTTTTGTTATATTCAAGTTTGTTATTAGTGTTTCTTTTAAAGTTTTTTTTTATTCATAATTGTCGAAGACGATGTAGTTTCAGAAACTGATGCGGATGTTATTAAATCATTAAGAGGGTTATTTGTCATTTTGTTTGTATTTTTCAATTTCACATGTGATAGTTATATGTTTCGTAGTTTTATGTGTGCTTTATGTTATTATTTTTTGGATTAATTGTTTCGTTATGCGTTGAACTTTATACTTTTTACAATTGTATGTAACCACCTTTCAAAAGTGTTATTGTATGTATCGAACTTGTGATTTTCGTATATTGTATGTAATATTTTCTTTTTTCTTTCTTTTTTAATGGTAAAAAAGGAAATATTACATACAATATACGAAAATCTCAAGTTCAACACATACAATAGCACTTTTGAAAGGTGGTTACATACAATTGTAAAAAATGTAAAATTCAATACATAACGAAACAATTTTTATTTTTTCTTAGTTATGAGTTTGTTGCCTTTTTTGAATGGAAGTCATTTAAAGCCTTAAAGGTATATATAAAAAAGGGGTAAAAACTTAATTTAAAGTGATGTTAATGCTCTAAGGTAAATGTTCATGTATTTGTTAGCTTTAATACTACTTTATAATATGTTGTTGTTGTATTACATATATTTTTTGCATGGTATAAAATGTGATTAATTCTATAAGTTCATATGGTCTTACATGATTATAATCATTATCACATGTGGTATCTCATAGTATCACATGTGTGCTTTATGTTATTATTACATTTGGTACTATGCTGTATATTCTTCATTATTATGTATGTGTTCAATTATTGTTATTTTATTTTCATATGTGTTATTTTGTGTTTTTGAAGTAAACAAGGGTCCTTCACATGTTCGTACTATTGCTGGGAGAGTAATTAATAAGAAGAGAGAGGTGAAAAAATGTCTCATAAAGGTGCAATATCTAAAGGCAATAAAACTAGAATGTTTGATGCTGCAATTCAATCTCCTTTTAAGGTGAGGTTGACGAAAACCGATGTTTCGTGAGTTTTTCCTCACCTGCTAAAAATGTTGAGCAGAAGGCAACATATTAAAAATATAATAGTGTTCAAGAAGACGAACAGAAGAAGAAATTGGAAGAAGAAAATAAGAATATGAAAGTTGCAGAATTGGAGAAAAAAAAGGTAGAAGAAATTGAGAAGAAAAGGAAGTTTGACGAAGAGGATAAAAAACAAAAAAAAGAAAAAGCTGACAAGGGAGTGATCGTTGAGTATATGTAAATTACTCAATTTATTTTTGTCATAAAGGAACACATGAATAGATTGTTTATATGAAACAAATTTGCTTATATACAGTGAGTTGAAATGAATAAAAGTATTAGTTAAAACTTATAACATATAAGACTACAATTAATATTATATGTGATAATAACTTATTTTGCGTGTGATACAACTTAAATTACTTGTGATCATACAATTATTGATTGGTGTATAATCATATATAGTAACATTTTTGTGTTTTATTCACATGAAGTTGTATCTATAATCTGATGTAATTTCAAACCTACAATAATTTATCATATGTGATTACAACTAGTATCACATGTGATAACAATTAATATCGCATGTGATAACTATTATAATGACATTTTATCATAGTTTTTATTGATTGGTGTGTAATCACATGTATTTACTTTTTGGTTTTCCATTTACACGTAATTCTGCAGTAATCAAATGCAAATTTCAAATCTAAAATAATTTATCACATTTGATAACAAACAATATCACATGTGATAACAAGTAATATCACATGTGATCATATATATTATTGAGTATGTAATCACATGTAGTTGCTTTTTAGTGTTCCATTAATATGTGATTGTATATGGAATCAGATGTAAATTTTAAGCCTACAAGTATCTTGGTTTAAAAAGGCAGTAGACGATCCGAGACGCTAAGATCCCGAAGGCCAAGGCTAAGGCGAGAGCCTCACATAAATACCTGATTTCAGAAGTCAACAAAAGTTAACTACATAAAGTCAACAATAGGTGTAAAAATTCGCCTAGAAGATCCAAACTTAGGAATATGTCGACTAGAAGTTCTATTAACTCATAAACCGACTTCAATTTGACTCAATTTGTTGTTTCTTGCTTCAACTTTTCAAAAAACTAAAAAAAAAACCAAGGCGCTAAGTGCCGCCTTAATGACACCTCACGTCAAACTATCACCTAGCCTAAATTTAAACGACATTAATATAACTTCAAGATCCCTAGACACTCTTTTAAACCAAAATAAATATTCATCACATATAATTACAACTAATTTCACATGTAACAACAATTCATATCATATTGATAACATTATATCATTTGATATCAATTAAATTTTCTCTAATCATTTAAACTCAACTAGAAACCATGTCTACAAATCAAATTGTTTCGAACATAATAATAGATAGATAACTCTAATATATTAATAAATTCTTTTAATATTTTTCCTGAGGTTTAGAAATCTCGATTAAACTCGAGCGCGATATAAAAATTCGAATCCCTACGGCCCACGCATCGTCCTTTTTCCGTTGATCGGTCGATTCACTGCAACTGAATCTGTTTGTGCTACGATCATTCTTCACAATCACCATCAGAAAATTAAAAATACAAGAAAGAAATGATAACCAGTAGACAACAAATAGAATCCTTCATATCAATATTCGTTACAATTCATCCTCACGAAACCTACAACGTTTTCTACTCCACTTGCTCTTTTTTCTTCGTAAGTATTCACTTTCCATTGATCATTATCTTATTTCTATGATTAAACCCTAAATTTATCCTAATTTCAGTTAATTTAATGCAGGTATTAAGTGCATATTTTGTTGTTTTACCTTTACGAGATGAAGGCGCTATTTCATTAGGTTTAGATAACCTCCCTGGCCTTTTTGTTGGATCATTGATTTTGACTTTAATTGCTGCCCCTATTTCAACCCTCATTTTCTCATCACCTCATTTTTCTAAAGCTAAGGTAAACACACAATCCCTAATATCTTTAGGTTATGTTTGTATTTCTAATTAGCAATTAGATGATGTGTTACTTACAGGTTTTTGTTTGAATTTATTGTTTTGTAAAAATTTGCGTAGGGAGATGTTTATAATATTGTTTGGTAGGACATGATGGTTGTGAGTTAGTATGGACCATCTATTCAAAGAAAGTATATATTTACTCTCTTATTGGAGTATTAGTGTAGTTAAACCCCCTTTTGGTTGTGGTCCATTGTTATTAACCTTGATGAATTTGATAAATGTTTCTCTCTATCTCTCCATACTCCATAGAGTTGCTAAGTAAATGACATTTCCGCGTTTTATATCGTAAACTACTTGGGATGTGTTGAAATGAAATCATTATACATTGCAAGGAAATGAACTAATAGGTTATAGAGTTATGGTCATATGTATTAAATGCTTTACTTTCATACTGACATGAGAGAATTACCCCCATTGATTCTATTTTTTAGTTTGGGTTGTCTACTTGTCTATGACCTGACGACCCGTAGGTCATTGATTATTTATTCGCGATTCCATCTTTCAATTATCACTTGACTTGTCTCATCTAGTAACGTGATGCCATCAGGAAGAAGCATACAATCCACATTTGCTTTGTAGTTTGACTTTTTGGATCAAGAGCTGTAAGTGTACAACATATTTAGGACTACACTTTCCAAATTGTTTTGAACTTCTAGACTGATAAGGAGCAGTATATATTTCATGATCTAGAATTTTTAAAATGATAATTGTAATATTCTTCGATTACACAGGCCAAATTTAACTCTTATTGTGCTAGAAGCATGTAAGTGGTGAATAATGAATAGCTTTAATAGCACTGCTAGAAGGATTAAGTAAATAATGAAGATCTGGTACATAAATTTCAGAGACCAGAGTTTGAACAGAACTTCCGAAGTACATGGCATGAATTGCACATATAACTATTTCTGTTAAGCATCCTTTCCTCTTTTAGATGGTATGGCTGCATTGAAATTACATAAATAGATTAAATGAGCTATAAAGCTTAGGTAGTTGTTTATTTTATCCACGTAAATAGGTTTTTGATACCAAAATTTTGTGAACATAAATATTTTCTTTAATCATATAATTTGAAATGTTTCAAAAGAAACTTTTTCTTTTCTTGTGGCACTTCCATTCGCTGATGTCTAGGTTCATGGCAAAACATACATTGTGGAAATTCACTCCTTTATAGATCACCCTTTAATATATGTTTGTTGAATTCCAGGCTTTGGTGTTGATACACAGGTTTTTTAGTGCAAGTCTTGTTCTGTTTTTCATTTTATGGATGCTGTCATCTCCTGCAAGCTCAATTCCAAACCTAAAGGTGAAGGTAGAACTCCCAATGACACACGAAACGCTCATTCCAGGATACCATTTCTCACATTTCACTGGTTATACTATACTTTCTAGGGTTTCCTCTCCACTTCATCCACCATAAAAGAGGAAGTAAAGGTTGAAATCCATCATACTTCAAGAAATCCTAGTGATTCGGAGGACCATGGATGGTTCTACATTTCAGTGAGAACTGGATTCTTCTTATGGGTATTGGACTATTATCTATTGTTCTCGCAACTAATTTCTTAGTTGTTGCAAATTTTTTACATTACCGATATAATTGTCATTCTAAGAGTTAAAATTTCCATGATATACAGGTTGCTCTGCTAAATCTTATAACTATATCTTCAACCTGGGCAAGAGTCATTGATGCCATGGACAATGAGGTATGTACTGCTATTTGAAGTGGTACGGTGGTATTTCAATAGGGAGTTGAGTTCCGGCTAAAAAGAGGTCATAATGGGCCAGACAGGATGGGTTGATTCACGAGCACTTTTTGTTCATTTTAAAAAAGTTATATGTAATTTATGTATTAGTTATCATGATAAAAAACAAGATTATTACCTTGATAATTTTATCTTTGATAAACAATACAATATAGGAGGTTGTATGCATTAAAATAGACTTCGGGCGGCTTTCAACTCATATAATCCATTCCCTTTTCCGTTAAATTTTTTTATTTATGCCTTATCAGATAAAACACCACCCAAATCAACCCATTTAAATGGGTTCAAGTTATCCACCTCTGGCTGCCATGCAACAAGAACACATATATTCTATTCTTCTCCTGCATATTTTTATCCTTTGTGTATTCAGTCAGGTTCAAGATTGTTTGGATTTATTGGTGCTGGTGCTACATTTGGGCAGCTTTTTGGTTCGTTATTTGCCACAGCAATGGCTTGGTTGGGACCATGTAGGTGTTCCCTTGTTCTTATCTGCCCACTTTGTGCACCTATGCATGTGATTCTTATCTTACGTTCTCTTTCTGTAACTTTTTTCCTCTCATCTTTCCAGATCTTCTTTTAATTGCTTCCCTCTTGATGGAACTGGCTGCCCAATCATCAGAAAGAATAAACAAGGATATGTCTCATAGTTTTGAAGAACTATCTCCTCTCAGGTAGATATCACCCATAAAAATATTAATAATAATGATAAAAATTATGACCCGTGAAAATCACAGATAATAAAATGAAGAGCATGGTTCAGGCTCTGAATATATTCGTCACTATAAACTTGAGTATAAATATTTTAGCTTAATGTTTTGCTCTTAGCTTATGAACTCGCTTAAACCGAGTTCTGCTTTGTTCTATTCTTTTATGTTTTTTTCCTTCCTAATTTCCTTTCCATATTTTTTTTTCCAATAATAGAAGAACTGAAATTAAACACAAGGATGAGAAATTTGCTAACAAAGAATCTTCACTAAGGACTGCAAGCTCAGCAGCTGCTTCAACAAAGCCTCGGGTTTGGGCTTTGCTGGAAGGACTTCGTCTTATATGGTCATCAACTTACTTGTTATATGTGTCATTATTTTTGTGGCTAAGTGCAGTGACCTCTTCGTTCTTCTACTTTCAGGTGAAAATATATCTTATTTGCTGTTATTATCTATTTTCTGATAGTTTGTGCTGTGGTAAAATAATTGTATTGATTTGTGTTCACAAGATTTCTCTTCTATACTGAAAGGGAATTCAAGATACTTGACAAATAATTAAACATTTCACATACCAGTTACTTTATTTTTGTTGATTTATTTTATGTCAATCAAATGCAGAAAGTAACCATAATTGCCTCAACTGTTGCGAGCCCTACGGGAAGAAGACAATCATTTGCACAGATCAATAGTTTTATTGCTGTTTTTATCCTTGCTGGTCAACTTACTTTGACGGTATGCTATATTTTCTAAATGTAGTTATCAAACTATAATTAATATACCGTAACTCATCAGAATGATAATGTTATACAGTTGCTTTTTCAATGATGTTTGTTATTTATTCTTTTGTTAGTGATGAAAGAATAATTTATTGCTAATGTAATGTTTTCTATTGTAGGGAAGAATTCTTACTCTTGCAGGGGTTACTACTGCTCTTTGCTCAGCACCATTTATCGCCTTCATGAATTTGATCGCAATTGCTATATGGCCTACCTACATGGCAGTTGCAGTCTTGGAGACCTTCCGGAAGGTTTGAATTGCTGCTTATCTATTTGAAGCATGTATCTGATCTGAAGCGAGACTATATCAATTTATTAGAGACTATCATTATTATAATTATTTGGGAGGTGATTTTTACACCAAACTAATTGATGGATACACCAAAATTATCTTGTGGTTTACTTGTACCGTATGGTCTAATTTTTGTGCAGTTTGGTGTAACCATTAATGTGTTTGGTGTAACTATCATCTCCCTTGTGGCGCGCACACACAATATTTCATGCCATTTTATTTGCAGGTGGTAACCTATGTTGTAACAAGACCAGGAAGAGAGCTACTTTTCACTGTTGTGTCACAGGATGAGAAATACAAAGCAAAGGTACCCCAACACACACACAGACACACACACACAGAGTCGAATAACACTTGGTTTTACAGTAGACAACCTATGCTACAGGTATGCATAGATGTTCTTGTTCAAAGGCTTGGAGATGCTACTGCAGCTGCAATGTACAAGATGCTCTACACTAGTCTCAATGGCAAAACTACCACCGCCTCTCTCTATGCATTGCCCGTATATATTTTCATTTTGTACATATTTTGATTTATTGATCCATCTAAATCCTTATTTATATGGGCTTCTCTAATTTGAATGTACATCAGGTGTGCTTTCTATGGATACTAACAGGATTCCATTTAGGACGAAGACAAACACAACTTGCAAAGTCGCAGAGTCTCTCATTCTCCTAAAAATTTACATATTTAGAACACTAAAAATCTTAGCTTACAGCTTACAAGTGCTGTTGGATCTTTAGGACAATTTTGTATCTAAACATGACATTTGGATAGACCAGAGCCATTAGAGTAGGATACTATGATTGATCACTGGTTAAGATGTAGGCAGCAATCATTTGAATGTGTTCACATATGTAACTGGTGTATAAACTTCATGTTATGCCCACAGTTTCTTATTCGACCAACTAATGTACTGATTCTCATCAATCAATATTAGTTTCTATCTGATTTACAATAGGAAAAAGAAAAAACAGTTTCACTTGCACTCATGATAGAAAAATACATAAATTTGTGTAGATTTTCTTGCGGGTCTTTCTTATTTTGTAATTAGGAAGCCAAGATGGATAAGTAATGTGTAATTTTCATTTTTGTTAACAAAAGACAAGTTACTCGTAGCCATTTTGATCTGGATTTGAGAATCACTGCTTTCTAATTATATGTATGCAAGTTCTTTTATATACAAGAATTGCTATCAACTCAGAAATTGGTAACAAGATTCAAACTTTTTTACTTCACAAAAATTTACAGCAAGAATTTCAGTAAGATCAGAAGATGGTGTCAATTGTAAGTCTCCTTCTTGGAGGTGTTTTCTCTACAACTTGCTTTTGTAGTTCCATGAAAGTCGAACCCGTGTGTGCAAAAAGTCTTCGAAGATTGATCACTGACAGTTCATTAAATCCACCAACAGCAAGGTCAGCCTGCACCAGATCATACCTGTAGGTTTTGATGTCAGAAACTAATCTTCATTCACTTATATTATAAACTACCATCAAGAGGTTTGGAGTTCATACGCTGGATGTGCACCAATAAGTGCCACAGCCATCATTGTGCAGTTGTGGGCAGCAGTTATACCACGAGGATCATCTTCAAACACAACACATTTGGATGGTTTTCTATCCAACTGCAAAAGAAATTCTGACATTTGTAAGTGGGTTAAAATTTGTATTTTTGAGAAGTATTAGATTTTGATGTCTGGATAAACAAATTTTATCTGCATTTGATGATCATTTTTGGAAGATCATCTTCATACTAACTTAGCTGCAACCAAAATGTATATTAAAGGGTAATATAGAAATAGTTCCCTATTCTTTAACCTAGTTTCAGATACTTATATTCTCATCTCACAAGATAAACCTCGTTTTTTTGGCACATGTTATTTGTAGTAATTTTATTACTCGTATGTTAGATAATCTAATTATCCGATTATTACATCCTGAACAGCAAAAGCACACCCAAACACCATCTCCTACAACCGTTTTAGTAGAGTTAATCATCTTATTCCGACTACTGAAATCACATAATCACTTTTAAGACGCACATTCAACCACCTCCTAAGTAGTTTGGCATTGCCATTATATTTTTTGATAAATTTCTGAATAACATGCAAAACTATTGAAATACGTAGGGCCAATTCATGTTTCATATTGTCAAGAATTTACCTTCACTGCTGCAGAAAGTAATCTATGAGCCATGGAATCCATGCCATCCTCCTCTGTCACTATTGCCTACAAGTGCATAGACAAAAACATATTAGTCATGTAGATATATCAGCGAATTTTTGAAATCAGTGGATGACTAGGCACTACTTTAGACGTTAAATCATAATCTTATGGCTAGCTGGTGACAATATGTTGCAAATACAAAACTTTTAAAATTTGTACCCGCTAAAGGGGTGATCGAATTTGTGTTATGAAACTGATTATTGCAACTTGAAGACGCAATAACCAGTTATTAATGTTCGAATAATCAATTTCATACCAACTGCAGCAGAACTGATTATCACCTCTTCTTTAACCTAAATTCTGACATATTAACTCCCATTTCATCAGCCGTGACATTTTTTCATGCAAATGTACATTTTGCTCATATTGATCTATTAAATCCTCATATAGCCAGTAAGGCATTAGTTGTCAAATACCAACACTCTAAATTATTACAACTCTAAACAGTAGAAGCACATCCAAACACTAGCTCCTACTTCCTGTTGATTATCTCATAATGATTATTTAATAGGAAATTTCATTAGAAATTATAGATAATTACCGAAAGTTCCTAATGTTGGTAACCAAGCATAGTCTCTCAAGTAAAAGGATAGGAAGTTCAATTTTTTACAACAAAAAGGTAAGATGCAACCAGATTATCAACAAAAAGGATTTGAGGTTCTTTATTATCAGTTTTTCTTCCGGTTGCATGTTACTATCTTGTTGACAAAGTTGAACTTCCCATCCCTTTTACGTGAGAGATGATGTTTGGTTACCTACATTAGGAACTTTTGACAATTCTCTTACCTTTAATGAAGTTTGCCTTTATTTAATATCACATTTACTTATAATGGATACATATTAGGGAGTCAACGATAGCTCATACATACCTGGAAATACTTCATAAGCCCTAAGTTTTCCAATATTTCAACCATAATTCGCCTATCAAGACTTGAAACAACAGCACAAGGAATGCGCGCAGTAGATACTGCATCCAACCATTCTTTTAGACCTTCCATGGGTTCTGAAAGCTGATATAGAAGAGCAAAAACATGATTTTCAGCAATGAGTTTATTATAAATATAAAAGTAATCTAACAACTCAAGCAATTAAGCAAAGTTAACCTTGAGAAGATTGTTGCTATACAACTGTGAAAGCTTCGAACTTAATCTTTCTAATTCACATTCTTCCTTCTCCCACATCAACACCTAAAAGCTCAAACAGTTAATAAATGAAAATCCAGGTACAATCAAACAAATCAAATACAAAGCTTCTTAAATGTGATTAATATGGAATCGGAAATTTGAATTTCAATAAGCATCAAACCTTATCCAAAACATGATCCGGAGCACCATGAAGCAAAAGCCTTTGTATATCATCATTTTCGGGAATCTCTTTTCCTGCATAAATAAAACAAATCTAAGACCATTTCAAGAATAGATTCATGTATAGCTTAGTCTATTACAAGAAAAAATTACAGAGCCCTGCCCTTTATTTAAGTGGGTTTCAATTTATGACGTAAACCATATGCTGACACCCTGACATTATCGTACACATAGACACACATATGTGTCAGCATTTAGATGAACCAAGTAACTTATATTTGTGACCGATAACTTTTAACGTATAACTGAAACTAGTGAACTATCTAGATCTTTCTTTTCTCATTTATCAACGTGTGATATTCAAATTTTGCGTAAAGTATCACATTTGTATTAGAATTTAAACGGCATGCATGGAAAAAGAAAAGTATACATGGGAAACACGACCATGTACCTTCCTCGCGTGCAAGTTCTTTCCAAGCACTCAACTTCAAAACTTGAGTACCCGCCTAATCACCCAATACACAAATACAGTTTAAAAGTCAGATAAAATAATGCCGAAGCTTTTAAACCAAAGGAATAAACAACTAAAGTTCATCATTTCTGTTTAGATTCAAAAAGCATGTAACTGACTTTTTCATAATGAGTTACGAATGTTAAAGGGAACTTACCACCACATTATCCCATGAAAAAATAAGTCCATAAGCTTCATCAGGCTTCATAGCATATCTAATTCTTTTTAGAAAACCCTCTTGCAATCTATCATTCAAAAAATCCTGCATGAAAAAAGATTAAAACTGAATGTAACATCAAATGGGTGTATGATCAGCTTCAAAATAATTCGGATTTACGATCTTCATCAACGAAACTGCTAAGGGGGTATTTGGGATTGCTTATAAAAACTGATTTTGCTTTAAAATAATTAGAACTAGATGATCATCTGTAACAGAACGAGATGCAGGTTATAGTGTTCGGATTTGCTTTTGTTGTATCAAAATGCAATAATCTGGTAATCAGTTGTATCAGTATTGGGAGATTTTGATTATTTAAGGGAACATAAAATAATCAGAAATCAAATAAATAATATATGAATAACCAACTTTAAAACCTGATTCTTTCTTGCACAAACAATTAGATACTCTAAATTAGCTTGCCTCCATCCAAACTCTCAGAACTGGTTAGTGATTACAAGTTCGTATCAAATGCAATAATCAAATAAGCAGTTTTCTTTAACATGGAAATTGGAGGTATATGGATCAAATATCCATTTAGCAAACATTTAACAAGAAATAGGTCTGAATTATAACTCAAAGTATAGCTACTACTGAAAGCTAAAAGACAGAATAATACTTACAACATCAACTTTTAATGGTCCATCTGGTCTAAATGTCTCAAACCCTTCTCCATATTCAGCTCCAATTGCCTAAAAATGCAGTTTTATTAAACTCCATAATTAAACAAAAATAAAATAAAAAATCAACCACAACAAAATTTAATTCACAAATTCCTGAATTAACCCATCTTTCTACAAAATTAACCCAAAAAGATGCTAACTTTCCAAAAAATATTACAAATTTTACACAAAAGACTTACCTCTTCCATAAAAATCTTGGTGGGTGTGAACTGAAAGCCATCAAGAGGCCCAATTTCTTCAGACCCATAACAGCTTCTAATTATGTTTTTTCTATTACGTTGTTGCTCAACGAAGCTCGAACGTTGTAAGCTCTGTCAAGAAAACACAGTAATCATCAACATATAGATACAAGTATATATTATAACATACAAAAAGATTGAATTTTTAACTAACCGGTAATCTGAGGTTAATTGGCAGCTGGTACGGAAGAAATGAAGTCGTAGTAGTTGGAATTAACCGAAAACCGAAAGCAGATTCCATGGTTTTGATTTACTTTGTTACAGTTGTTGTTAAAGAAGATGATGAAGTAGTGTTCTATTTGGTGTGTTTTTGTGGTTTTATTTTTGGGGAAGAATTTGAGCCCGAATTATGGGGAAAAAAAGAAATGAGATTTATTAGGTTGTGAAGTGTGAAAATATCCATATAATTTAGTATGTTTTTGGATCAAATGGTGTTAGTGACTCGAATCTTGTTTTTATTCGTATATGCTAGATTGGATTGGATTCATAATGGGTTCCATAGATTTTACAACTTTGATTTTTGGTTTTATTTCATATTTGTGTTGATTTTTCATGAGCATATAACAATTAGAAAGTTTAAACAACTTTTTCTTTTGTTTTTTTTTTCTTTTTTTAGTTAGGAGTTGGAACTAAACGTATTTTTGATATTGCCCTGATTTAATAGATTCAATAACAATGTTTAAGTTCTTTTATGTTATGTCAACCCAATTGCAAACTAAAACGAGGAGTTAGGATTATTAGATCCAAACACATACATCTATGTGATGTGCGTACTTTTCTTGGACGAGAGGGTCATAAGTTAAGATACTTGAAGCGTCGGGGTGTGGGTGTGTGTAGATGTGACAGTTTTGACCCCTCGTAGAGTCATCATAGGAATTAGAAAACACTTTTCATGTGTTGTGTAGTTTAACTCAAAGTAGACTGTAAGGTAGTAGCCTGACATCCTCTTTTCCTTTGATTCTTGGGTCGTGCAAGAGAAGAAAGAAATTGGAAGATAAGTGGGCCCAACCTAAACTTTTTTCTCTTGGGTATATGATGAAAGTATTATTGTAAATTTGAGCCCAGAAACAGTTCTTTAGTTCTCATAGGTAGTATTCAGTTCTTGGTTAGTTCTTTTTTAGGTTATATTATGTGGCGTTGAGATGACAATTCATTTCTCCGGTTCTTAGGGTCATGATAGTAAGATGTATTAGAAGTGAAATCTATCAACTTTAATTAGTCAATCTATCTAAAAAGGTTCAATCGACGAGCAATTAGAAGAATGGAAACGAAAGCCAAAACATAAAACAAATTTATAGGAGTTTTAAATTACAACTAAAAAGGATAAAAATGGTTAAATGTATAGTAGTTTGAAATTACAACCAAGAAAAATATAAATTGTCAAATAGGTCTGATGTGTACCAGATTCTATTTTTATCAACAACCAAGAAAAATAGAATGACTATAAATGTCTTATAGGGACCATAATCTTATTTTAACAACAGTAACAAAATCCATTTTTGCTTTGATAGCTTCCATTTTTTGACATTCCGATAATAAAGCATTATATCAAACATTTGTGATTTATGTCACTGCACAGATACGTGAGCTGCTTCTTATACATGATTTGAATTGATCAACAACTAGCTTATACATGATTTGCACAACTGTACGAATCCATAATCTGTTCCACTTTCACATCTCAACTGAACTAGCACAAGGCTAGGAATTCTCTACCATGTAGAGCAACTACCATGTGGTTCATTTACAATATGAAACCACATATTCCTCTGTCAATTGGATCATCTTACACAGATATAATCTGGATCCATTTAAACAACTCAACTATGAGGTCCATATACAACATGGAACCACATATTCCTCTATCACAACCGTGTGGTCCATTTACAACATGAAACCACATATTCCTTTGTCACAACTGTGTGATCCATATACAACATGGAACCACATATTCCTCTGTCACATGAATCCTCTTACACGGATGTAATCCAGATTCATTCAATCAACATAACTCAGTTAACTACAATACGAACTCACCTTAGTTATTTAATGAAGATAACTTGCTACCTTGAGTTTTCCACTTCTTTAACACCTATCAACATCACATAATTAGTTTAACAACAAATAAACATGTATTAGTATTCATACTACTCCTCTTATTACAAATCAACACCCAATACAATAATGCCTAGTTTGACTTTTAAAGTCAAACTAGTATAATTTCACCACTTTTACTCATGAACCAATTTATAGTTTAATTGATTAAAACACCACTTTAATTACACCTGGTAGCATCAACGTAGCTACTTTAAGCTAACAATTTAGTGGGTTTATTTGTCAAACCCGAATTCAACATTTCTAAGTTGGGTTTCATAAACTTCTAACCAAAATTTCATCACCAATTGGTTCAAAATCAACAACTAATGGTTTATTTCATTTCATACTATCAATTCTACTTCTACTCATCAATTACCCAACTTATTATGTCAAGATAATGAGAATACATACCTTTCTTAGGTTAGGGATGAAGTAGATAACTCCAATTTGATTTCTCTAGGTTTAATTTGATGTTTATCAACTTAATTCTTCTTCTTTCTTCTCTATTCGTGCTCTAGAAACCACAGGTGTAAGTGTGGGTGTGTGTGTATATACGTATGTATGTGTGTGTCTTGAAATTTCTAGAGGTATAGAAAAGGATTAAATTTAGTTATTTACACTTTCAACCTTCTAGTCTCATTTACTCAATATTACACCCGAACAGTTTATATTTAAACAACTCAAATACTGTGCAAATAATAATAATAATAATACACTTGATTTGCACAACTGAGTCAACAAAATAAAACATTTATGCGTATTAAAGTATTACCTACATTTTTGGGGTGTTACAATTTTATTCTCTTGTTTTTCATGCATAGTAAGTCTAGATTGCTTTAGTGTTTGGGTTGACAATTAGCATTTGACAGACCTCATGGTCAACACCAGGCCTTAGTCAATCTGATCAACTCACGCTTGCCAGCCTGATGGTTAAGGTGGATTTCTACCAAGATCAGGGCTAGAATGCACCTTTCGCTTTGGCAGGATCGCTTCACTTGTCTGGACATAATTTCCATTATTCATTTGCTAGGGCATCGGGGTATACAACAGTTGGAGTCAATGGTACGACTTTAATGGAAGTCATAAAGTACTTTGTTATATAAAATATTGGAAAGGCATAAAATGAGAGCAACTTTTCATTATATGAAAAGTAAGATAGAAGTGTCCAGGCGAGTTGATCAAAACTGAACTAGAGCTATTACAAGTTGTTTCACAAATAACATTTTTTAACGTTGGTGGCATGCCAGGTACGAGGCAGAGGCTCACCTTCGAAAGTGGTGAAAGAGTAAGACCCATTGTTGTGCGACTCTATAATCAGGTAAGGCCCTTCCTTGTTCTGGCTAAGTTTGGCAGTATCTTCGACCATGCTCGCCTTATTTTTCCTCCAAACATAATATCTGGGTCTAAACATGAGAGGTTGGACCGTACAGTTGTAGTACTTAGACATTTTCCTCTTGGTTTCAGCTTCCTAGATCGCTGCTTGCTGACTCTTTTCTTCCACAAGGTTGAGGTTTTCTTTTAGGCTGACCTCGTTGGACTTTTCATTGAAAAGCGAGACCTGGAGAGTTGGAATGCTAATCTCTAGGAATGGGGCTAAGGATTTGGCATGCCTAACACTTTTGTGTTACCGCCACTATATCCTTGTGCATTGTTGGCCAAAAGTACCCGTGCCTCATTATTCTCGCTACGATAGACATGGGTCCTGCATGAAGACCACAAGACCCTTTGTGGATTTCATGTATTACATTCTCAACTTGGGCAGGTCCCACCTACTGCATATACGAACCCAAATATGATTTTGGTGGAGGACTTTGTCGAGAAGGATATATGTGGGAGCGTTAACCCTGATCTTTGGAGCCATGGTAACGTCGCATGGAAGTGTGCTAATGCGTAGATAATTAACCATTGGGGTCATCTAGGTATTGCCTACCTCTTGGATCTCTCATTGTAGGGTCAGCAACTGCGGACTTTTGCTTCAGGAATTCTACTAACACTTCTTTGGTGAGGTGAGCGAACGCAAGTGAGGCTAACTTACTTAAGGAATCTTCTTTTTTGTTCCTGCTTTGCGGTACTTGCTCAATCTTGAACTCTTCAAATTTCTTGATCAGGCTTAGAGCCACTTCAAAATACTTCTTCGTTGCCGGCTCTTTAGCTTCAATAGTCCATTTAACTTATTGGCAACTAGCTGAGAGTCTACATAGACATGTAGGTTTTTTATCTTCATTTCCCCAGTTATCCGTAATCCTGCTAACAAAGCTTTGTACTTTGCTTCATTTTTTACGCTGGGAAATCAAAACGCAACTCATAGGTATGTTCATCTCTTGCTGGGCATGTAAGTATCAAGCCTGCTCCAGGTCTCTTTAGGCAATTGAAAGACTATGGAGTGGTTGTTCTGCATCTCCATTTCCACTTCCACCGATACTTCTGCAAGAAAATCCACCAGGATCTACCCTTTAACAGTGCTTCTTGGGTCAAACGATATTTTGTGCTCGCCTAGCACTTATGCCCATTGGCAAGTCTTCCTAAGGCTTCTGGTTTTGCTAGGATCTGTTTTATCAGCTGGTATGTAGTACCATGATTGGATATGGTTGCAAGTATCTCCTCAAGCGTGTGGTTAATTGCACGATGTTAAGGATGAGCTTTTTGATTAGAGTATAATTGATTCCCCGCCCCCCCCCCCCCCTTGTAAGGCTTTGCTAAAGAAGTATACTGATATCTAGACTCTATCTATGTTTGCAATTAAGACAAAGATGACTACCTCACGGGATGCTGCCACGTAAAGCATTAGCATTTCCCCTGGTATGGGGCCAGTCAAGGTTAGGAGCTCGCCCATAAATTGTTCTTTTCTTAGAATGTGTTTTCCACCTCAGAGGTCCATGAGAAGTCCCCTATTTATGCATCCTCAAAATGTTGAGAAAAAACGAATGGAACGCTCTGCAGCTCTGGAGAGCAAATATGTCAGGGCTGCAAGTTTCCATGTGAGGCTTTGCACATCTATCTTAGACTTTGCAGATGGCATGCTTGTTATTGCTTCGATCTTTTTGGACTCTGCTGGCAGAGATAACGTGACCCATAAATTTCCAGTCCTTAACCCCGAACGTGCACTTGACAAGGATGAACTTCATAATAATGCACCGCAATGTTGCGAATGTTTCCAGTACATTTGCCAACAAGTCTAATTTAATGTTGCTTTTAATTACTATGTTGTCAACATATGCTTGCACGTTTTCGGCCAATCTGGTGACTGAAAGCAGAGTCAATTACGCATTGATAGGTAGCCCCTGCATTCTTTAGCCCAAAAGGTATCTTCTTGTAACAAAATATCCCCTGGTCAGTATGAAATTTTGTTTTATCTTCATCCTCCGGTGCCATTAAGATTTGGTGGTAGCCTTTATAAGCATCCAAGAAACATTTGAGCCTAACCTTCCAATGACTTGATCTTCCAGTTGACCTCCGGTAGTGGGTAAATATCTTTTGGGTAGGCCTTATTCGAATCCACGATACATCGGATTTCTCTACTAATACCAGGTTGGCAACCCAAGTCTAGTATTTGACCTTGCGTAGTATTCCTGCCTCAACTAGTCCATCTACCTCTGAGCAAAGAAACTTCTTCAATCTAGGTCCATCCCTCTTTTCTTTTGCCTAACAAGGGTGAGGTTTGGATTGACATTGAGATTGTGCTCTGGAATCATGCGAGGAACCCCTGTCATGTCAGAAAAACTAAAGGTGAACACGTTGGTATTATCACTAAGTATTTTTCATAACTTGCCTTTTTTCCTCTGGGGGGAGATGGCTTTCAATCTTGAACGTTTGTTCTGGGTACTTGGTATCGATTACCACTAATTCCTCACCCTCACTAGCAATATTTAACGAGGGTGTTGGTGTGATCGTAATAGTCAAGAAGCACTCAATATCGGGAGTGGGTAATTCTAACATTCTCTGCCTCGTGAACATGACTGCACCGAAGGTCTACATCGCAGTTCTTCCTAGTATGACGTTGTGTGTTGATGGGGATCAGACTATTATGAATTGCAGGGAGGTTGTCCTGAACATCGCATATTCCCCTAAGGAGACCTCTATCGAGACTCTATGCCAGTTTGGTTCCCCACAAAATCCAACGAAGGCTGACGGGTATTCCATGATGGCATTCCTTACGGATTCTAGGAATTGAAGGAAGAAGTGTTCATACATGATGTATAACGCGCTACCACTATCAGTGTTGTCCGTCTCCACATGGTAATTTACAATCCTGGAAGAGACAAACTAGTTGTTTGGTCGAGCAGTTTACCTCTTTGAGTGCTGCAAAACTTATCACTTGCATTTCCTAAGTTTCGAGGACTTCGGCTTTTCTTTTTTGTTTGGACCCCAGGGGTGAATCATAAGTATTATGGCCTTTGAGGATGCAGTTCATGCGTTTTCTTCTTTTGCCTCCCGTAGGATCGTGTCTACTATGATGTAATTGTGGGTCCTGTCCTGCATTGTTGATACTGTTAGTGGCAGGTCTACTAACATCTAGTCAATTAAGGCACTGAAACGATTTCTATCAATGCACATAATGAAACCGGAGATTTGCTGGCATTTTGGTAACCCTGGTATCTTTAGACACTTGTCGGCATGGCGATTAATAAAATCACCCAAGCTTTCATCGTCAAGATGGTGGTGATAATTTCCATGTATGACAGAGGCGTGACTGTGCAATGGTTGAACCTCCGGATGAAATTTTCTCTGAAGTCTGCCCCTTGTAATGCTCTGTAGTGGCTGCTCAAATAACCATTTTCTAGGGTGTAAATGTAGTAGAGAGGTGAACATATGACATGCAACAACATTTTCCCAGTGTTGAACATTCACTGGTAAAGGTTGGGTCTTTTGTGTTGAAAAAATTACTGGAGAGAAGAAAAATGTGTAAATCTTGTTCAGTCGGTCGCTTATGTCGTATCCCACCGTCTTTCCTCCACTTGCTCTCTGGAAATCTGGTTCAGTCCCGCCATTCTTTCTTTCGACGTTCGTACGACAACTGTTGTTTTGGGCGAAAACGTCGAATATTGGACGAACTCTACGTCTACAAGCGTAGCATGTGAATACGTAATGTTGTTGTCACTTCTGGCCATTAGGCTTAGTACTGATGATCAGAAATGCTACGAGATTGTGCTGAAAAATAAGAAAAATGTATAGTAAGTTTTTAGAAAAGGATTCCTAGTGGTTTACACTACGGATGGCGCCATTTATTCAAGCGTTTAGTTACTCTATAATAACTGTTATAACCCTAAACTTTACTCAAGTTGCGTTGTAAGATCGGAATGTATATAGATGACGAAGTAATTGTGTAATTCCTATAGATTGTAAAAGTGTTATATTCTATGCAAATCCCCCTTATTTATAGGTGAGAATGATTTTTAAATGGTCTTGTGTATTATGGAGGTCCCGACAAATGGATACATTAGTGTTGTTAACTTACAAAGTGTAAATTTCATTAAGAATGAAAATAATTAGTAACATAAATGAAACCATATTGGAACAACAAATTTGTAATTTTGAAAAATAGTAATAATGACATAGTATAAGCCAAAGTATGAAAATCACAAATTTTGGAAAACTTCTTTGTAAACAACGTTGGTTCTGGAGTTGCCGAGTTGCTTGTCTTTGTTGCAAATCAAGGCCTTTAATCCACTTTTGCTTTTAACTCTCAAAAGTGCAACATATAGTTGGCCATTAGTGAAAACCGGACGTTGAAGAGATAAACCGACATGAGAAAGTGATTGTCCTTGATTCTTAATAATGGTCATTGAGAAACATACCGCCGATAGATATTGCCTTCTTTAAAACTAGAATAGATTTTATTATACAAAATTCATATGAGCCTCTTAACGACACGATCCACCAATTTTACAACAATATAGAAAGGGACATAACAAATACAGAGTAACAATGGAATTGACAGAATACATAAACCTGTGAAACTAAGAGCATAACAAATGCAAATGTTGTTGCAAGAAAAATGAGTTCAATAGATACTTTCCAAAAATACGTTACCCCAATTGCAAGATATATACTGGTACAACAACCAAAGCCAACACTTTGAAATTAGATCACTGTATATAAGAGAAACATACAATTACACTACAAAACATCTAAAACCATTAGGATTAAACCATTTGATGGAGGATGTTGTCTAGTGAGATCTAAATCAACATATCACTGCTTGGTCCAATTGAAGACAAATAGCAAAGTTGTAAATATGAAGTACTTGTGTAGTCTCTTTTATTTTATTTTGCAAGTTTGAAGACAGATAACAAACCATTCCTCCTCTACATAAAACTCATGTAGAAAAATTGAGAATCATCACAACGCGTATTTCTATCCTGATTATAACTTCGTGTTTATTGTTCCCCTATATAAGCGAGTTCATTCTTCTTCTACTATAAATTGTTGCTAAAGTTCTGTCAAGAGGAGCATGGCTGTGCAATATGGTTTAAGTATGGTTATTGTGAGTCTTGGAACTTAGAGGTTTTGATTCAGTTTGTTTTTGCTTAATACGTTGTTTTCATTTTGCTGCTCATATGTGTATACATAAAATTGTCTTAGTTGTTGCTTTGTTTATGAAACTGTTTAAATACACTTTTGAGGTTGTAGTCGAAATAGTTTTAGAAGTTAACATGGCATACTTTAACTAATTGAACAAATTAGATGTGACCATTGTGGAATTGTTGAATGAATATTTGATTTCTTAAGTGGAATTGTTGGGAACGTGTTCGATGAAATGTTTAGGAATGCAATTATACGGTATGATTACTGCAGCATCTCTTTTCAGAATCTTATGTTTTTGTTTAATTTTTTATAGATTCAAAACAGTAAAAGTACATTTGAAGATTTCTTATATTCACGATCTTGATTTATTAAGTCTCATGCTTGCTTGATGTTTAATATATATATATATATATATATATGTAAATTGCCATGAAAAGTGCCACTACTTGATGTTTCTAATCTGTAGTTAAGTTTCAATATTTAAGAAAATGAAAGCTTTTTTTTTTAAGTTGTTCATGTTTAATAAACATTCAAGAAAATGAAAGCTTCCTTTTGCAGTTCCAAAAACAACATCGAGACTAATCTGCTTGGGGAATGTGAATTCTCATCCATATGATCTTGGGGTGTATGAAAACTTGATTACAGTGAGTATATTTAACATTGTCTTTTTCTTCATACTGTCATCTTATTTAGCATTTTTTAAAGCGTATTATTTGTTACAAATACTTATTATAGTATTGGGTCCAAATATTCTCTGTTGGATTTGGACTGTGTCAAGCAACATAGGATATGGTCTTCGATTTCGAACAATATATGATCATACAATTTCAAATGCAAATAACTTTTGACTACAAAGATTTGGTAGAGCAATAATAGTTTTATTTGGTTCTTTAATTTCATGTAGTAATAATGTTATAAGATTGTGATAGCATCTGCATCTTTCATCCAATTGACTCATATGTCCTAGATTATGTGTATTAGGCACTTACTTCTACACAAGTACTTCATATTTAAGATGTTGATGCCAACTTTTAACTACATTGCATTTGCTTTTTGGATTCTTTTCAATTTTATGGCTGAGATCGCATTAAATAGGCCAGGCTCACTAGTCTGGAGTGCTTTTGTACTGTTGAGTTACAGTTGTTTAATGAAGTTGTTTTAATAAATATTACTCGGGTGTTATTCTTTTGTTAAATATTGATTTAGGGCTTAAGTGTATTTGTATGGGACTCATTTTATACTCTGAAAGGTATACGTATGAAGTGTTTAGTTAGTAGGAAATTTTTGCTATTATAAGTACTTTTATTTAACTTAAAGTATGACCATTTTGTGTAGTGCAGATTTACATGCAGTATTAGTTCGTTACATAATATTAGCATTATTGAAGATGAAATTATAAATTAGAGATAAACGTAGAAACTTATTATTGTTCTACTAATAATACAGTAAGAATGACTTCATGATATTATTAGGAGAAACCTTGTGCGAGTGAGAACAATTTGCTTAGGGAAATGCAAGTAGATACCAATCCTATCGTTGCGCTCCTTAGGAATAACAATAGTAAAGATTATTACCGGTGATTACAATATCGTCGCGTTCCACTACATTATTTTGACCGTGATTACAAGATTTAGTACTTACCTTTTTTGTCCATTCATATGAAATTTTTTATCTCCCACATATTTAGTTGTATACGCAAATTATACTATTGTACTATCTTGCAAGGTTCTGAGATGGGGTTACTTTTTAGGTAATCTTTGGGCATTTTAACATATGTTCACAAAGTATGATAAGGTTTACGTTTGATCTTACGTTAGACCATTTAAAAGGTCTCTTCCCCCTGGCCCCTATAAAGTGTAGTATTTTGTGCTATTATTGAATTTGCTCATATTGACAGGATTTATGGAGAGGATGAATGGTCATTTGGATTAGTGTACTGAATTTTTGGTAATTGAATCGAGTTTATTAAGAAGAAATTTGAGATTGCCAGAGTTTGAGAAGAAATAGTTGATTGAGCAATTATGTGAGAGAGATAATACCAATTTATTTGGAAGTAAGGGCGTATTAGTTATGTTTAAAAATTGGGATAAAAATCAATTTTGAAATTGAGTAAGGAACCTGAGGGATGAAAAAATATGATAGATTCTTTACAGAAGGGAATGAATTACTCACAGGAGACAAAATTTAATATTTAATTTATATGTTATTAAATGGGATTAACAGATAATTAATTTGAGGTAGTTCGGAAATTAATAGCATATTGTCACATAAACAATTTATAATTTTTTGACCTTGATTTATAGAATATAGATGTTTTTTACTATAAAGTAATTAAGTCACCATAGTCAAACAAGGTTTCAAGTGCACCAACACAAATAGCTCAAGAATTTTATTAGTGAAAATTACTATTGCTGTTAGTCTTGAGAAGTTGAGTCAAGAGTGTAACACCAGTTTGATATCAGAATTCAGAAGATAACATTTTTCCAAACTTATTGTAAAGTCCACATCCACTTGCAAAGTTGCAATTTAATCTCAACCCACCATTTATATTTATATAATATATATATATATATAGTTGATTTGTAAGAAAACACTTTTCAAGTGAAACTCAAATTCATAACAAAATATCAACAATCATTAATTAAATTTTTTGATGTTTGGACCTCAAAATCAACATTTCGAGGCTGCTCCGTATAAAACGATAAGTTGCATTCAAAACTCATATTCATATTCGATAAGGGTAAATAGATAATTGTTTCAAAAACTGGTCACATTCAGCCAAAAGTTACAAGACCAAACTCAAAACATCTCTTATTATGTCAAGAATACATAATTAACAAATCCAACTGTTGAGATAAAGGAGTCAATGCGAACAGTTGTAATACATGTTCATAAATATTCTTTTAATCTCGAATCAAGTTGTTTATGGGCTTGATGTTCATTGTGGACATGAGCTCATACTTATGAAGTTAAACAAGTTTGATGTCATTTTGTTTAAACCCAAAAGAAATCATATAATTTATGACTGAGAATAGTAACAAATTGTTAAAGCTAAAGGATTATATCAAAGCAACTTGCGACAAAATTTTCTTACTATCTTAAATTTATTAATCAGGACTCAACATAACAAAATTATAATGATAACAATAATCAGTTTTGTTAAGTACTTCAACAAAAACTGCCATTTCATATCTTATCACTTCTTATAATTGAAAATAGACATTTTTCAAATCTTTATAAAAAATCAAAAAGTACATAATCAAGAAAAAAAATACTTCAACATAATCCGTACAGTCCAAACCATTTGTCTCAAATCTTCAAATTAACACCAAAAATGTTTAAATTCCTTAATTAGGCCTCCTGCAGTTCTTCCTGATCTCTCCACTAGATCCGGTTAAAGGCTTGTTATCACCCATCTTGATCATAGCAGCAGCAAAATCAGAGCTAAATAGACTCGGGTTGCTACTATATTGTCTGACGGTAGAGTCAACTGACCCACCGTTAAAGAGCTGTTGATCCGAATGAAGTAATCCCTTTTGGTTCATTAAGTTCTTGTAATAGTCATTGTTGAAGGTAGTTGGAGATTGGACATCGAGTGGTGCCAAATTGTTGTCGCCAGAGCCTGTAGCTCTTGGGCAGTTGTTACGCCTTGATGTAGCAAATGAAGCATCTAAGTTACTGGTTTCGTTATAGATTCGAGCTCGGAAAGTAGTGCACCTTGCTTGCCCAATTGTGTGGGATCCTGTTTTTATTTTCGAAGTAAACATTGGGTCAGGTCAGTCTGAAATAATGAGGTTGTGATATAAAAAACAGGAAGAAAAAAAAAAGAATTGATAGCGTAAAGGTTGTCATTAAGAGCTTTAGACGTGCATAAATACTTGTACCTAAATAAATCAATCGTAAGACAACTGATAGAAAAAGAAAAGAACTTATAGAGTAAAGGTTGTCATAAATACTTGTATCTAAACATAACAATATTAGGAGAACTGATAATAAACAGTAATTACAATTATTCAATACATGTTATAAAGAGGTAGAAGGTGGTTAACCTGATAGAGCCACCATGTCTTTAGCTGAAAGACCAGCGGCGCTAAAGGAAGAAATGAGGGTGCTGAGGCTCGATGTGGGCCTTGGAATGCTGCTATTAGCTGCAACCTGGCTCGCGGTCCTTGAGTCACGCCTTCCCAATTTCACATTCCAATTTGGTCCTCCAAGCTTCAAATCAAGCACTAATTTAATTAGTATCCATTAATACAATTGCAACGTCTTGAAATTAAGAGATTGAACACTTACAATTGCAACCGAGTCTCTAGCACTGATAGTTAGTATATCAGCACACGAGACGACACCAGGACATGCTCTTTCAACAGCCGACTTTATATTGTCGATCACTTCAAACCCTCTAACCGATTGAAAATTAGGAGCGGCGCTCTTTTCACCGATGAAAGATGATGTATCATCAAGAAGGATTGAACCATCACATCCCTGAAATTAAATCATATTTTAGCATATATATATATATATATATAGAAGAAATAAGATAAACTTAAAATTAATCTTATATTTAGATAAAGTTGTCAAAAGAATAGATGTGACATGATTGACTTCACTTGGTCAATTGGAACAATATAAACAGGTGAATGTCACCATGCAACATATTGAATTAATGATGATTTTCTTGAAAACTAGTCAATCAAGCATAGGTTGTTTATTGCTTGTTTATTGGCTCATATTCTATATGATCTTTGTTTTATCAAACACTATACGTATGCTTCATTTATGCTACTTTAAGACCTCTATCCACAAAGTACTAGCCATATATGTAAAAATTAGCTTGACCAAATAATATCAAAATAGATTTTATGAGCAGGCATAATTCAGTAAGTTCTTGAAACTCTTAGAAGTTGAGGAAACAAATACGAAAATTTACATTGACAAAGCAATCATGGAAGTGTAAACGAAGTAGGGAAGCGCCCATTCGCGTTTCTTTTGAGATAGCCGATTGAACAGCCGATTTCACAGTTTGAAAAACAGTTGGACAAGATTTCGAGTAAAAATTGGTTGAAAGTTGAGCTGAAACAACTCCCATAAAAAACATAACAAGTAACGACTTAACAAGAATAGATGAAGAGAACCCCATTTCTAATAAATGTCAATTATTTGATATAGAAATTAAGGCGTGTTTAATGTTGTGAAAATTATGATTGCACGATTCAAGTTTATATAGAGTGATAGAAGATGTATGGAAAGAGAGGTGAAGGTTAGCTAATAAAAATGAAGGCGTGTTTAACGTTGTTGAATAGTTTAAATAAAAATGTAAAAGGAAAGGGTTTGATTTAAAATATTGAAAAGTGTAAGGGTTTGCATTATTCGTATCCGTCGTGTATTATGCTTCATTTAAAAAATATATATTTTGCAGGGAGGGTGGTTTTATATAATGGGTATATCTATCGATGCCACTGCTCATACTCCTAACAGGTTGACTCATCTGTTTATTCTGTCAAAGATGCGGTCCCACATGAAGCTATTTAAGTAAAAATTGAATATTACACGTATTCAGATTTAGATTAGGAAAAATTGGATTGTAAGAATATTGTTAGCGATCGTATCTAGCATTTTAGTTTATTTCATTACTTGTGTCATATAAAAGTTACAAACTTGTTAATGATGCTTCATAGTTTATCTCTTAATTTCCTTGAAAACATTAGTAGTAATTACTAACCGCAATTTTAATAATTAGTTTCAGCATTTTTCAAAATATAATAAATGACATAATCAGGGTCGGTCCGTTAATTTTGATGGTCATGTGCGAAAAATAAAATTGGGCCCTTAAATTTTTTTTTCTATATAAACAAAATTCATTAAAACTACGATAAGTCGATAATTGTTATAAAAATAATCAAAACAAAAGAACGATAGTACAATAGATCTGCTAAAAGTTTATATGTTCTATTTTACATTAAGTGATATATCTTAACATTTATTAACATACATTATATATAGTGGTTAAATATCGGGCCCTATTTTTTTTTGGGGCCCTATGCGGTCGCACACCCTGCACACCCTCAGGACCGGCCCTGGACATAACTAAAATCCGAGCTTCAAAGTTTGTTATTTTGATGTTACTGTTTCATAGTTTTCATCTTTATTCATTCAAAAACAAAAGATTAACGTGTGACTAAATAAAACGAGATCTAGTTTTCGTAGGCTAACACTGACTATTGTTATGCCGATCTTATTAGAGAATACGGAATAGAGCGGTCAATCGTATGCATTCTCCGTCAGGAACATTGTTGGATAACACTTACTACTGTTATGTCCAGGTTATTAGAGCATACGGAGTGGGACAGTCAAGTGTCTGCGTTCTCCGGGACGCTGTTCGAGCTTTTTTTTTTTTTTTTTTCAAACAGATTTATTACGTTTATATAAAAAAAAACTAACGATCAAATTTTTGACTCTTTTTTTTTTCATTTTTTTAAACCTTATTTTATATCTATAAATAACACACTTTAGACACAAATTTAAACACATCAAACATTCATTCTCATCTATAAACAAACTTTCAAAAAGTTTAATTATTATTACTTATTATTATTATTGTTATTGTTATGGTCTACACCGATTTAAAGTGGATATATAATATACGACTTCCATATAGGTTTTAACTATCAAACTTTATTTTATGAGAATAATGCAAATTACATCCTTTGACCAATATATTTTAACAAATTAACCATTTGATTTTCACTTTTAAGAAACTAATTTATATTTTCACACTCTTATAGAACCTCATAACGCCAATGCAACTAATATTGAAAAGTAGTCGTTTAAATATAAGTCAAATATTTTTTAATTATTTTTTATTTAATTTTAGAGTAAAAGTATTAAAAAGGTAAATTATTTTCTATCATAATGTATAAAGTTTTGCAACAGAGTGTCCTCGATTAAAAAAACAAAAATTATCAAGATCTTTAGTACTTTCGTATCGTCTTACACTCACTTTTATATATAAAAAACATATTCACCTAAATTGTAAACACTTTTTAAATCTTTATTTGTTAAATCTTCTTTGAATTCTGTGCACAGATTACCAACAACAACGATAATAACAAATAGTAATAATAATAGTATTGATCCATGTGATACGTGAGTTTATTTTATTAATAACAAATATCTGCCTTCAAACAAAAATCTTTTCAGTTATTACTTTTTAATATCAATCCATATGATATGTGTGTTTACATTATTATTCTTATTTTTATTTATAATAAAGATGGTATTTAAAGAAATTAGCAAAAGTTATTGCACATGGATTACAAGATGGAAGTAACTTACTTCTGGAATGAAGAGGAACGCACTTGCGGAAGTTGAAAACAATCCCAACTCGGGTCTACTGTTTAAAAGTTCAATTCCATTTCATTTATATAAACAAAAGTCATCTAACATAGGAAGAATAAAGGGCGCGATACGGTGCGAACGAATGTGTCGGTTGGTCAACACCAATCGATTATCTTTTTTCTTTTTAATTTTACAGAGGTGCTCATGGATAAACTTAAAGATGTGTCACATGTCAACATGCGATTTGTTGGCGGTGTCGATGAGCGATCTGAGCCCACGATCGTTAATAATTCTTTTTTTTATTATTTTTTATTTTTACTCTAAAACTAATTAAAAGTATTTGACTTATGTTTTAAACGGTTACTTTTTTATATTAATTGCGTTAGCACTATGAGCTCCAATAAAAACGTAAAAATGTGAATTTGTTTGATAAAAGCAAAAATCATTTGTTAAAATAGGTTGGTCAAAAGATATGATTCGTAATTTTTCTTATTTTATTACTCGTATAAAAGAATTGTAAACCAACCATCCGTAAGTACTCTAACTTCATGGTTTAACATAAAAGCTTGATTCGGTGAATGTGGAGAGAATAGAAGGTTAGACATTTTGTACGCTCAAAACTGATTGCTTTCCACTCTCCTATATTGTTTTATGAAACAAAAGGTTAACTAATCTTTTTATCAACTTATCTTTTATCCATTAGTTGATAGTTGATACATATATGGCTTTGTCTTTTAATATAAACTAGGGGATTTAAGTTAAATGTATCGTTAAACCTTGTAGTTTAAGCAACTTATAAGGTATGATATTTTTAATAAGCTTCAATAATATTATGAAATTCGCGGAACTATTTATCATATACGTGGTTTGCTAATAGAAATAGAAAGAATAGAGCTTCTTGGACATCGTGGATTCAAAAATCCGCTTTTGGCTATTTCTTTATGAGGATAAGTGACATCTTCAACAACATTCGGTCTTCTTCTTTCTCTAGGTTGTATCTCATGGGTCATATGGGTTGTCATCGGTTATGTGTTTTGCTCTTCGCTGCTGGGAGTTTCTGGATTTACTTGGAGTGTTGGTTATTTTTATTTTCATGTCTTTTATCGCTTATTTTCCTCGAGGCTTGTATGGGGCTGCATCAAAAACTTTCCGGAGTAAAAACCGGTAGCTCGGCCTCCGTGATTGAGGATTTTTCTCTTGTCGTGGTTCGCTGTAATTGGCAAGAATTTTTTCATCCTTTTTGTAGCCCTCACAGTTAATGCCTCGGGAGATATCTAGGATGTGTTGTTTTTGTTTTTTTTCTAGATATGTTTATACTCTTTAGCTTCTAGCGCCTTGCTAGTTGCTTATATATATATATATATATTTGCCAGCCGTTAAAAAAAATTGATACAAATTGAAGATTGAGCATGAAACGAATTACTCGATTTCATTGAATACTTACAGAGTTATTACAAAATGATAAAACTCAATGAACTACCATTAGTCGCCTAAACGTTCTATTTAACAACCATAACAAACTTTCTAAGATATTTAGATAATTGAATTTTATACTTTGAATGTTTATAATAAACACCTTCAACTTATATATTTCACATTCTCCCCTCAAGTTGGAACATCTGAAAGTCCTAACTTGCTCGACAATGTAGAATGATGTGAATGACTCATGCTTTAGTCATGATGTCTGCAAGTTGCAAACCAGTTGGAATGTAAGCCGTTTGCAAAAAACCTCCTCGACAATCTTTTTTTTTTAACGGGGGAACCTCCTCGACAATCTATATCCAAATGCTTGGTTCCATCATGATAACAAGGATTTGCAGCTATTTGTTGAGTTGCGTTGTCACAAAATAAAGTAGGTGGAACTTTGACCATAATCTAAAAATCCTTCAGCAAATAAGTCAACTAAAGAAGCTCACATATTGTTGAAGCCATACTTCTCTATTCAGCTTCAGTGAATGACCTGGAAATGGTGACATGCATCTTTGAGTGCCTTTCCTTATTAACAAAAAAAAAAAAAAATCATTAATCCCCTCATTTGATGTCTAGATCTTATCGATCTAACGATTCACATCTTTATCTTATTTATTTTACGTTAAACATCGTTTTACGAATACTCAACCCCTATATATATATTTGATTAAGAAGAAAACATTTTTCAAGTTAATCTCAAATTCATAACAAAATATCAACAATCATTAATTAAAGTTTCTACTAGTTGGACCTCAAAATCAACATTTTGAGGTTGGTCTATATAAAATGATAAGCTGCATTCAAAACTCATATTCATATTCGATAAGGATAAATAGATAATTGTTTCAAAAACTAGTCACATTCAGCCAAAAGTTTACAAGACCAAACTCAAAACATCTTTAATCATATTAAGAATACATAATTAACAAATCCAACTGTTGAGAGAAACGAGTCAATGCGAGTGGTTGTAATACATGTTCATAATATTCTTTTGATCTCGAATCAAGCAGTTTATGGGTTTAATGTTCATTGTGGACATGAGCTCATACTTATGAAGTTAAACAAGTTTGATATCATTTTGTTTAAACCGATAAGAAATCATATAATTTAAGACTGAAAATATTAACAAATGGTTAGAGCTAAAGGATTATTTCAGAGCAACTTGTGACAAATATTTCTTACTATCTTAATTTTATTAATCAGGACTCGAGATAAAAAAAAAATCATAGTAATAACAAGAATCAATTTTGTTAAGGACTTCAACAAAAACTAGCATTTCATATAATATCACATCTAATAATTGAAAATAGACATTTCCCGAATCTTAATACAAAATCCAAAAGTACATAATCAAGAAAAAAATACTTCAATATACTCCGTACTGTCCACACCATTTGTCTCAAATCTTCAAATTAACACCAAATATGATTAAAATTCTTAATTAGGCCTCCTGCAGTTCTTCCTGATCTCTCCACTAGATCCAGTTAAAGGCTTGTTATCACCCATCTTGATCATAGCAGCAGCAAAATCAGAGCTAAATAGACGCGGGTTGCTACTATATTGTCTGACGGTAGAGTCAGCTGAGCCACCGTTAAAGAGTTGTTGATCCGAATGAAGTAATCCCTTTTGGTTCATTAAGTTCTTGTAATAGTCGTTGTTGAAGGTAGTTGGAGATTGGACATCGAGTGGTGCCAAATTGTTGTCGCCAGAGCCTGTAGCTCTTGGGCAGTTGTTACGCCTTGATGTAGCAAATGAAGCATCTAAGTTATTGGTTTCGTTATAGATTCGAGCTCGGAAAGTAGTGCACCTTGCTTGCCCAATTGTGTGGGATCCTGTTTTTATTTACGAAGTAAACATTGGGTTAGGTCAGTCTAAAATAATGAGGTTGTGATATAAAAAACAGGAAAAAAAAGAATTGATAGCGTAAAGGTTGTCATTAAGAGCTTTAGACGTGCATAAATACTTGTACCTAAATAAATCAATCGTAAGACAACTGATAATAAACATTAATTACAATTATTCAATGCATGTAATAAATAGGTAGAAGGTGGTTAACCTGATAGAGCCACCATGTCTTTAGCGGAAAGACCAGCAGCACTAAAGGAAGAAATGAGGGTGCTGAGGCTCGATGTGGGTCTAGGAATGCTGTTATTAGCTGCAGCTTGGCTCGCGGTCCTTGAGTCACGTCTTCCCAGTTTGACATTCCAACTAGGTCCTCCAAGCTTCAAATCAAACACTAATTTAATTAGTATCCATACAATAGCAATGTCTTAAAGTTAGGAGATTGAACACTTACAATTGCAACCGAGTCTCTAGCACTAATAGCTAGTATATCAGCACACGAGACGACACCAGGACATGCTCTTTCGACAGCCGACTTTATATTGTCGACCACTTCAAACCCTCTAACTGATTGAAAATTAGGAGCGGCTCTCTTTTCTCCGGTGAAAGAGGATGTATCATCAAGGAGGATTGAACCATCACATCCCTGAAATTAAATCATATCTTAGCATACATATATTTTTAGAAGAAATAAGATAAATTTAAAAGTAATCTTATATTTAGACAAAGTTGTTAAAAGACTAGATGTGACATGATTGACTTCACTTGGTCAATTGGAACAATATAAACAGGTGAATGTCACCATGCAACATATTAAATTAATGATGATTTTCTAGAAGACCACTCAATCAAGCGTAGGTTTTTTATTGCTTGTTTATTGACTCATTCTATATGATCTTTTTCTTTTATTTTTTATCAAACACTGTATGTATGCTTCATTTATGCTACCTTAAGACCTCTGTCAACGAAGTACTTGCCATATAGGTAAACGTTAACTTGAACAAATAATATCAAAATACATTTTATATGCATGCATAATTCAGTATGTTCTTAAAACTCTTAGAAGTCGAGGAAACGAATACGAAAATTTACATTGACGAAGCAATCATGGAAGTGTAAACGAAGTAGGGAAGCGCCCATTCGGGTTTCTTTTGATATTGCCGATTGAACAGCCGATTTCACAGCTTGGAAAACATTTGGACAAGATTTCGAGTAAAAATCGTTTGAAAGTTGAGCTGAAACGACCCCCATAAAAAACATAACAAGTAAAGACTTAACAAGAATAGATGAAGAGAACCCCATTTCTAATAAATGTTAATTATTTGATATAGAAATTAAGGCGTGTTTAATGTTGTGAGAATTATGATTGAACGATTCAAGTTTATATAGAGTGATAGAAGATGTATGGAAAGAGAGGGGCAGGTTACCTAATCCCATTACTAGATTGCATTTGCATGGTAATTTTAACGTTGTTGAATAGTTGAAATTAATAAGTAAAAGTAAAGGGTTTGAATTGTTCCACAAAAAGATGGTGGGGAAACCACGCATGGCCATTATATTATGTGCCTTTTTATTCGTGTCCGTCTTTTGTTATGCTTCAACTAATAAAATACATTTTGCGGGGAGGGTAGTTTTACAATTTGTCAAAGATGCGGTCCCACATGAAGCTATCAAAGTTAAAATTGAATATTACACGTAATCAGATTATAGATTAGGAAAAATTGGATCGTAAGAACATTGTTAGCGATAGTATCTTGCATTTTAATTTATTTTATTACTTGTGTTACATAAAAGTTACAAATTTGTTAATGATGCTTGATAGTTTCTCTCGTCATTTTCCTTGAAAACATTAGCAGTTTTCAAAATAAACTGGAAATTTTACTAAGTAATTATTAAGAAACCAACTATTTGAACATCTTTTAGAAAGTGATGTGACTAATACACACATACATAGGGATAACGGGACTGACACATATACATAGATACATACAGAGGAATGTCCATCTAGAATAATAAGGGCGTCCATTTAAATATTCTCAATTATTAATCGCAATTTTAAAAATTAGGTTAAACATTTTTCATAATATAAAATAAATGACATAGCTATAAGAAGTGCTATATAAAATCCGAGCTTCAAATTTTGTTATTTTGATGTTACTGTTTCCTCTTTATGCGTTCAAAAATAAAAAGTTAACGTGTGATTAAATAAAAACGAGATCAGTAGTTTTTGTAGATAACACTGTTTATTGTTATGTCCATGCCATTATGGTCTACACCGACTTTCAGACAGTTTTTAATCATCAAACACTATTTTATTACTCCGTATAAAAGAATTGTAAACAAACCATGCTTAAGTACTTTGACTTCATGCTTTTACAAAAAAGCTTGATTCGGTGGATGTGAAGAGGATAAAAGGTTTGACATTTTGTACGCGCAAAACTGATTGCTTTCCACCCTCATTAAAAGGTTAACTTTTTATCAACTTTTTTTTCTTTTATTCATTATTAGTTGATATATATATATATATATATATATATAATATCAGGATTTAAAAAGAAAGAAATTTTGGTGGAAAAAGGGGAGAAAGATATATTTAAAACTATGATTTAGAAAAAACAACTATTGAATCGAAGAGTTAAAAAAGCTTTATCCCCTTTCTCCACCAAATTTTATTTCTCCCTTGAACTCACTCCTATATATAATATAGCTTTGTCTCTTAATATAATTTAGGGGATTTAAGTTTACTGTATTATTAAACCTTATACTTTAAGCAACTTATAAAGGTATGGTATTTTTAATAAGCTTCACTAATGTTATGAAATATGCGGAACGATTTATCAATTGATACAAATTGACGATTGAGCCTGAAATGAATCACTCGATTTCATTGAATACGTTTAACAACCACAATCCGAAAACATGGCAAAAGTTGCATGGTGAAATCCCTTTATAAGAATGACAGTGTTAGATAATTCATCACGCTAAAAACCCTCAATCATGTCGATATAAAATAATTAAATTAACCTTCGTTGAAAAAATATAGGTAAATAAGTAGTCCAATCAATACTTGGTTGACTATGTCAATTATGTCAAGTATATCATTTCTTCTTTTCGAAATTGTTTTATGGGACCTACTGTTTGAACAGCTTTTACGGTGTGATATGATTAACATATACACACATATAAAGGATGATAGGACTGACACGCATCTACATACACTCACATATGATGTACATCTAAAAATATTAAGATTTTCATTTAGAATATTTCTTATTTTATATAAGCTCATATTATATATAAGTTTGTATAATTATTATTATGATATTATCTGGAATAAGTTAGATATTTAAGTGATTAGACTTGAAAGAGTAAAAGCTGAGTTACAGAAACTTCGTAAGAAAAGTCAAAGGTTATATTTAACAACATAAATATTAAGAGCAGATTAGATTTGGAGATAAATGACTAATTGTAACTACAATAGTCAAACCTAACCTTAATAAGAAAAGTCAAATAGTAGCAACTAGGGAACGACTTGGACCCAATAAACTTCTTTATCAAAGTGAATAAACATATCCAAAAGAAATCGACATTTTAACTGCTTTTTGGCCTCTAGTATTTTTTTTTCTTTTGAAGGTTGGATCGCGTCAGACATTGAATCGAGTTTTGACCTTTTCATATTCTCTAGGTAATATTGCAAATGTCGTTGTTTTGGTTAAGTGATGAAATATATTATTAAAATCATTAAAAAGAAGTAAAATAATTAACAATCATGGAGTGTGTTGAAAAGGTAGTAATGATGGTATTCACATCAATTTCTTTAGTTTAGTAAACTACGTCGCTCTATTATATATATTAACTAGAACTATTCGACAATTGGTTTCATACTGTTACAAACGATGCAACAATTATTCGTTGTAAAAAATATGGTTGTTTTAACGTTTATATGAAGTGTGACTTCACCTATGATAAAACCAATTGCGTGACAAGTTGAAAGTAATTAACGAGTCTGAGGTTTTACCATTTCTTTGTTATTGGTGTCGTCCTTGAACCAGTCATCAAGAGTTTGTAATGAAATATTAGATACCTATTTTATCATATAATAGCTTATTTACTTCACAATATTTTAAAATGTCAATGTCAATGTTTACTTGTCAATTTATAGTTATCAAATTGGTAATTGCTGACTTTTGCTTTAGCTAAAGGCTTTGACTTGTTCACTTTTATGAGCCAAAAGTCATGCAACCACGTTTTATTAAACCGTTCTTCTCTCATGCACATTTCTCCGTATACACATATGGGGGTGCAATCAGACAATCCCTTTATTAATAGTACATACAGAGTTGAGACCAGACTTATTTTATAGTTATGCTATAAATATAGGTTTGAAAGAACAAGATTTATCAGGTTGATATAGAAGCCGTGCTTTATACAAGCTTGAAATTTTGTTGATATAGTTTGCATTTTTATAGTCGACCTTTAGCGTAATATAGATTCAAATCTATAATTTGAAACCAAATATATCCTTACCGATGTTAACAGCTATAACATGGCACATTCCTTATATATATATATATGTTCCAGATCACTTCTATGACTATTATCGAGTGATTATAATACTTTACATAATGAGCAATATGTCACTGGAATCATGAAAAATGCACAACATTAAACCTCTCAATGAAAAACAAAGCAATCCAACTAGTTAGCTTTAAACCAAAAACAAGCCAAGGGAAATACTGAACAACCACACCAGATGATAATGAAAAATGATAAACGTATAAAAGAAAAGTTATTTGACTAAAAGCCATCCGATTTATACGATTTTGAACAAACTTTTCTATAACTCCTTCCCAGGGTAAAAAGGCCGATACAGTAATACACAGCATCATCCTTTAGTCAAACTGATTGTGAAGTGCTTTATATTTTCAGAAAATTGACTTATATAAAAGTGACTATACAAGAAACATAAACAGGGTTAGACAATCCAATCTAAGTAATGAAGTTGTTCATCGTCTTTAAACTCATACTTCCTCCACTTCTAACTCAAAGTCATCAATCTCTTTAAAGTAAGCTCTCTGCTGCTCTACATACTCTTGTGGCAATGCATATTCTTCCTTAGATGAGTATCTTCTCTTCTGTAGAGCAATGCACACAAGGAACCTTTTAACTAGTTAATAGAGTTTCAAAAAACATTAAGCTGTATTAACCCTTACATGAGTATTGCATTTTCATTTTTCTAAGCCTTCAAGAATTTCTATTCCCATAGATCAAAACATAAAATATTCTTTAGTGCGTAGATATAACTAGAGGTGACAATTTCGACCCATATGAGTTAAAATGGGTCAAAAGTTGCCAAAAGTGTCTTTTTAATGCATATAAGAGCTAGTAATGAATTCCTTATGAATTATTATAGAAATAATATTAACTTTTGTCATATTTTATTATTTATCAACCCAACCCAACTTCTTTTGCCCCAAATTAAAAGTTAACCTGTTTAGACCTGAACCTATTTTAAGCCACAACACAAGTCGTCCAACCATTTTTCCATTTGCCACCTCTTAACATAATAGTTGGTCCGAGACAATAGACAAGAAGCATGTTACATTTTTATCACTCTTTAGAAGAGTCGCATGTCAACCAAGTTCAATGAATATGAGTGATATAATTTGTTACCTTGTCACACAATGCAACTCTGTAAGAAGTTCAAAACTGAGCCAAAACTAAGATAAATCGATACTTAAACATAATATACTCTTCTCTATCCCTAAAATTATATGTTTGTCTAGCAGCAATAATCACTAGAAATATGTCGCATTGAGTTTGGTCCACAAGCTCTCCCAACATAATGTGTTAATAGAAGGCACTTTGATATTTGATTATTCATTAAACAATATATTGAGCTATGTGTTAACGTTAAACAATGCATTTATTTTTGGAATGGAGTGAGTCTATGCCTATAATAGATATATGTTAAACATACCTTTTTATTGGGAGGAGGTTCTGTTTGTGGCTTAAATTGAATTGTATCTTCTGATCCAACTGTGTCATTCCTACTCAACCAAATATCACAAAGATAGTCTCAGTATGTATAATCACACACACAGCCACACACACATACATAGAGAGAGAGAGAGAAGAGAGATATATAGAGAGAAACCTATTGTTTGTGGCCCTCAAAAGAGGAGGACAGCTACTTCGTTTATCCTTCTTCTCCAGAGTACGATAACTGCTAGGTGTAGCAACCACCTTCCCTTCATCTTTCTGAACAGGATCAACACGACTAGAACCTGAAACAATTTCCCCTCTATGCTTAATGACCTCTCCTGTAAGGGGAACACGAACTTCCAAGATGTTACTCTTTCTATACTTCATGGAAGGATAATCATCTGGCACGGCAATTGCCTTTCCCTTATCCTTTCTATTCATTACAGAGTTAGGTGTAACAACTGCCTTCCCGTCATCTTTTTGAGCAAGATCAACACGACTAGATCCCATAGCCGTGTCCCCTCTATCTTTGATTATCACCCCTTTAAGGGGAACACGAGCTTCCCCCATGTTACTCTTTACACTTTTTATAGAACGATAATCAAGTGGTACAGCAATTGCCTTTCCTTTATCGTTTCTCTTCATCAAAGAATTAGGCACTGTGATACCCGTATCAGTATTTGCATTTCCCGCTAAAGAATGGCCAGATAGCACAATATTTTCCTTTCCTTTATCCTTTATGTTCACAGTAGAACGAGGAAGAGGGGTGTCCGCGTTGTTCTTTGAATTCTTCAACAGATGAAAATCTTTTATTTTCACCGTAGAATGAGGGATAGGAGTCTTAACGCTATTATTTGCATTCCTCGTTTGATTAGCACTCAATGGCACATCAATAGCCTTCCTTTTGTAAAGAATCTTCCCATCGTTCTTCGTTTTATCCAGACAAGACTGATTTACATTCCCTTGATCCTTAACTTTCTCCAGTGTCGAGGAACAAAGAGACACAGAACTTTCTTTCCCAGCGGTCCTTGTATCCTCAAAATATTTCTGACGAAAGGCGACAGCATCCTTTGTGTTACTCCTGGTATTCTGTGTGCTTTGTCTTTGACCAACCGAATTACGATTCTCATCACCAACCAAAAGATCTAAGCAACATAAACTTTCAGCTTAGTCACAGTACTCTAAAAAACACTCCACATATAATTAGTAAGCCATATCCAGTCAGGATTAACAGTTCCATAAACACAATCCAATAAATCACTTATTCAGATATTGAGATACATAAACTGAATTTATCTACAATAAGTAAACGATGAAGTGATTATAAAGCTAGCTTAAGCCACAAAAACACACTACTACATTCAGACTTATACATATTCAAATTGAGTTATACCATCAGTTACTAAAACTTTGTCATTAGGATAACATCATACCTATCATATATTCTTTATTATCATGAAACAATAACGATATCCACAATAGAACAAAAATATTATGCAATTCATATGCAACAAAACGAATCCCCTAACATCCGATACAAAATCAAATCGAATATAGGCGACTCAGCTAACAAACAAACCCTAATCATCTAATGATATCACAGAATTAGAGAAAGTAATAGTACCAGTTGTGAGGGGTCTATGAGGTTCAGAATGTTGGCCCGACGGAATGATAGTTGGGCGGGGCAGATGGATCGGGTTTTGGGTGGATCCGATACTTGAACCGGAAGCGGTAGAAGATGCAGGTATCTTCGATTGCGGTTTACTGATGATGTTAGTGAGATTGGCCAAGGGTTTTCGTTTGATTGATGATGATTTAGTAAGCATACGTCGTCGTTGTGTATTTAATTCAGCTTCTTCATCCATTGCTTTCCATTTACAGTGAAAATGGTGAATTAATTGTTTTTATAGTACCAAAAATGGTGTAAGTAGAGACGCTAGAAGAATGGAGAGTGTTAAAGAAGCTTTTAATTCGTTCATGGCGGGATCGATTTTGGGCGGTGATTTGTTGTTTCAAAACCTAGGCTAGTGCTCTCCTGGATCCGATCCGTATATTGGTCTGGCCCTTTAAGTTTTGTTTGGGCTAACTACGAGTATGTCTGAGATTGTTTATTTTTGAGTTAGCTGAAATTAGCACCTTGGCTTCAATACTGTTTACAGAAATAAAAACATGATTTATTATTGATTATTTCAGCTCAAAATAAATAATTAAGCATAACTTTGTTTCAATATTAAAACACTTGAAATTATTAATTGTTGGGTATGAAATCATTTTTGTTGACAACATATTTATTAGGTGCCAATAGATAAACAAATATTTTATAATTTATGCACCTTAAATTTTAATCAAATAAATAAAAAAAACAAGCAATCCCATAACCCTTTATGTGTATCCCCTTCGAATATATTCATGATCTAACATTGTTTTAAATCATGATCAAGAAAAAAGATTTTGGTATAAAGTCGTTCAGGGTTTTAGATGTTTGGTAGGAGGAGGTAGATATAGAGGAAGTGATTGAGGAGGGTCGGAGTAAACAGGTTTCTTCGTGCATACTTGATTATATGCTAAGAGATAAGTTGAAGAATGTGAAGGTGACATTGAAACTTTGGAGTAAAGTTAGGTTTGGGGAGTTAAATAAGCAGATAGAGAGATATAGGGAGGTTGTTAGGAAGTGGGAACATGAAGTTGACTTAAGGATGTTGTCTAATAGTGAAACCTGATGATTGGATGGAAGTCCGAAAGGTGATGAAAACTCGAAGTATTTTCATGCAGTGGTTAGTAAGAAGACTAGAGAGGGGCTTTATTGGGCTTGATGGTTGATGGGATATGGCGGGATGATCCAGATTTGATCAAAGAAAATGTTAGAGAGTATCTGAGAGGATGTTTTAAGGAGGAGGATATGGCAAAACTCGAGTTTAGAAGTATTAATAAGTTGTTGGAAAAAGTCTTGAGGTGCCTTTTTCAGAAAAAGAGATTTGGAGAGCGGTTAGAGAATGTGGGAGTACAAAAGCTTCGGGGACTGACGGTTTTAATTTAAGATTCACGTAGATGTTTTGGAGAGTTTTAAAGGGGGATCTAGTTAAAGCTTTTAGAGTGGTTTAGGGAAATTGAATCTATTAGTAAGGGTGTAATTCATCGTTTGTCTCACTTATCCCTAAGGTTAGTAATCCGGTTGAGCTTCGAGACTTAAAACCGACCAGTTTAAGTTGGTGTTTATATAAAACAGGGGCAAAAATCTTGGCCGATCGGTGTAATCAACCGGTTGAGCTTCCATTAGTGGGGTTTAGGTCTTTGCAATTTGAGTAGTATTGATGATTTTTATTTATTAATCATAAAGGAAGTGGGTCTTTTTTTGAAGTGCAAAAAGTTGCTTGGATGTGCGTAATTTGGTCTGCGTTGTAATCAACGGCTAATTGCATAAAACAATTATAAACTTTGGTTTAATTTCAACAAATATGAATCTACTAAGTACTAACAAATCATTATTCCTCATCTTGTGGCACTATTGAATCTACAAACACAAGTTGCATATGAAACTTGCATTTCGATTACATTCGTGTAAAGGGATAATTGCATAAAACATAATCCAATTTTGGTTATATTTATGTTTTTACTTTTTGATAACCAATTTAAGTTTGTCCATAAGTCAATAGAAAATGCAAAATTTGATGCCTATAAAAATGCATTTATGCAAAATATAAAGATGTTTTTACTTTGATCGATAAGCGTTGATTTTTATATATTAGTCAGATAAACCCTAACCCTGACAAAAATAAGTAATTGAAAAAATGATAAACTTCATTAGCATAAGCATAAAAACTTTTGAGATAACTAATGTACTAATTTCACAGTTACAAACTTATTTCATTAGCTCTATATTCATAGATTAATAAAATTTATACAAAATGATAGAAAATAGAAATAATATCATAATTAGCGAAAAATCTTTTCCTAAAAAAAAATCTACTAAAAATAACACGAAGCCGTTTATTATATCACTTGAAAACCACCCACTGCCACCAACCTGAAACCACGAAACTGAACTCAATCACCACCCTATAGCAATATCTTAACAAAATATTATCAACTTGTTGCAGATTGTTTTTTACTTTTTTCTTTCTTATTTCTTAAGAGAAAAAAAAAAAGGTTTTGAAGGGTATAATTCGTAAATTATGAAAATTGAAGGGGAACATACGCAATTTGAATTTCTAGATCCGAACCCGATTTTACGAAATTGGGCAAAGTTAACCCGAACGTTGTACCCTGATGCTAATTTAAATCAGTCGTCCTTTCTAGCCGGCGGTTTGCGATGACGATGATGATGCGTAATTTAGCAGCTCAACTCACCTCTGTAAGTTTCTCTAATGCATTTCAACAGTTCTTCCTAAAAATCGTTAGAATAAATTTGATTTCCAAGTTACATAAACTAACTAATTGTTAGCACACATAAGTTCCTGCAGTGTCAATCATTAGTTTCTGAAGTTCGCAACTTTGTTCATCATTTTATATGCAAAGTCTGTTAAACCTTTAATAATCTCAATTAATTTCTGCTTAATTGCAGCATTTGTGCAGAAGAAGAAAACCAGTAAACGTTGGATCACGTCAGTATTCATCATCATCGTATAACGAAAAAGGTCATTCTCTTTTGCAATATCTACTATCACATACACCATTGTTAAAAATTGTTATATGATAACTATAGAAAATAGAAATTTACAAATACAGTAATTATTTAAGCATGATTACGATTTACTTGTTTTGTGAGGTAGAGACTTGAGACTTACATAATTTTCTGATTCTTGTTTTTAGGGTTTAGTATATATTAAAGTAAGGGCATAGTTTTATACTTGCATTTTGTATGTGAATATGCAGATACTTTCACTATTTATTATCATTGAGATTGAATACTTATTAAATATCCGCTTCTACGGTCTGGAAATCGAATTCTTGTGCTTCCTCTTGTAGCTAGCTAGGATGGTTCTGCGAAGATTTATATGGACCCCCTTATTGGACTACAATTAAGTCTAGTAATAATGGTACTGTGTCGAAATCTCAAATGAAGCTTTTAAAAAGCTTTACCATTGGAGTGCAAAGGTTTATAAGTATAATGTGATGTGGCACTAAGAAAAGCTTTAGAAAAGCTCAACCCATTGTGGATGACCTTAGTTTACCGGTTTATTAGATACGAGTAAAATAAAGAGAGAGGGAGTAGGGGAAGGGATTTAAACTACTTTTATGAAAAATAAAAATTTAAACACTGGTACAAAAATTGAATTAGATGAGTTTTATTGGCAATGAAGTTAAGTGATGTATGAACTCTGATTGAAGTTGCTGAGTCATCATTACTGATTCATCCATCATTGAGTAATGTACCGAACTATATTTGTCTATTTAGCCAAAAAGTTATAAGGATGACCATGATAACCTTCTGTTTTTGAAGTTTTGTGATAAGAAGTGCATCCGATTAGCTCTTACTAAGTTACCACTTACCATCCCCATTTATATTCATATATTTAACTAAGTTCATTGTTGAAGAGTGTATCCAATATAATTATATTATCATCCAGCTGGAAATACCAACTGATAATAACATTAAGCTTTTTGAAAACGACTAAAACAGTTTGTTAACATTCAACTCGCCTCAATGATTTTCCCAAGATAATTTCCTAATGTATTGAGTTGCTACTTTTGTCTATCATTCAAGACAGTTACAGAGCATGAAATTAAAGATAGTAATAGATAGATAAACATTGAAATGAGCTGTTAATTTACGTCAGGGTCCGTCATCACAAAAATAAAACCCAAAACCAGATAGTGCTTGAACTATAAAAGATTTACAACCTTGAATCAATGGTGTGGTTTACAGCATTAGTACTTGACTAAAAAAATAAATAGATGGAGAGAAACCCAGTGTAAAGAAAAATACGATGAGTGCGTGTTTTATCTTCTTTTGCATACTCCATGGGTTTTTAATAATGGAAGCATTTGGTGTAGAAGACAAAATTTTAAGAATAATGAAGGAAGATTAGTAATGAGATGTAGACTGTCAAATCCTTTGGTCTCCTTAGTACTCTGTGTCCTTCTATTTTGCGCCTTTAGTTGGAGGAACTAAATAACAAATAGAGGTAAATCTCTGCGTGATTATGAATTCTCATGCTAAATGGAACTATGGAAGTGCAATTTTTTCCATCACAGTTCAACAATTTAGACCCATTTTTTCCTTAATCCTCCAAACTGATCTAGATTATTTAGCTCATGATCTCACAAGATTACTCCTGGGAAAAGATATTTATAGCGTTAAGCTGACGCATGTTTTATCTCATCAAATCTACCTTGCAACAGCAGCTGACTCTTCTTTTCTGACTTAAACTTGTACCTCAGGGTTCCCAGATGAACGAGCAATGGAGGAGGATGCTGAAAGAAAGATAGGATGGTTTTTTAAACTTATCTTTGCTGGGACGGCAACAATCATCGGATATAATATTTTTCCGTACTTAGGTATCCACTATGTTTCAATAATTCACTAATCAATTACTTTAACAGTCAAATCTGTATCAATAGACCGAGATCTGTTTGTAACAAGATTTTATTGATGGATCTTTTAAGGTGATAATCTGATTCAGCAGTCTGTGTCACTTCTAAATGTCAAGGATCCTCTATTTAAAAGGATGGGAGCATCCAGATTAACTCAGTTTGCAACAGATGGTATAGTTGATTTATCTTTTCTTATAAAAGCAATAGTACCATATTATCTCTATCTGTTTAAACATTCCTGTTATGCAATGTTACACCTAATTGCACACTTGTATACACTATCAACAATGTTCCCTAATCTGTACAGTTTACCCACTTTTCCATTAGAGAAAGTGTGAAGCCTTCTGTAATGCATGATCCCTGTTGGTTTATATTTTTAGATGAAAGAAGAATGAAAATTGTGGAGTTGGGTGGAGCGCAAAAGCTTGTGGAGATGTTGGGCGCTGCTAAAGATGATTCTACACGTAAAGAAGCTTTAAATGCCATTATCGCTATTGCTCGTTCAGGTCAGCATCTTTTACTAATCCCCCCTTATCAGTTTATCTGCATAACTTTTAACTGCATTGCATTAAGCTATATGTTGGTTTACCTACATGAACATGTGCTGTTGTTGCTATCAACAGACTTATTTTGTTCCTGGTTCTCCATAATCATCACCTCCTTTGTCTTGCTATAAGATTTTTGTCTGCATAAATTAGACTCTATTCAATTACTCCGTATATAATCTTTCGTTATCGATTTGTGGTTATCTTCATTCTTATTATAAATGGGCCCACAATCACTTTCCCACTTTCTTCCCAAGCCATATAATAACACCAACATACAAGTAGAACCCAAGAGATTGATTGAATTCAGAGTTTATAATTATTAGAAGGGGTAAATGGCTCAAAACTATATATATAGGTAATAGTTATGGACTATGGTTATTAGATGGGTAAATAATGGCTCAAAAATGTACTCAACTTTACCAGATTTCTCATACCTTAAATTTATAAATAAATAAATAAAGAAATTGAGTTTCTGAAATGAGAAATCTGGTAAAGTTGGGTTACCGTTATTAGAAATCCCCCTTGATATGTCCCATTGCTTGTTTCCTAATTTGTTAGATGAAGCGGCTGGGGCTCTGCATACTGCTGGAGCAATCTCAGTCATCATGGCCACTCCAAAATCCACTGAGGATGCTGAAATCGAGATATTTAAGACGAAATTGCTGAAGAGATTTCAGGATATGAAATATGATGAGAATGCATCTTGAGACTAAGGTACTTTTCACAAGTGATGAATTAGAACTTAGACCAAGCAAGTTGTAAGGCTGTTTTAGTGTGATGCATCTTTCTCATAACTTTCTTCCTGCCAATACTTCATTTCTTAGAGTGTTTTAGCATCAATTTGGTTTTATTGGTAGACCTCATTTCTCAACTGCTAAATAATCCATTACAGAGTTGTTGTATTCTTGGTTTACCTACAATATGTAAGTACTAGGTTCTTCTTTCTTACCAATTGCAATTTCGTGTTATTGGTTAAGTTATATTCTGAACAATTAACACGTGTGCCTGATTTTGGAATACCTATAGAGAACAATAAAGATGTTAACCAACCTAACAGTTCAGAAAATTTGATTAACAGATATACATTTGGTATAACCACAGCCCATCATCATTCATCTCTATAATCTCACATATTACTAGCTACACCATTTTTTGTTGTTATATTGATCACTATCCACTTGATAGAGTTCTTAAAACAAGTAATGTTTATCCGGATACTTGTAAACTCAATATTCCTTCACAAATCTATTGATTATATTGTATCAAATTAACCAAGTGTAAATAGTAACCCCCCCAAAAGTCAAAAGGGTTGGCATCAAGTGATAAATGCATGAGAGTCTCATGCAACCAAGTTCATAATCAAACTAATGGCTTTTGAAACCATAATGTGTCAAAATGTGTATCAAATAGGCGAAACTGCAAAAGCAATAAAAAAAGCTAGAAAACATAAAGGTTATAAAACAAACAACCGAGTCTGTAAATGATGATTTATTAGCCACACATCTGTTCAATCATGGCGTCAATGCAATCGCCATCTTCAAGTTGGCTAATAATTTTCACATTGATCTCAGGACTTTGGTTGGTCGAGTCGTCATATTCTTGCTTCACAGTAGCATAAATTGAATTCTTGTGATGTGAAGTTTTAGGGTTTATGAAAAAATGCTGATGACAGTATGGTACTCTGTATATATAGAAGCCCTATATCATCTATATGGAATGTAGATAATTAAATTCATATATAAATCAACTAAGGATCATTTCAACTTTAAAATTAAATCATCATTATTTTGTTATTATTATACTATTAGGAAAATAATAAGCATAGATACACCATTGTTGACTATATATGTTCTTTTGTCAAGCTCTGGAGTTCTATTTGAACATCATAATACGTTAACACTTTTCTTTAATTATTAACATGTTATTAAATATCAAGTAGCCCACTTTATGTCACATAATAAATGTTTATAACATCAAAAGCAAATTAACGGGCAAAACCAACTTTCGAATTTGCAACGATCACGTTCGAAACATTAACATTAATATATGTCAACATATTTGACATAAACACATAGCCTATTTATCACTCCTGATAAGACTTGAACCCACAAACTACCATTAGTAGGATGGTAAGTGTATATTTGATTGACCACCGATTTGTTCTGTCATTGTGTCGATAGAATCGCCATCTACCAATCTGACTTGATCAGCCGTCTGATTTTCCTTGATTCTCTTGCCTTCATAGAGAAATCGAATAGTAAGATAATCTTTACATCAGCCCAAACAGCCCACTTTATCATAAGTTGTTGCATCGGATCATCACGGTTCACTCGAAATAAGGATCCAATTGGTTCAGGTTACTCATCACCTTTACATTGATTTTGGAGTCTTCAGTTTTATGTTCTTGCTTCACAACAGTTCTAGGAGAAAACATTGATGAAGTAATGATATATAATTTGGTTCTGATATTACTATTGATTTATGGTCTGAAAACTTTGGTTTATGGGAATGAGAATTTATTAGAAGTTACAGTAGGCAAGAGAAGTGGAAACAAAGGGATTCAGTAATGATTTTGGAAACCCAATCATCTCCGGTTTAATAAATTTATAAATTTAATCTCGAATCTTAACTGTTGTCACTTGTCAGTGTATTTTGTTAAGCATATGAGCTAAAATTAATGAAGTATATATATCTCATTATATTACATTAATTGTTTTATTAAAGCGCAAATAATGCTTAAAAAGGATTTTAGAAGTAATAAAGTAGTATTATGGAAGTGTACATACAATGATCGGGTGCATACGTAATTACTAGCACCTGGGACTTTCGCAGCTAGTAAAGAGGACTTCCTTCGAGAAGTAAGGCCGATTACCTCACTTATGTCCATATCATTGTCATTAACGCCATTTGGCAAACCCAAATTGAATTTGTAAACGATATTTGCTAACGCACGTTCCATGGCCACTACAGTAAATTGAATTGCAGAACATCCTCTACGTCCACCACCAAATTGAAGCCACTCTACATCAGTTCCATTAGATTCGACAAAAAACCTCTCTGGCCAAAACTCCTCTGCTTTTTCCTTCAAAACAGGATCTAATCAATTCCTTTAGTCCTTGTGCTATTTCTGTTACTTCTTGTTGTAACTTCTTCATTACTCTTGGGTTTCTACATAGTCCAATCTAAACTTGTTGACAAAGTATCCCTTCCAGCACCAAATACATCCTACAACAAACATGTACAGTTCATAATTACTTCATTAATTTTCTCAATGGAGTTATAAAAGTGAAAGAGATGGTAAATTTTCTGCATGAAACTCAAGATCCATTTGAAAGAACTAGTTGTTCCCAAAAGATTGAAATTTTAAACAGGTTATAGTTACAAAAGGATATTAATTTACTGTTTTAAATGATTGTACATTTGTATTAAGTGTTGTAAATAATTAAAGGGTAGATTAGTTGCTTTGTTTAGTTGATGTAACATAACTTTAATAGAAAGGTATTACACTGACTTACCATTTTATCATTTTAAGGTTTATAAAAAAGAGTGTCAGATTGTTTTATAGGTATGTATGGATATTATACGGTTTTAACTTCTTTGGATTATTATAGTGTAAAAAAATAAACATGCATGCAAACCCTTGTAGAATCACTATGAACAAAAAGGTCATGCATGTAATTAACAAGCTTTATATAGTTTATTTAAATATAAATATGGGTGACAAAAGCTATATTAAATGTCAAGCTTATTAGTATTTTATATATTAACCATCTTTTATAAAATAAAATAAAAAAAAATTAAAAAAAAAAAGATAATAATCTTTGACGTATAGTGGCATTATTTTTCAATGGCAAATAGTAAAGTGCAATTTACACTTTGTATTCTCGTTTTGTGTTTCTCAAGTCTTGGTCTTCGTTTTAGCCTTTTGTATTTGTATTCTTATACTTTTCATTCCTCCTTTCCGTCTTCTCTGAATTTAAGATAAGAAAATTGAAAATCTTGTATTTTATATGACCCCCAAATAACACGGTATTTTTTAGAGATGATAGAACTAATACTCGTACTCAATGTCCGATACTTATATCCACTTTTTGACAAAGTTACGAATCCCCGAATTGACCCAGGATGGGAACGGAAATGGAGAATCCCCGAGCCATTTTCTGGCTAACAATAACTTAAGTTTTTCACATATCCGCGGGGATCAAGAAAGTCAAGGATGAGAAGACCCTAAACCACTGACTCTGAACCTGAACCCGAATTCAAAACTCGAAGATATAGAAAGTGTTTTTATTGCCAAAAGTATACGGTCTTAGTAAATGTTACACTTAATTATCTTTTTTTAAAGATTAATCTCGTGTTGATAGAAAACTCAATTCGGTTGATAAGGCTAGCTTGTTAAAAATAAAAATTAACTCCTTCTGAAATTTCTTGAAATATAGCTTTTAGGAAAATACACTTATGTAGTTCTGTTAATAAGTAACGCAGTCAATGATTGTATCACTTGTGTAGTTCTGTTAATAACTAACGTAGTCAATGGGTGTGTGACTTATGGATGTACACGAGACGAGATAACTCGCAAGTTATTTAAAATCGGATCGCAATTGACTCGGTACAACTTGAGTCAAGATCAAGCTACTCGAGTAGACCTTCAAGTCGAGCTCAAGTATTTAAATACTTAGCTTGAATTATCGAAAGGCTCGAGAGCTTTATCGAGCTTGTGGTCCTTTTACAATTTTACCATTTACTAGGTATATTTAGCTTGTTTACCGTATTTTCTAATAAATTTTTAGTCGAATCAATCGAGCTCGAAAATATCAAGTTGGTTAATATTAACATTAAATAATTTAATTATAATAATTGAGTCTAGCCGAGCTCGAGCTTAAATACAAGCTCGGGTCTAGTTTCCTTATAGAGTCGTAGTTGTTTTGAAGGTGTATTGTCTCGCCTCAGACTCGATTATACCCTAGTGACTTGCGTCTGAAAGTGATTGTATTTTTCGTTTCCATGAACCTTGATCCCCACTTCTATAAATATGAGGTGTTACCGTTTTACATACAAAGTTACAGTGGGATGAGTCCAATGGGCTTTAATATTGGGCTTATACAATTTATGAATCTTCTACGGGAAATTATTTTATACTGGTATTTGGTAGACTAAGGAATATGAACACAACTTTTTGTTTGTCTTGTTAAATGAAGAAAACAAACATAAATGTGGTTCGCTCATTTCATTTTCATATAATATTCTCATACCTTTTCAGAAAGTTATCTGATTGGATTGTTTTATGTAACTTTGCCAAGATTAACAACTTTTCATATATTGATATTCATATTATGCATGTTTTATAAGTTTGAAATTACAGTTTAATATCATATTTATGTATAGATAGATGATTAATATGTTGGTGCGTTTATGCTCCTTTAGTATTTTAATGAAAGAAATAAAGGAATATTAATAAATATAAATTCTAAATGGAAGAACATTAGTATAAGAATTTTTTTCGTCTATCCAATCGTGTTCTTTAATTTGTTCGGAAAAATTAATCGACTAGACACAAATCGCATACATGTTCGTTCGATTTATTGACAGTTCTAATTATGCGCTCACCATAGACTTGAACATTACTCTAATTACAAGTTCACAATAATTAAATTGTTATTTATCACTAATAAATTATAGATACTCACATGGATCATATGATTAGGGGTATATAAATTAATCCGAACTGGTTCTGAAATACGGTTCTTGGCTAATATTGAAATGGAATGTTACAATTCTTTGTGCTACTACATCTTTCGAGGGTGTATTTGGTTAATACTGTAGTAACAAAAGTACCATATTTGAATATTGTACAAAGAAAAGGGACCTACCTATAACACCTTTGTAACAGTCAAAGATAAGTTGTGGACCATTTATAGGGACCAATTTTGTTAATTATCCCGTGTGTCAATAGATGAAACTAAACTAAAGTACCACCTTTTGTAAGGCTAAAGATCGAGGGACAGATATAAAGCAGTGATACGACCAGCTTTATACGACGCCGTATCCATAATCCACCTGCCATTTTGGACATCTTTACCACTTACAAACAAAGAATCATTCTATATAACCCTTAATTTCCATATTGTCTCTCTATTAACATTTCATCATCAACAGATCGATCAACTCTCCTACTGGCTACAGGTACGTGTTTGATTTATTCATTATTTTCTTCCTTCTTATAATATTCTTAAATTTCTGATTAATTCCCACTTTTTATATTTAAATTTCGAACATTTTTTTTTTTGGAACAACAAAGTTTTGAAATTGTTAATATGAGCTTTAACGTTAGGTCTCTGTTTGATGTATGAAAATAGCTGTACAAAAATTTCAGGTGAAATCAATGATTTTATAGTAATAGACTATTTTCAATTTTTAGTTTTGTGTTATTTAGGGCTAAAAACTCAAAAAAAAAGAAGAAGTTATTATTAACAGGGGAATAACAGTACTAGGCATGTTGATTTTGTTCGTCATGAATCATGATAATATCTTTAAAAAAGAAAGTTATGTGTTCATTTGGAATGATTAATTTAGTGATATTATATTATCATTTCTTTTTGTATAGATACAACATGATTATGAGTCATGTTCCATTTCTTGCATCTAGAGGAACTTAGTGATTAGCTGTGAAGGGTCATAGTAAATATAATGGTGTCAACTGAAAATGGTGGAGTTGAAGATATCAACACCTCTAACATACTTGATACCAATGAGGACCCACAAATTAGTACTTCTTCAAAGAACGAAACGTCGAATTTCCTTAAATTTAGTAGGAAAGTTGATTGGGGTTCACTTAAGAACATGGCTAAACAATGGATAAGGAACCCAATGAACATGGTCCTTTTGATTTGGATCATATGTGTAACAATCTCGGGTGCGATTCTGTTTCTTGTAATGACCGGTATGTTAAATCAAGCCCTTCCGAAAAAATACCAAAGAGAAGCATGGTTTGAAGTAAACAATCAGATACTCAACGCGCTATTTACGCTCATTTGCTTATACCATCACCCTCGTAGGGTCCACCACCTCGTGCTCCTATTAAGATGGACATCACGAGATGTTTCAAAGTTACAGAAAGTATATTGCAAAGATGGAACTTATAAGCCTAACGAACGGACACATATGGTTATCGTTGTCTTGCTTTTGAACCTCAATTGTTTAGCACAATATGCTTTGTGTAGTTTAAATGTAGGTTACACTAGATCAAAACGACCAGCAATCGGGGTGGCAATAACTATTTCTGTAGCAATTGCTGCCGCTGCAATTGCTGGTCTATACACTATTCTTAGCCCATTAGGAAAGGATTATGACACGGGTCAAGATTTGGAATCCCAAATTCAGGACGATAATGTTGTGAAATCATTGGAGAAAAGGTACTCGTTTTCATTAAGTGAAACTAGTCCAAAATGGAGTGGAGGTGTACTTGATTTCTGGGATGATATTTCTATAGCGTACCTCTCGTTGTTTTGTAGTTTTTGTGTTTTTGGATGGAATATGGAAAGACTTGGGTTGGGAAACATGTATGTTCACACAGCTACATTTCTGTTACTTTGTTTGGCGCCATTTTGGATTTTCACAATGGCGGCTATTAACATCAACAATGAGAGTGTAAGGGAGGCTTTGGGTGTTACTGGACTCCTTTTATGTGTATTTGGTTTACTTTATGGTGGTTTTTGGAGGATTCAAATGAGGAAAAGATATAAGTTACCACCATCACATTCGTGTTGTGGTAACCCGGCTATTAATGATTGTGCATTGTGGCTTTTTTGCTGCTGGTGTTCTCTTGCTCAAGAAGTCCGTACGGGCAACTCTTATGATATTGTGGAAGATACGTTTTACAAGAAACAAGCCGACAAAGTACCCGGGTTTGGATCCGAGGTGGGTTCTCCAGTTCGTGATAGCTCCACCTTGACTGTGGGTCATAGCGAGCTTTTGGAGGATAACCAAAACTCATCAGATTTGTCTTTGAGAGGTAAAGATGCAACACTAGAACCACCTGTTCAATGCTTTGCGAATAGAGAAGGAAATTAATTAGGAATATTACAAAGTTTGATTTGGATTGTGATCTGTATGCTAAGAAGTAATTTTATTGATTATATATCCATATACTTGTTAGACTGCCTTTTGTTCTTCCATTTCCGTAAGATTTTATTAAGCATGTGATCTGTAACCATATTATTTTTATGTATACGGGGTGTAAACGAGCCGAGTCCGAGCTTGACTAGGCTCGAGCTCAGCTCATTTAGAATTCAAAAAGCTCGACTCGTTTTGAGCATAATATACAAAGCTCAAACTCGTCTCATCTGATATTTTATAAGCTAAACTCGTTTATTATAACATATAATTTATTTTTATTGTTATTTTAATTTATATACAATATTTAATGTATTTTTATGTAATTTTTATCTATACGTATTAATAAATCACATAATACTCATAGGTCAATAATAACGAAATAGGAAAATAAGACGCATAAACATTTTACGTGAAAAACTTTTTAATTGAAAGTAAAGCCGGGACTCATTAAGCCGCTTAAATTTACTATATTTAATCAATATTACACAAAAAAAAAAGATATTTCTTAAATATTTATGAAATAATTACACTACTTTTAACGATAGATTAAAATAACAGAATTATTATTTTTATATTATCCACCTTTCTTTAGATAGGAAGAGATTAACAATGTGACTCTTATAGATTAGAATAACAGTCATTATTATTATATGATTCTCTTTCATAATCTTTACGTAAATTTCTACAAATAACTCATGTAAGTAAAACAACTTGTTATCGAAATTAATTTGTTATGTAAATTAACTTGATTTCTAATATATGTGATTGAGTAAATACGTGACGTAAATTTCAGAACACATTCTCCTTTTTTAAGATTTTAAACAACGATATGTAAAAAACAAACAGTTACTATACAGCTCATTAACATTAACGTCATCTGAATATCTAATAATTGTATAAATAATTCAAAATTCTTTCAAAAAATATTATCATTTTCTATCTAAATAATATAAAGTACAGAAACGGGTCGGTATAATATTAGGTTTGATGTTGGAAATTGGTCGGGACAAAAAGTGAGTATTTATAAGGTTTGACCAACGTTGTGTCGAGCAAATAGAATAGGTGTCATCTTTCTTCTCCGATGCCGCCACGTACGCTCACCTAGTCACCTTCATAAGACTCATGCTACTTGACACGGGTACTTCTATGTTTTCTTTTTTCTCTTAAATAGTTTATAATTAATGCATGTAATCTTGGACCTATACACAATCAGTAGTTGGTAGTTAGAGCGGTGCTGTCCGAAAGGGCGGAGTTAAAAAATACAAAGCGAACGAAAAAGATTATTTTATTTTTTTTATAGTTTTGTGGAGTCAAAAATTTTAAATTATTATTAATACTTTTAAAAAAAAGATTTTATATATTTTCAAATTCTTTTGAGGGGCGAATGCCCCCACTCTAACTCCGTCACCGTTGTCCGATATTGGTTTCTTAAGAAATTCTAAACATCTAATAGATTTACAGCTTAGAACGAATTGAACATGTGCGTCAAATACTCCTCAGTCAGTTCATACTACGTGTGCTATAAATTAATTAACAAAATTGAAAACGAAATAAGCCAACTTACACGAGGTATAAAAAAATAAGATAAAAATGAAGGCAAGTCAGATTAAATAAAATAAATGTAAGAAAAGTGTGATATTAAATTTATATTTTTATTGTGACCAGTTACTACCATAAAGTGATTTTGAACATGGAACTTTCTCACCTAACGCCAGTTGGGATATGGCATGTCATTCCGATGATTTGCCATTCATTGTCTTTTTATTATTATTTATTTATTATTTATTATAACTATATTTATTACATTTTCAGTTTCTGGAGTATATTATTTGTTTCTCTCCTCGTTATCGGATCGAGTTTTCAGTTCAGTTTCTTTTTTATATCGGAGCAGGACCGAAAGTGAAACAAAATTCGGGATTAAATCCTTAAAAAGTTAAACTCGAAAACGGAGAGTGAAACGTATGAATACTTCAAGAACAAGAAATTTAATTTACACTTATTCGGTCAACTTCAATGTTTCTCAAGATACCTGATCTATCTCTATATACTAGGTAACCTGCGCAATGTAGTGGTTACAATTAAGTTATTTATTCCTCTTACGTACGATAGTTTGTTCGTTAAATAACTTGAGGTCTTTGAATAATAAGTAATATTTTAATTACTATATATATAATATTTGAATTTATTAAAATAACATGTTAAATATTTTATAAATAAGTATAAATGTATTACCACACGTTATGTTTGACTTGGTGATATTTACGTCTTTTATCTTTTAGTAACTAGTAATATAAATTATTTGCTTCACCAAATACACTTTATACGATAGTTAATATAAGCTATAAACTGAAATTTTATTATTATCATTATGTACAAAGATAACTAAATGTTTAATGAAAAAAATTAATTCTTTCTATTAACTTTTAATTTAAGATGTTTTGCATGTAATAAAAGATGTGGCGTTGATTGATGCTCAAATAATAGATACAAAATAGTTTCCTATTTAAGCTATTTTCATTTATATGAGTAATAAAAGGAGAAGTTAGTAATTTTAATTATTTTTAAGATTTGAAATTCAACATATGAGGAGTACTTTATAAATAGTATTAGATATTAGATAGAGAAAGGGAGGGAAAATGTATTTCAAAGGTTAACTTTATATTTAGAGGTAGAAATAAAAAGTTAATAGAAGAACATTATTTATTCTCTAAAAATTTTAATCAATTTTTATTTTAATATTATTATCATTATTAGTTTTATTTGTATATTGTTAGATTGTTAGTAATCAGTATTAATAATTATTGGTGTTTATTTATTATTAAGTTAAATTATTAAAATATAATGCACTCAGAAATTAAATATTTTATAATATTACATTATAATAATTAAAATCAAACAAAAGATTTAAAAGATTTAAAAAAAAAAAAAGAGAATATGCTAAAAAGATTTTTTATCTTATTTTTATTTATATTTAGAAATAAAGATAGGGTTGTGATCGCAGAGAACCTTACTCTTACTAAGTATATTCATGAACGTGCTATTCCAGTTTTATGAAGATTTAATGGGTACGGACAATATAAAAGGTCATTATCATGAGGAAATAATTACTAACCATTTCAACGTTTCTGGAAGATATGTGCTAACATACTCCGTCAATAACGACCGAATTGATAATTAGCGAAAACTCATTGTCAACAATAAATAAATAAATTTTGGTGGTGCGAACAAATTAAAATGAGATGGAACTCTTATTTGAAGACTAGGACGGATGAGCAAGTTAAATGGGCAGAATTCACTCGCCTCTTGCGTCAAGAATATTATCCGATGGGATATGCCCAAGAACGATGGTCACAGTGGCATAATCTAAGACAACAAGGATGGCAGTCCATTCAAGAATACACCACGAAGTTTTAACATCTTGCAGTAGCATTGGGAATTCCTATTGACAATGAAGATGTCATCACCAGGGGTACGTGGCCGGATATCGTCAAACTCAAAATGAATCACGACTACACGTGTTAGGAGATATCTCTAGTGCAAGTCGTAGAAAGGTTGAAGGAAGAAATACTTGACTCGGATGGCTTTGAGAAGGATGTCAAGAACAAGAATTTAACAACTCCCTAACCATGCTAATATCGTAAAACTTCAGGGCATATCGAAGAGTAGGGTTGGAAAGCACATCCCGAACTTTTCCAAAAAAATGGGTGAAGGATGATCGTGGAAAGTATAAAGCTGCTACAACAATTTTGAATGATACAGTCGACCTTGCCCGAGTTGACGGGTAGACAAAAGTTTGACTCTTATGATGAAACCGCAAGAGGAGCTAGTGGCCAACGAAAGAAAAAAAAAATTGTTCACTTTAAAATTCAAGTGAAACAAGAGGGTAGTTGAGGCTATAATTGACACCGGAAGTGAAAAGAATTTTATTTTGAGTAACCTCATATAACGGTTGGGTCTAGAGACGACATCACATCCCCACCCTTTATGCAGGTGGATAAAAAATGATGTCGATATGCAAATAAAACTACAATGCAAGTTTCGATTCGCCATCACAAACCAATTTTCGATTAAGTTACTTGCGAGGTGGTTCTGCTTGATGTTTGCCAAGTGATTCTCGGTAGTCCATATCTTTGGGAATGAGATGCGGTTTATTGGACACAAAAGTAACAACTCGAGAAAGATGATATAAAGTATTTGGTCAACAAAAATAAGACCGCTACTAATTTCAACTTGGTTACAGCTTATCACGCAAGAAGATCGTGTGCAACAAAAAGATTTGCTAAGGAAGTTGGCGAAGTTCAATTTCCTCATCTTCAATCCTAAGACGAACAGGTGCTGTCTCCTTTCGCCAGAGAAGGGGAGGCATGAGATCTTGAAGTCCACTGAGAAACAAGGGAAACAAAAACGTGGAAACGGGTGAACTTGGAAGACCGTTGCTTACTCAAATGGAAATCCCATATTCATCTTAACAAAAAATGTAAACGTGGGTGCATGGCAAATAAACCCACGTTTCCATGTATGGCTACATGGTTAACATGGAGAGTATCATTTTCTTTCATAAATATAGGGAAAAGAAAGAAGATGGGTTAGCCTCTAAACTGCGATAAAAATTATTGTACGTAAAATAGAAACGCGCATAAAGTCCTATACTTTAGAAAGATATTTGAATACAAAACTAAATTCCCCACATCATTGTTCTTAATTTATTCTTTCGCAAATTAATTTTACATCCCTTTTTGTTCTTTGTGAGATTTTAACATCAGTTTATATATGATTCGTTCGTTGTGTTAAAATTCTCGAACGGATCAATGAACCATTACAAGTGTAATGTTTGGTGTTAATCCTAAAATTTAGTAGACATCAAACTTTGAATCAAATATAATTAGTTGATTGAAGAGGTATTTTTACATCAAAATATTAAATTTGATGTTTTAGTACATACATCGAATATAGTTTAAGAGAAAAAATAAATTCTAAAGATACCAAATAAACAAACCAATGCATCAACATAGCAACCCAACAAAACTTCATAAAAACACTCAAATTCAAAACTAAAATCATTAACACCTCAAACTCAACCAAAGGTACGTTAGGGAAGATGCTTAAATGGAAGGTTCTCAATGCAAAGACTGATGATACGTAGATTCACATGCTCGGGTTACGGGTTATAATCACCGACTTACGAGTCATGATTACCAAACAGATTACGTGTTTATGCTCGTACCGCTCAAGAACGTAGAGATATAGTGTTAAAACAAATAAGTGGTGGAAAGGGTTTGTTGTCTCGGGTGGCGATTTCATGTTTGATAATTCGTATTACATTTGAATTTGAACCGAGCAATTTCCTTGAGGAGAGTTGTAAGAATGGTCTCACGTTAGATGTATGCTAAGATAAGTATGTTCTCCAAAAGATGAGTGTTATTTCTCTAAGATTATTCACAAGAGAATATGATCTTTGTAGAGACGGTATGCTAGAGAGAGAAATAGATGTAGGTGAATTTATGTCTCCTTTGTTTACACTTTACACTGTCCTCTATTTATTACAAATCGTATATATTGGTTGTAGCCTGGTTCCTCCATTTACAAAGGCGAGTGTTGGTGCTTTACTTATTTTATATTTGAACATATTAAGTTGGAGGGGTTTTACCAATAATATAATAACAATATAATCATAGGTTGGATGTGTTTTTAGCTTATGCCTTTTATTCTCATAGTTAAATGGCCATTTTGGTTAGTCTATTATATAACAAAGTAATACCATTTAATTTTAAGGGTAAGTTCAAATAAAAATATAAATATTGTTAAAAGTAAAAAATTAATACAAAATTTATTTTCACTTAAACTTTTAGAATTAAATATTTCACAGACGATATGTTAACAAATTATAAAATTATATATTGTTTATCAACGTTTTTTAATCTATAATTAGAAATCTCACAAGTTATACTTCTGACAACGAAAAAAAAAAAAAATTTCTTCAGGGTCCTAAAAATATAATCATATGTGATTTATGATAAAAAGTTAAAATTGGTACACGATTATTTATTAATGGTATATTTTAATTAACATGTGATTACGGTTTAATATTCATTCAAATGAATATTATAAATAAAATATTAAAAATTGCATTGGTTTTCAATAAAAATCACATGTAATTGTTAGTTTGGAATTTAATCATATATGATTTGGTATATAACTACATGTGATTTTCAATTAAAATTTGATATTTGATGAGTAACTTACCGAATATCATAATTCATATATGATTTCAAATTGATATTTATTTAATTGTATAATTATAGCCAATGATTTGAAATTTGTATTTGATTACTCTTTAATCACATGTGATTAATACTTTGATGTTTGATTGCATGTGATTACAGTTAAGTTTTGTATGTTTAAATTGTTTATATCATCAATGATTTGAATTTAAGATTTGATTGGAGCTATAATTGTGTGTGATTATTACTTAGTGTTTAAATTACATGTGATTTAATATTACGAACTTTTAAAACCATTAAAAATAGATAAAAAAAATCGTCGAAAGTATATATTGCGATATCTCTAATTAAAGATAAAATGTTGCTGATTGTAATGTTGTAATTTCTATAATTTATTGACTTACAGTTTATAAAATACTTAATTTCAAAGAAAAGAATAGAATTAAATATTTGAAATAAAACAATATTATTGATTCTCTGATTTTTAAATTTCTGATTCTTTTTATTAAAATTTTTCTCTTAATTGTTATTTATTAAAGATAACGGTTGAGGAGAGAAAAATTAATGTGACAATACATGAACATGGGATCGAGGGGAATTAAACGCGAAAATATCTAGCTAATTTTTCTTTTCCGAAAAACAACAAACTTGTGTTAATCGACCAAAATGTTACATGATATAACACCCCTCTTTCTATATAAGAATATTATATTAATAAACACGGAAGCATGAATTTAAAATACATTAAACAGTTTACAATTCCCAAAAATACACTAATTTCAAACTTTTCAAACTACAAAAGGCGGGGTATTATAAAATTACAAAACAAGGTTTATTACAAAAACCATATCAGAGTTCAAGAGCGCAGTCAAACATTCCTTGATCAACCATTCACCTCCTGCACCCACAATAAACCAAAACATATCCTGCAGGAAGTAGAATGAGGGGTTAGCACGAAGCTAAGTGAATAGATTCATCACACTCCATTCGACTTAGCATAACTAGCTAATTACACCAATAAAACGTAAACACACATAATTCAATGAGGATCGGTGGCTCTGGGGATATCATAATACCCGGGGATTCCCCCAAGAACACTTACCAACAATCTGTATGGCCAATACAGAATAGACCGATAACTAATGGTTATTAAACCCATACACAGGTCTCAAACACAACAAATGAATCAAAACCTGTGTAATACACATAATAACCAGAAGTCCAACTACACGTTGACCTCAATCACATACAGCACATTGGTTCGCACATCATGTAGATCAATAATCAATAATCAAGACTAAACAGTCTAATAAACATCTACGTTTACTTGTTGTAACCAAATAGTTACAACTAAATCAAATGATGAGTTATGAATCCACTCACCGATACCTCTGACGTCTCCACACTCAGGATTCTAATATCACTGAGTCTTACGTTGATCTGAAACAGAAAATCATACACAAGTCAGAAGTTCGTTCCATAAACATCATTATAGCCCATTTATCAAATCAGGTAATCCCTGAAGTCTAGGCAAACAAAAGTTCAATCAGAAATGAACTTAGAAAAATCCCACAATACCGCTTAAAACTGAAAAATGCCATTTTCGAGTCCTAGATGACCCCGGATGGCCAAAAACTGCCTAGGCTATTAAAATATAGCCTTGATTACTAGGTCGTTTCCGATTGACTATGCGAATTTCAATTAAATCCGAGTTAATGAAATTTTCATAAAACCGCGTCTCCAAAAACACTTACGCATTTTCAAAATTTGCAAAAACAAAAATCTCTTTTATAAACTTAGCGACACAACCATTGTGTCGCACCACAAACCCTTGCGACACAACCACTGTGTCGCACAACAGAAACCTGCGACACTAACATTGTGTCGCAATACTCAAAATGGCCGCCTTTAGCGACATAACCACTGTGTCGCATAACATTTAAGCGACACAACCTGCGACACAAGCCTTGTGTCGCAATGATGAACAGACCAGATCCCAGATTCAAAATTCAGAAATCAAACATGTAATACACAAATTAACTGATTCCAATCGGTGTAAATCATATATAAACAATAATAACACATAACAATCAAACCCTTACCTCGGATTCAAAGCTAATTAGCTCAAATATGATCAAAACCCAATCTTTTATTTCTTCTCTCTAATTCCCTTTAATTCTCTCTCTAGGAACGATTTTAAGAGTTTGGAAATGTCTGGAAATGGTCAGGAAGTACTAGGGCGGTGTATATATATTTTTATCATCGAATTACACTTAAGCTCCTTACTTAATTTTAGTTCAGCCCGTTCTGCGACACAGTCCTGCGACACAACCCTTGTGTCGCACAGACATCACCTGCGACACAACCCTTGTGTCGCAGAAAATCAAAAACTTACAATTTTGAATCTACTAATATTTCACAATAAAACACATATTATTAAATAGTTCTAAAACAATTAAATAATCAATTAAAATAATGGAAATTACCAGATTGCGAAATAGGATGTTACAAATCTCCCCTCCTTAAGGAGATTTCGTCCCCGAAATCTCAACACTATCAAATAATCCAGGATATCTGGTTTTCATAGTTTCTTCGGTTTCCCAAGTCAAATTTGAACCTAAACTATGTCTCCATTTCACTAATATCATCGGTATTTGTTTCTTTCTAAGTTTAGTAACTTTTCTATCGAGAATTTCAATAGGTTCTTCAACTAATTTCTGGTTCTGGTCGACTTTCAAATCTGGTAAAGGAAGAATCTGAGATTGATCCTCGACATTACACTTTCTCAAATAACAGATATTAAACGTGTCATGAATACCAGCAAGCTCAGGAGGAAGATCCAATGAGACTGATTGATCATTAACCACTTGACGAATTCTGAAGGGGCCAATGTATCTAGGTGCCAACTTTCCTCGCTTTCCAAATCTAATCACTCCTTTCCAAGGTGAAACTTTCAAATAAACCATCTCACCCTCAGAGAATGTAACTGGGCGCCTACGCGGGTCTGCATACTGTTTCTGTCTGTCACGTGCAGCTTTTAACTTTTCTCGTGCGATAGCCACTTTGTCAGCTGTGATTTGTACAATGTCTGGGCCAGCAAATTGTTTTTCTCCAGTTTCTAACCAACACGTGGGCGTTCTACAACGACGTCCATACAACATCTCATAAGGAGGCATACCAATACTGGAATGATAAGAATTATTATAGGCAAATTCCACCAATGGTAGATGAGAATCCCATGAACCGCCATATTCCAGAATACAAGCTCTCAACATATCCTCAAGTGTTTGAATCGTACGTTCTGATTGACCGTCGGTCTGAGGATGATAAGCTGTACTGAGATTTACACGTGTACCCAATTCTTGTTGTAAACTTTGCCAGAAACGAGAAATGAAACGAGAATCCCTATCTGACACAATCGATAATGGAATACCATGTCGGGAAATAATCTCATTAATATACAACTGAGCAAGTTTAGTCAAAGATGCTGTTTCACTTGTAGCAATAAAATGAGCACTTTTGGTCAATCTGTCAACGATAACCCAAATCATGTCGTTACCTCGAGATGTACGTGGTAGTTTAGTTACAAAATCCATAGTGATATGTTCCCACTTCCACTCAGGAATTTCTAACTGTTTTAATGATCCATATGGCTTTTGATGTTCAGCTTTAACTTGAGCACATATATGACAATTTCCAACAAACCTTGCAATATCGATTTTCATTGTAGGCCACCAGTACAAAGGTTTCAAGTCATTATACATCCGCGTACAACCAGGGTGGACAGACAGTCGAGACTTGTGAGTTTCAGTTAAAAGCATATCTCGAATACCACCAATCTGAGGAATCCACACTCGAGACTGAAAAGTTTTCAATCCTTTAGAATCATCAACTAATAATTCTTTTCTTTTCAACATGATTTCTGATTTTAAATTAGAATCCAATAAAGCCTCAATTTGTGCATCTTTAATTTTATCCACTAAGTCAGAAGTAACATCAACTCTTAGGAAATAAATTTGGTCAGAGATACCTTTTCTGCTCAAAGCGTCTGCAACTACATTTGCCTTTCCTGGATGGTAACGTATTTCACAATCATAATCTTTGATCAATTCTAACCATCGTCTTTGACGCATATTCAGTTCTTTCTGTGTAAAAACATACTGAATACTTTTATGATCAGTACATACAATACATTTAGTACCATATAGATAGTGTCTCCAGATTTTCAAAGCAAACACAACAGCTGCCAACTCTAAATCATGTGTTGGATAATTCTTTTCATGTGGTTTTAACTGTCGCGAAGCATAAGCAATGACTTTGTCTCTTTGCATAAGAACACAACCCAAACCCGAATAAGATGCATCACAATATACAATAAAATCTTCAGACCCACTCGGTAATGCTAACACTGGGGCTTGACACAACAATTGTCTCAGAGTCTGAAAGGCATGCTCTTGTTGATCATTCCACTCAAACTTTTCATTCTTACGGGTTAATTTAGTCAACGGACCGGCTATTTTAGAGAAATCTTTAATGAACTTCCGGTAATATCCCGCTAAACCCAGAAAACTTTTAATTTCCGAAGCATTCTTTGGAACTTTCCAATTCATTACGGCTTCTACTTTAGAAGGATCAACTTTAACCCCATCATTGCAAATAATGTGACCCAAAAACTGTACTTCTCGAATCCAGAATTCGCATTTAGAAAATTTTGCATATAATTGTTCTCTTTTCAATGTTTCTAACACTATTCTCAAATGCAGTTCATGTTCTGATTCAGATTTAGAATATACCAGAATATCATCGATAAACACAATAACAAATTTATCGAGAAAAGGCCGACAAACACGGTTCATCAAATCCATAAAAACCGCTGGAGCATTAGTCAAACCAAAAGGCATAACCAGGAATTCAAAATGACCATACCTGGTACGGAAAGCAGTTTTAGGAATGTCCTGTTCACGAACACGAACTTGATGATAACCTGATCTCAAATCAATTTTCGAATAAAACGAAGATCCTTGCAACTGATCAAACAAATCATCTATTCGTGGCAGAGGATATTTATTCTTTACTGTTCTTTTGTTTAACTCCCGATAATCAATACACATTCTAAAAGACCCATCTTTCTTTTTAACAAACAAAACCGGTGCACCCCATGGAGAAGAACTAGGTCTAATAAATCCTCTATCCAATAACTCCTGTATCTGATTCATCATTTCACGTATTTCAGAAGGAGCTAATCTATAGGGAGCTTTAGCTACAGGCGAGGAGCCGGGAACAAGATCAATCTGATATTCAACTTCTCTAACCGGTGGTAAACCAGGTAATTCATCAGGAAACACTTCCGGATATTCAGACACAACCGGAACATCAGAAATGGATTTCTTTTCTAATTTAGCATCAATAACATAAGCTAGATAAGACTCATAACCTTTAGACAACGACTTTCTAGCTTTCATCATAGAAATCAGAGGAATACACCCACTATCTCGTTCTCCTCGAGCCACAACATATGACTCTTCAGAGATTGGAATTCTAATCAGCTTATGGTGGCAATCTATACTTGCTTTAAACTGACTTAACCAATCCATTCCAATAATCACATCAAAACTTGGAATCGGCATCAACAGAAACGAAATCGGAAAAGTCTGGCCATCTATCACAATAGTAACTCCAGTCACCGAGGTGGTAACAGGAACTAACTTGCCACTAACAATCTCTACTTCTAAGGGTTTAGTTATCACAGTAGGAACCAATTTCAACTTATCACAAAAACACACAGATATAAAGGAACAATTCGCTCCAGAATCAAACAAAACACGAGCTGGTACAGAGTTTATAAGAAAAGTACCAGTAATCACATCATCTGTGTGGACAGCCTCATCAACTGTCATCTGAAAAGCCCTACTCGTCGCTGGCGGATGATTCTTCCGCTTTTGACCGGAAGATGACGAACTCCCGACCGAAACCGAACCTTGCTTCCTTGCCTCAGGACACTGTCCTATACGATGCCCTTCTTTCTTACAGTTCCAACATACAAAATTGGGAAACTTACAATTCTTAAACTCATGACCCAATTCACCACATTTAACACATTTGTTCGTCTGAATTGTACATGGGCCAGTATGTCGGGATCGACAAGCATTACACCAAACAGAACTTTCAGATGAACCACTTTTATTGTTGAATCCTTGACCCGGACGATTTCCCTGACGATTACCCTGCCACCTGTTCTTTCCTTTACTCGAGAAATCTGTTCTAGCTCTGGGAAATGAAGAAGAAGTATCTCTAGCTTGAGACTCTCGAAAACCTCTAATGTCACTATCAACCGAACGTGCAAGAGTAAAAGCTTGGGATAGATTACTAGCTAACCTCACTGAAGTACGATAATTATGAGGTAAAGCTTCCACAAACTGCTCTATCCTGGTTTTCTCATCGGGAACCCACTGCTGTACAAACCGTAGCTTCTCTGAAAATTGTGCTATCAACTCATCAATGGTCATCTTGTCAGTTAATTTGAGATTTACAAACTCTCTCCTAATGCGTGCCATATCAAAGTCGGAACAGTACTGATTACAAACAGCTTGATGGAAATCAGACCATCGAATAGCTTCTCTTTGTTGCTGAGTCAAATGACCAGTAATCGAATCCCACCAAATCATGGCTTCATCTTTTAAACATTGGATAGCATAAAACACTTTGGATTCTTCTTCACAGCGAGTAACATCAAATTTCCGCTCAATATCCCTTAACCAATTTAAAGTTACAGATGGATTTGTACTACCTCTAAACTCCGGTGGTTTACTTGCCATGAACGTCTTGAATGAACACTGTTTATTTGACTGAAAGGTAGGAATATTACCAAACATAGGTATTTGTTGCTGAGAGCGTTGCTGAGATGAGGCAGTTTCAGTCTGCCTTTTAAATTCTCTGAGATTAATCAACTCATCTTCTAGTTGAAAAAGATAATTGTCTCTATTCGATTCTTCATGAGCAGGATTAGAAGTACCCTCATGATCATGTCTCTCATTATGAATATCTGAATGAGGAACATCGATCCTAGAGGCATTGTTAGGGTTGGTGGTCGGTTGCTCGTTATCTGCCATATCTGTTTTCACAACAACAACTTAAAACTTGTTAATCGTTAGTACTTATCTACTAACCGATTCATAACCAATGCTAAAACCCATACTCAAGAATGTTTGACATAACACGATTCAGATTTGGGATTGAACACTTACCAATGTACAATTCCCCCAAATCTATGCTCTGATACCAACTTATAACACCCCTCTTTCTATATAAGAATATTATATTAATAAACACGGAAGCATGAATTTAAAATACATTAAACAGTTTACAATTCCCAAAAATACACTAATTTCAAACTTTTCAAACTACAAAAGGCGGGGTATTATAAAATTACAAAACAAGGTTTATTACAAAAACCATATCAGAGTTCAAGAGCGCAGTCAAACATTCCTTGATCAACCATTCACCTCCTGCACCCACAATAAACCAAAACATATCCTGCAGGAAGTAGAATGAGGGGTTAGCACGAAGCTAAGTGAATAGATTCATCACACTCCATTCGACTTAGCATAACTAGCTAATTACACCAATAAAACGTAAACACACATAATTCAATGAGGATCGGTGGCTCTGGGGATATCATAATACCCGGGGATTCCCCCAAGAACACTTACCAACAATCTGTATGGCCAATAAAGAATAGACCGATAACTAATGGTTATTAAACCCATACACAGGTCTCAAACACAACAAATGAATCAAAACCTGTGTAATACACATAATAACCAGAAGTCCAACTACACGTTGACCTCAATCACATACAGCACATTGGTTCGCACATCATGTAGATCAATAATCAATAATCAAGACTAAACAGTCTAATAAACATCTACGTTTACTTGTTGTAACCAAATAGTTACAACTAAATCAAATGATGAGTTATGAATCCACTCACCGATACCTCTGACGTCTCCACACTCAGGATTCTAATATCACTGAGTCTTACGTTGATCTGAAACAGAAAATCATACACAAGTCAGAAGTTCGTTCCATAAACATCATTATAGCCCATTTATCAAATCAGGTAATCCCTGAAGTCTAGGCAAACAAAAGTTCAATCAGAAATGAACTTAGAAAAATCCCACAATACCGCTTAAAACTGAAAAATGCCATTTTCGAGTCCTAGATGACCCCGGATGGCCAAAAACTGCCTAGGCTATTAAAATATAGCCTTGATTACTAGGTCGTTTCCGATTGACTATGCGAATTTCAATTAAATCCGAGTTAATGAAATTTTCATAAAACCGCGTCTCCAAAAACACTTACGCATTTTCAAAATTTGCAAAAACAAAAATCTCTTTTATAAACTTAGCGACACAACCATTGTGTCGCACCACAAACCCTTGCGACACAACCACTGTGTCGCACAACAGAAACCTGCGACACTAACATTGTGTCGCAATACTCAAAATGGCCGCCTTTAGCGACATAACCACTGTGTCGCATAACATTTAAGCGACACAACCTGCGACACAAGCCTTGTGTCGCAATGATGAACAGACCAGATCCCAGATTCAAAATTCAGAAATCAAACATGTAATACACAAATTAACTGATTCCAATCGGTGTAAATCATATATAAACAATAATAACACATAACAATCAAACCCTTACCTCGGATTCAAAGCTAATTAGCTCAAATATGATCAAAACCCAATCTTTTATTTCTTCTCTCTAATTCCCTTTAATTCTCTCTCTAGGAACGATTTTAAGAGTTTGGAAATGTCTGGAAATGGTCAGGAAGTACTAGGGCGGTGTATATATATTTTTATCATCGAATTACACTTAAGCTCCTTACTTAATTTCAGTTCAGCCCGTTCTGCGACACAGTCCTGCGACACAACCCTTGTGTCGCACAGACATCACCTGCGACACAACCCTTGTGTCGCAGAAAATCAAAAACTTACAATTTTGAATCTACTAATATTTCACAATAAAACACATATTATTAAATAGTTCTAAAACAATTAAATAATCAATTAAAATAATGGAAATTACCAGATTGCGAAATAGGATGTTACACATGAGTTATAGACTAATAATTATAGAAAGCTATTAAACTTTCGAATTTACTTTTATTTATTATTTCTAATAATTTATTTATTAAATATTTTAAATAAATTCACTTTAAATGTAAGATAAAAAGAACAATTTACCTATCATATCTTAATTTAAATAAAATTTATCGATAGAAAATATTATTGGAACGGGAAGAGCATCATTAATGCATAAAGCAACGTATACAACTTTATTGCCAAAAATAGTATAACATTAACAAACAAGCAACGCATAAAGCATGTTTGCACACACAAAGCGTGTATTTCAATTTAGGAAAAGCCCACGAAATCACATACCACTTCATGGATAAAACACGTGATACGGAAATGTTTGTTTTATTAATATAACATTTAAATATTTAAGTTTAAATGAGAATAAGATTTTTTGTGCAAATAAGAATCAATCTCAATCATCTATTTCATTAAAATAATAATACTTCTGACATTTTTAAAAATTGAATATATCACAAATGGCTAGTCAAAAAGATATAAAAATTGCACCATAAAAATCAGTATTTTTTTCTTTCGATTAGATATCTTACAAGGTATACTTTCGACGAATTTTTTTTATCATTTTTTGATAATTTCAAAAACTGGTAACACATGTGTTAGTTGCAAGTATCACATGTGTTAGTTGCTAGTAACACATGTGTTACCAACCACTAACACATGTGTTACCGGTTTTCAACCCCACAAAATTTTTTTTGTCAAAACTATATCACAAAGGATGTCTAATTGTAGAGAAAAAAAAAACGCTGATTTTTATGATTTTTAAATAAAAATAAATAAATTTAAAAAAATAAATTTAATTTAGTCAATTTTAATATAAATGGATTTAACCCAATTATTATAATTTTAAAAAATAAACCAACTTAAAGATGAGCCCACCTAAAAAGTAAAGTCATAGAAAAAAAATTAAGCTCAAAATGTTAAAACCCAATTCACTAAAACCTAATTTTTCCTCTGCCTCCATCTTCTTTCTCCTCCAACCTTCATCTTTGTCTTCTTCTTCTTCACAAAGCAAGCAACCTCCATTCTTCAAATCAAAATCAAAAATAAAACAAGAAATAAAGATAAAAAAGAGAAAAAAAAAAAACAAGAACACTGCGTCGAGGATGATGCCCCTGGAACATCGCCCGGAATGTTGTTCGGGAGTGGGGGAACGGCATTCCGATCAGGGAACATACGCGTTCCTCCCCACTCCGTATGCTCTTAAAAGCATCAAAAAACATACAAAATTAACTATATGGATGACTTTGTGTGTAAAATATCTTTTTTTTTACTGTAGTAAATTTCGATGTTTATAGTTATTATTATTTATGACTAATATTAAAGTAAAACTTATAAATGGTCCTCGAGATTTACATGAATTTTTGAAAATTGTTTTAAACTTTGATTTCACATTATCAGTCTAATAAATTTGCTTTTATTTTGTAAATGGTCAATCGACTACTTGTAATGACTAAAATATTTTCTTTTATATCTTAATCGATAATGAAGAGGTTATAGGTACTCTAGTCGTTTTAAGTGGTCAATGGACAAGTTACGAGAAGAAAAAAAAAAAAAAAAAAAAAAACCCTTACTATACCGATAGTATGAAAATAGCTATTTATAATGATTTTCATAAATATGTATAAATCACAAGAACCATTCATATAATTTATTTTATTGTTATTATTATCATTAGGAAAAAAAAAAAAAATTTCCTTTGGACTCGTATTTTGTTCATACACGATGCACGGAGATCTCTACTAGTTGGCTCGGAGAAGTTGTAGCTCTCAATAAAAAAGATAAGAGCGATTCCTCAAAATAACAATAAAAACAACAGAAGATAAGAGTGACTCCTCAAAATAATAATAAAGAAAGAAAGATATTAAAACCGGGAAAGGAAAAGAAAAGATGACGTAAAATTCCAAAATTACCCTCCAACACGATCCTATAATATCCCCAATCTCATAACCTCATTCATCATCCCAAAATCTCCCAATCTCCGATCGCCAACTTAATTCCGACCACTCTTACAGAACTGGCCAACTTCCAAGAACCTCTTTCCGATTCCGGCAACGGAAACGTGGTACTCAATCTCTACCATGCCCTAAGTTCTCGCAACGTTCAAATCGTTCAGAAATTACTAGCACCTGATCTCGAATGGTGGTTTCATGGCCCACCTTCTCATCAATTTATGATGCGATTACTCACCGGAACTGATAACAACGATAAATTAGACAATTCGTTTGAGTTCGTTCCTAATTCAATTGACGCGTTCGGATCAACTGTTATTGTTGAAGGGTGTGATCAAGAGCGTGATTTATCGTGGATTCACGCGTGGACTGTGAATGCGAGTGGGATAATTACGCAAGTTAGAGAGTATTTTAATACTTCGTTAACTGTTACGAGGTTCGCTAATTATTCGAATAAAGCGGTTGCAGTTAACGTTAAATCGTTACATTGTCCGTTTGTTTGGAAGAGTAGCTTGTCTAGTCGTGTTGGCAAATCTGTTCCTGGGCTGGTTCTCGCGATATAATCGCGGTATATAGATCGATGAAGAGTTAAAGATATACTGAGTTTAAGTTTTTGTTAATTTTGTTCTTGTGATATTTGTGTGTGTGTGTGTTCTTTTTTTTCAATATTATCAAGTGTAAGAGGTGATGGGGACTGTATTATGGTGGTCAATTTATGCTTTTAATAAAACATCGTGCATGTGGTTTCTGTTAATTTATTTGTTAATGTTGTGTCGCGTCCGAAGTTAATACGGATACAATTGGATTCTTTACATTAATGTCAAAATTGACAAGAATCTGTCATCTTAAAAAAAGGGCTTTTATTTAAGTATACATTGAATTAAAAGTATTGAAAAAATGCATATTAATTTTTGGATATTAGCGATTAATATCTCAGATTTATTTTAGCATTTTTTTAAAAAGATTGTAACATAGGGTAATGAGGGCTTAGGGGTAATTCTATCGTTTGCAAACAACTCTAACATGCATCTCCTTCTCTCTTCACTCATTTGTATGCTCGCTCACTTAGTAAAAGAAAAATTTATATTCTTCACACAAACTCTAAATCTGATTGATCCATCTCCAGCTCCATTCTTTCAATTCAACACATAAAACTCCAATTTTACCATTCTTCTAAATCATACAAACCATTTGATCTGTAAAATTTCAATTTTCATTTGCTTTCTCCACAAATCTGATTTTACCCTAAATAGATCAATTTTATCTTATTCAAACTTGTTAAATATGAATATTAGGAGTGAACATGCATTGCCGAAAGGCTGTTTGTGCTCCTATTCCATCTATTCAATTAAAATCTATTCCTCTTGGTAAGATTATGCTTAATTCATTTTTATACGATTTTTGATTTAATTTATACAATTTTCTGTATATGCATTCTTAATAGTATACATTCGTGTTTATATGATTCTTATGTTATTGTCATATCTTACATGTATAATTATGATGAAATATATAAATGGAAATCACATGTACTCTTAATGATTTATTAGTGTGATATTAAATCAATAAGTAAATGATACAAGGTCTGTATGCAATAAAATGGTGGTACTTAATCCCCCAAAATTTTTAAATCCCAGCTAAATTACAAAAGGTAGTTAGAATATCTAATTTTAGTTCGTTGGAGTTTAAAGAACGACACATAAGTCTTACTTATTACTTGCTAGCTTTAGTACACCTTTACTAGTGTAGGTAATATTTAACGTAGAATTCTCAACATTATAAATTTAAAACACCTCACTGGTAAAACCATCATTGTAAAACAAACTACCCTTGACAGTTGCATCAATGATACAAAAGATTATTACTTATCTGAAGCTGATCTAATCATTCTAAGTCAAACGAACGTAGGCCCTCTCCAACCATAACTCTATCTTTATCTCTATATCTATCTCTATATCAATCTATATATAAAGGAAATAGAGAATCTTTTCAACATATTCATCCTCTAAAAAACTTCTTCTCCAACCATATACTCTAAAAAATAAAACTATGTTCTTTTTTATACTACTTAATTCATGTTTTGGTCAATATTTTTAAAAGTTTTTTAAATATAAGTTCTATCAGTTATGTTACTTTTATTTGATTGTAGTTGTTGTAGTGTAATATTATAAAATATTTATATTTATTTTTGGATTTTTTATTTTCTCAAGAATCTATTTTAATTTATTTATCAATAATAATTAATCAACACTCTTATTAATAATAATTTTTAGCAATTCCAACAATATACACATAAGTCAAATAATGATAATAATACTAAAACGTATTGATTAAGGTTTTTCGAAAATGAACAATGTTCCTCTATATATAAAGGAAATCTGACTTCCTCTATCTTCTATCTCTAAATATAAAAGAACAGTTAGAGCACGTTTTGTTTCTTTTATCTCTATAGTTACTTAGAGATATAGGAGGTACTTGGAAGAACAATGGAGTTGGCCTTAGAGCTTTTATACACATAAATGAGAGTCATGACAATTAGGAAATAGCCAACACGTATTGCTCTTAAGGTGGTTAAAGGATTCTTGAGATGAAATTGTGTTATCATATGTTGAAGACTTTCAGATGGGATTAGAAAGCAATTAACTAAGCCAAACCAAACTTTGGAGGGAATTGAAAGAAAGAAAAAAAAATACATTGTTCACTATAAACCAGAGTATGATGTTGTCTATCAATTCAATACATGAGAAATGAAATTCATGCGGTTTTTTAAGATTTCTAATTATTCTGATGATATTATCAAGCTTCTTAAAGTATAATTAACCAAGATTGAAGAAAATGATAAGGAGGCTTGACATACTAGCTAGGATAAATAGGTTATATTGAAGGATGATAATGAAAGATATCGAATAAAAAAGGCAGTTGATGATATAGATGAACAACTAACTTTCATAAATCAAATTCATCAATCCGAGAAGTTTTTTGGAATTTGTCACATAAAAAGATTCTCATTAAGAGCACCACGTTAAATTCTAAGGGGAGATTGTTAGAAATATTAAAATATGTAATAAGATTTATGTGTGTGATGTGTATTGTATTGTAAAGCATGTATATTGTGATGGGGTATAGATACCCAAAGTATCACTGAAAATACTTTTGCTCATTTGTAACTTGTATGTACGTGTTCATATCAACATATATTGTTACATTTGCACGTTCATATCACCGTGATTATATTTGATTGCTCAAATACTGAATATCGATCTAACAGTACGTACACTAAAAAGCAAAGTGATATTTACACTAACCTTTTTGATGTATACATAAAACAATATATACCAAGATCTAGTAACGCATTAATATTGTGATTTTATAGTGTATTCATCATCATAAAGTTTAATAATGTAACTATCTTATCTCCTTGAAAATAAAGTGATAATCACCTCCAAAAAGAAGCGGCATGACCGGAGAAAAGGATAAGAGGCCAATGTGGGAATAAAATTGTGAAAAATCAAGTAAAGAGACGCCAAGTGTAAAGGTATTTGATGCATCTAATATCTCTTAAAAACCGCTCAAAAAATCATACGGAGTATATCTATCTATCTACAAAGATATTTTAAGATAAATACAAAATACTAGTAGAGAACATGTTGTGTTTTAGGTAAGGGTGATTGGTTAAACCGATAAAAGTGATTCGAGTTAGTATCTAATACTCACACACATAAAAAAGATATATATATATATATATATATAAAATTAACTCGATAGAGATTAGTTCTGACTCTCTTAATAGGATTCAGTCGAGCTCAAGTGTTCTAATAACCAACCCCGTAGAGGTTGCTAGCCTTATCGAGTTACTTGTTTTACATTTTAGCATGTCTTTGTCACTATGAATATTTATTTAACTAATATTCCTTAGTATATAATCAAGTTGTATCGAATTGAGTTTCAGAGTATGGGGCCGTTTAACACGTATCACGATTGATTAATATTACTTTTAGACTTTTATTATATATAGTTGAGTTGAGGAGTGTTCAAAAGTATTAACTTCATCAAGCTTGAGCTTGACAATAGAGTCTCGCGCGGTAAAACTAAAGTTGAGTTACAAGTTTTGAATTTCAAGATTGAGTATGCTTAGCAATAAATCGTCTTGACAACATCAGAACATAAGTAATTAGGTTCATTGTAATTATACTGAATCATACGAATTTAACCTGACATTAGGCCCGGCTTTAGATGTGTTTAAAGTAGGCCAATGAACAGAGTCCATGTTTAATCGAAGGTAATGTGTTATGTATTTATGTACGCGTAACGGTCCATCAACCGACCTGATGATTTATAAAAATATGTAACTATTCAATTTAAATTCGATCTATGTGTAATTATCTATACTGTTTTAGTATCTTCAACGTTTGGCTTAACTTTAGAGTTAATTATCGGTTCGGATTCATATTTCAGTTTTGGAATCTTGTTATCTTTTTAAAAGTTATAACTCCAATAAGGTATCTAGCTATAGTTTTGATTCTTGTCTAGATACATTTCCCTCGGCAGGCCTCATCATATCATCTCATATAAACAAATTAAAGCAAGATAATAATGCATGTCGGAAGTAAATTTAGAAATTTTTATTTCATTCTCATACCCACATGCAGTTTTGGATGTAAATCCAATGACTATATATATGTGCATAAACATTATCCCTTTTGCCCATGCACCACTTAGACCGGTTGCAATGGTCCGTCCTGAACACCACCACCAACCACCACGAACGAGGACGGACGAAGTGGTGCCCGTCGTGTCCCATCCTCGTTCTTCACGGCACGAGTTCACGACGATTTTTGGTGAGACCCACGATTATATTTAATTATTTTATTCATTTTCATCGATTTAAATAAAAAACAACTTTTCTTTTTTATTTATTTCTAACGGTAACTTTAAAAAAAAACAATATATATATATATATATCCGTTGGAGAGTTCAACAGTAAAAAAAATTCAAAATATTCTAAGAAAGTTCACGAAAGGACGTGGAGCAAACCTTCAGTGTGTTTCAAGGTAGGTGGGGAATAGTTAAGGCTCCTGCCAGAGCAATGAGCGTGAACAACATTAGGAGAACCATGTACACTTGTGTGATATTGAACAACATGATTGTAAAAGACAATGGATTTTCAATAAGTCCGCTTGAGGAAGAGTTTATCGCCGATTCGGCTAACTTGGTTCGAGGCAGGTTTATAGAAAGAGTCGCATCGCGTAGTGCAAGAATAAAAGAAATACGCGATAAAGATGTACACGACAAACTACGAACCGACCTCACCAAGCACATTTGGACGCTTCCGGCCAACTTTCGAAGTGGCTAGACTTTAGTATTGTAACGTTTTTATTTTTAGTATTGTAATGCTTTTATTTTTAATATTGTAATGCTTGTATTTTCATGACATATGTATTTTTTTTGTATTTTAAATGTTTTTTTATTAATTAATAAGTATTTTTTAAATTAATTATAGTGTTTTGTATTTAATTAAAAGAAAATGTATTTTTTTAAAAATGAAAAATAATGAAAATAGTGGGTCCCAGTTGTCCGTCGTGAGCTGTGGTCAGTTTACCACTGTGGTCAGTTTTCAGTCGTGAGCTGTCGTGGCTGACGTGACAGTGAGGACGGGTGTTATGACTGTAGGTGGTCTCATACACATTCAATTTGTGTACATTTCAATGTGTTTTTTTCAAAAATAATATCTTGCAAACATGTACTAGATATATACTCATGATAGGTTGATTACTTGTGAGTTTGTGTTTTAAATTTAGAGAATGCACCTACACTTTGTATTTCAAATATTCATAAATGACAAGAAAATGTCAATCAAAAGTCGATGACTCAACGCTTAAGAAAGCAAAACCTAAAAATTCTAACATACTTAATTATAAAGACACAAAATCCAAGTATGCTTAGTGTCTTATCGTTATCTAGTATTATTGGCCAAGGGAGGAACTAGAATGACATTTCAGGAGTAGCATAATATATCTTGTTTAGTTCCTCTTGCGAATGAAGCCACTTGCAATATATCTTGAATTTTTTGTTGAAGATGTCGTGATAATACATGTGTGAGCCCTAAAATGCACGACAACAAGTGCAAACACAACACAAAATTGAGTATTTTGAAATAAGATAAAATACCAAATGCTTGAGTTTGCTTTGAAGTAGTATCACCTTCCTCTTCTACCTATTTAAGCACTATCACAACTTCCGGAAAACTATTTAAAATTACCCAAGTGAGTTTTAAAGGCTGTTTGTTTGCTCCAACAATTAAAGTTTGTCGTCACAAACGTATCACTCACTCCTTGATGACCAACATAATCTCTAAATAAGTAGCAACATAATCAGAAGGCTTTGTCTGCTTTCGCACTATATTCTAACCAATTATATTCATCAAACCACTTCACCACAAAACGTCTTCCCTTACCTCCCACAATTTTTGATGGAAACTTATGGCCACTTGGTTGACATGGTCCCTAACCCAATATGTTCGCCTTAAAGCCTTTTTAGGCATTAATTTCTATAAAATAGTTAGGCTTAAAACCTTTTTATTTAATTAAGTATAGGCTATTGAAAGACCTTTTGACTATATATATTGGGCTACTGTTATTGTAATTAAAAGAGACATACTTTCATTTGTTATTTTTAAGTAACTAGTTGCACTTAAAGAATTATACTAGTTGCACTTACAGAATCATACTAATAGCACATAATAATTCATTAGTTGCACTTCTATAAAAAAAAAATTAATTTTTACAATATGCAATTTTTTTTTACTAATAGCACGTGCTACCCCAGCCGCCTTAATAGTTTCGCCACTGTTATTGACACAAACCTAGTGACATTTTTAAACAAAAAAGTCGATAAATAAATAATAATAATAGCAAATAGAGCATTATGGGTTCATGATAATTAAAACCACATATAATTGAGAGCATCATTAATTACATTGTAAACATTCCTAAGAAGATTTTTTAGTAAACCTTTTTAAAAGTTCTATTTCATCGGAATTAATAACTTAATTAGTAAAATATTTGTTAAAACTGAACTATTTCTATATAGCTCAATTAAATATATATGTGTAAGTCTTTTATAGGAAACTAGCAGTATATATGCATATAGAAGCGGGCCCAAATAATTGATTGTCAATTTACATGTTTAATTTTTTACAATGTGAAACACCCGTTTATTTTAAGACACATTTTTTTTTTTTTTTTTTTTTATAACAACAACACTTGACATTCATATATATACGAAAGATACATCATTCTTAATATTACAATCATATGTTTATCTTTCCAAAAAGGCTCCCTCAATATCTGAGCATGATTCAACGGGAGTAAACACTTACTACCAAACATAGTAAGCACACCACTATTCGCACCGCGGCCCTTTCCCAAGACTTTCCTTCCCCTTGCTGGACCCACCTATAAAATAAAACAACAACGAAATGGGTAAGCCCACCGGCTTAGTAAGTAAGGGCAATACATAATCAAATCATCATTACACAATAAATTCACTTATGATCACTCAGCATAAGATAAATTTCACGGCACTGCCGCCAATCCCTTTATGACCACTCAGCATAAAGTAAATACACGGCACTGCTGCCAAACCCTTTATGACCACTCAGCATAAAGTAAATACACGGCACTGCTGCCAAACCCTTTTTGACCACTCAGCATAAAGTAAATACACGGCACTACTGCCAATCCCTTTATGACCACTCAGCATAAAGTAAATACACGGCACTACTGCCAATCCCTTTATGACCACTCAGCATAAAGTAAATACACGGCACTGCTGCCAATCCCTTTATGACCACTCAGCATAAAGTAAATACACGGGACTGCTGCCAAACACATAAATTAACGGCAAAAGCTGCCAATCACATAAATTAACGGCATTATTGCCAAACACACTCAATTACTCCTGTAATCTAAATGTATTTTCCCTTCTATTTAATCACACCCATTACTTACCTCGAAACACGCGTAGTTCTGCAAACCTCTGGTCTCTCACGGCTTTAGTACAACTCTGGAGATTTGTATATCTAGAATGTCAAAAACTTATTATCAGGTTTAAAACCAAGTTTTCATATATAATTGTCTCAGTTCGCAAAGTCAACTTGTAAAAGTCAACTTGCAAAGTTAACTGGCAAAAGTCAACTGAACTCAACTGAACTCAACTCAACTCGCAAGTCAACTCGCAGGTCAACTCGCAACTCAACTCAACTGAACTGAACTCGCAAGTCAACTCTCAGGTCAACTCGCAACTCAACTGAACTGAACTGAACTCGCAAGTCAACTCGCAGGTCAACTCGCAACTCAACTGAACTGAACTGAACTCGCAAGTCAACTCGCAGGTCAACTCGCAACTCAACTGAACTGAACTCGCAAGTCAACTCGCAGGTCAACTCGCAACTCAACTCAACTCGCAACTGAACTCAACTCGCAACTGAACTCAACTCGCAACTGAGACTCAACTCGCAACTGAACTCAACTCGCAACTGAGACTCAACTCGCAACTGAACTCAACTCGCAACTGAAACTCAACTCGCAAGTCAACTCGCAAAGTCAACTCGCAAGTCAACTCGCAAAGTCAACTCGCAGGACGAACACAGCCGACCCCAAAACCGAATTTTCACAGAAATCGTTCAAATCCATCAATTTAATCAAATTAACTTTTCCAAACTTCAAATATAACATTAAGTAAAGTAATCGAACCTTAATCACGGTCCCAATTCTTCAAATCTTCGATTTTAAACCTTGATTCTCACTTTCTCTCTCTAAAAACTCGTTTCTCTCTCTAAAAACTCGTTTCTCTCTCTAAAACTCGAAAATTGCGAATTCAATTGTGTTATGGAAGTGATTAGGAGGCAGTAAGAAGTTAATATATATATATATATTTCGCTATTTACGCTTAAGCTCCTCAATCTTACATTAAATCCCACATATAACCCAAATCTTAATGTAGTGCAAATTCTAACTCGAGACATCAACAAATAGCTCGTAGTATTCATAAACTTTATTTTAAATTCCGAAATTCCTTTCAAACTTTGGGATGTTACACAATGTTTATATATTGTTATGATTATTTATTGATTAGTGGTAATATAATATATAATATTACTTAATTACGAATAAAAACGTCGAACGAAGTCAACTAAATGTTGTTTTGTTTTATATTTTTGAAATTAACCACAAAATAAGTATTGTTTTTTTTTATATTTTTGATATCAACCACAAAATAAGTATTATTTCAAAATAAATACGTTCATTTTATCTTCATAATCATAAATTAATAATTAAATAATAAACTAAACTAAAAAATCTCATACTTGAATGATCTTTTTTCATCATTCAACTAAGCATGCATTCCTTTTTTTTTTTTTTTTTTAGAAACTACCTAAATATATTCCTTAAGAAACTGATTGCCTATATGTTTGGTATTTAAAATCTGATTCAAAATGGGTAAACGTCTGTTCAAATTTCAAAATTCAAATTTTGAAATTCATATACAATCCGATTTCAAATGTAAAACGATATTTAAGCCAAATTAAAAAAGATTTGATCAAATCCATTTGATTTGGTATAAAGGAAATTTAGATGTTTTTGATTATTTTTTTTAAACTAAAACATGATAATGCATAATAAGGGACTATATATAGATATTCTTAAATGACTTTATACGTAACCCCCGTGACTACCTAACGTCTAGTAAATGTACTACTGTGTAGCAAGATTATTTCTAGAGAAGGACAAAACCTGGCCCAACCCAGTCCTTTGAGGGTCAGTCAGAGCTATATTTTTTCCGAACCTTAAAATCTACAGACTTGATCCGACTTGATTCTTCACCCAACAGTCCAAAACCAAGTTTCTTGGAGGTATAGACCATATGGTGGTCTATAACCAACCTTTGGGTTCGATCCGAGTTTATTCATTTGTATATCTATATTGACTAAATATTACCGTAGTAATCAATGTAATATATATATACTTATAAATTATTTAACATTATTTTTTAAAACTTAAATTATATATATGAAAGTTATTCAAAATCAAATTACACTTCAATATCCTTGAATTTAACAAATATGTATTTTAAAGTGCGTTTTATCATGATATAATTTATTTATATATTATTTCAATATTTATGAATCAAATTCTCTTATTATTGCAGATGAGCGATCACAAACTAATTTTTTGATGTGTATTTAACTTTTGTGATTTTTAGCCACATTTATATTATTCTTTATATATTGAATGTTAACCATTATTTTTCAAGTGATTTCTAATTTTTTTTTATAATTTTATATACTTCAAGTGTTGCTCATGGTATTACGTTATAATTATTATTATATGTGTGATCTAAGACATATAACAATGACAAGTTTTTTACTTGTTGGTGCACGTTTTGTGACAACAGCTTCTAGTTTGTAATAGTTAGTTTTAGAAGTCATTTTGTTAATCGTTGTAATCGTTAACTTAAGTTTTGTCTGTGTATTTTGTATGTTCGTACGAACTTGACTGCCTATAAATATACAAGTCCGAAAATAGGTTTTTAAGAGTTTAGGAACTGGGTTTTTCCAGCTAGGTTCGAATACTCTGTGTAACTTCGAATGTAACTTCGTTTGCATTCAATAAAAGTGATTTAACCCATTTGCTTGTCTCGTTTATTATCGTTTGTGTATATGTGAGGATTCCGCACTCATATATACTTGATTACCCCGTAGATCCGACCCTTAGGGGAATTTCATTACTGATTTCCAAATACTATTCCACAGCATTATACGGGTAACTTACTATAAACTATTAAATATTTGCATATTACATAGAATAAAATTATTGATTTTTGGAATCAGTAAAAAAATATTTAAGTTATAATGTGAAATCGAGGGTCTTTTATTGATAACTAGTCGGGTTTCCGCACAATGAGGTGGTTATGAATAAAAAATATGATAATAGTCGATAATGATAGTCATCTTAATAAATAATGATTGTAAGCTTTTGTTTCAATTTCATTTATACTTTATTTTATCACAATAGTTGTATTTTAATTATTATTTATTTTATATTTTAAATAAAGATAATTATAAAGTGTATAAAATAAAAGAAGCAATTAAGTATAGATTGATTTGAGTTTTAGTTTATATATTTGTATATATATATATATTATTGAAACTGGTATAAATGTAATTCCGGATCTTTTGATTTTTAAACATTAAATCTTATAGTTAAATGCTTTATAAGGTTTTAAGATGTGATATTGAAAGTATTTTAATTTATTTAAGCTTTTTTTACTATCGAAGTAAAAAGTTTAATATTAAATTTTTTATAGAAAAAACTGATAGAGATTTCATATTTCTAGTAAAATGCCCTAATGGAATATTTTTAAATGAACTATAAAATTGTTTATTATTATTAAATAATACTAAGAAAACCATGAGATTCTGAGTTTAAGTCTAGGAGTAGACATATGTATATATTGATGAATATATATATATATATATATATTTGTAGTGAGGTGTGTGGGTTAATTGTCTTTCTTAAAAAAAGAAAAACATATTAAAAAATAGATTAGCAGATACCCGCGCAAAGTAGCGGAATACTTATTCAATTTAATGATTTTATGAACATGTATTTCAAATGTATAGTTGTTTATTTATGGATTAAATTGCATTTCATTTAATATACAATTATATCTTAAATTCTATATCGATAATTAAATAAAAATATATTGGTCTATTTTGTTAAAGATATGAAATGAATATTTATGTTGTTTTTATTTTTTAAATATTTATTTATTAAATAAAAGGGTTAATTTTATAAGGGTGTAACATATTGCGGATGGCTACGACAAAAATTAATGGAAAAGGAAATGAGGAAAACAAATTAGAACTTGCTCTTTCAAAATCTACACCAAAAATTGGATGTGAAATATATAAAAAATTAAAATTATTTGTACTGAGTTCCGTAGATTCCGTTTATGGGTAAATCGATTCCATCATCCTCAGCAAGGCTTCAAGAATTCACCAGAATTATAGCATCCGATAGGATCCAGCAACAATCAAAACGTGTCCCCAAACCCGTTTCCAACAAGACCCGGGTTGTACCTCTACCTGAACCCGCTAAACCGAAAGGGGTCCGGATTGTTCAATCGGAAAAACAACAACAGAAATTGAAAATAATGGAAGAGAGTTCATTGATGAACTGTCGGATTCCGTTAGCGGAGGTGGTGGTGGAATGCTCAAAACGGTGGTTTCAAGACACCCTTAAGGAAGCTAAAGCTGGTGATGTTAGTATGCAGGTGTTGGTTGGTCAGATGTATTGCAGTGGTTATGGTGTTGTTAAAGATGCACAGAAGGTGTTCGACCATTTGCCTCTCTGAAAGTTTCCCAGTTAATTTAGCTATATTTATTATTTTCTTAAATTTTTATGAATTGTCAGTAAAGATTGTCTCCAAATTATTGAAAAAAGTTCCATTCTTGATACGTTATGACACATTATGTTGGATATAGCTTCTGTTTGGTGTAGTTATATGGGTCATTTAACTTAGTTCTTTTAAGGAGAAAATGATTTAGTTTTAATGTTTTGGATGGTAGGGACAAGCTTGGATTAGCAGGGCTTCAAGGAGTCGAAGCTCCGCATGGAAAGTTGGTGATAAACATCCAGGTTAAAATTTAAATCAACACCTTTTTTTTAGATTTTTTCGAGGTTGATATGCAGTTTGGTGAGTGATGTTATGAACACTGAATACCTTAGTTTTAATATTTCGTTAGGTTACAATGCTAGTGACTCAGATTCAGATGAAGTGAAGACTGAGGAAAAACAAAGCTAATGTTCATCAAATAGGATTAAAACAAAGTGAGTTGCATTCTTGTTCAATTTCATTGTTATTGGTTTTTCTGAACTATTGAATTTGATTCATTTGATCGCATGTTTCTTATATTAGTTAACGGAAAGAACTTTAGAGATTAACTAGCTGTGGGTTTAGATGGAAGGGGATGAGTTAATGAGGGATGGTTTACCATCTTTCTGTGTAGCTTTGACAGTTTGAGGTAGTTTTGACTTTTAAATCAAATCCGACCACCACTGGTAGATAACTGACCTGGATGACCTTACAAACTTGTTCCCCAACCTTCCAATTATGTGACCAAAGAGGATTTGTTTGTGAAAAGAATATGCAGTAAAGCATCTTTAATCATGGTTTTTATCACAATGAGGATACCAAGTGATGTCAAATGGGAAATGTTTTTCTATTGATGGAATAACTGCACATCATTAATATAATGTTTTATTAAAATCTGCTGTGAAATATTACCTTTGATGGCCCATAATCCCAAACTCACCTTTCAGTTTTTTAGATAGGAGTCAATTTTAGCTCAAGCACTTTTTTTACTCATTTATTGAATACGTTTGTAACATCCCACTCCAAAAAGAATCAAACCCCTGAAACATGACCTGCCACTTGTTGATTACAAGATATGTCTGATGTATTACAGCATATCATCACAGTCACAGTGGAAGTACAGTTTAGATAATAATCAGTCTTACATAGCTCCTCATATACATCTCCCTTTACAGAGAATTGTGACGGACATGCTAGTATTACAATCATGCTAACTTGTCAGTCAAGCAAGACTCTTGCCATATGTCACAGCCTGAATTGCTTGTGCTCAAGCTCTCTTTCGCAGCTCCCTTCATCTGTTATGTCTACCTGATGCATGCCTTACGTATGAGCTACATAGCCCAACAAGTGCATGGTTTTCTGCCACACACCCAAAAACCTCTACAATAACGACCTGTTTGAAACTGGAAAATACACATATCTATACTTACCTATAAAATATCACACACTCTCTTTCTCCTGAAACTTAAAATCATAAGAATGGAAAGTTAATCAAAGTACAATCTCTTTATCTCACATTAATTAATCAAATTAATCCAACCAAATAAATAAAATGTTTATTATTTGTGGTTTCGTAAGTTAATAAAGTATTGACGAAATTGGAAGGTCGATAGATGGTGAAGCTGAGTTTTGCGATAATAACAACAACAATAACAATCTAAGCTAATACAACAAGTATTGCTATGCCGACAATCATTGTCGATCTTTATCATACTTTTATATTTATTACTTCATACATTCATTAAGTTATCATTAATACTATCATCATTAAACCTAAAGTAATAAATACATGTCATTCAATTCTTTTTTAAAATTATCTATATCTATATTAATGTATACGACATTTGAGATGTTTTTTATAGGAAAATTACTATTTTACCCCTAAAATTACTAGTAGTCTTTGAATAAACTAACTGAAATTACTAACATGCCCTACATTCATTAAACTATTATTAATACTTTAATCGTTACACTTTAACTAACATATACACATCATTCAATTCTTTTTTCAAATTATCTATATCTATATCTATATCTATACTTACCTATAAAACATTTCACACTCTCTCTCTTAAAACTTAAATACGAAAGACAATATTTTTTCTTCGAGTAACATGTTATTTTTAATTAATTATTCCCATTGCATTGCGCGGATTTGCTGCTAGTATCACTACAACGCATGCACAAAACTCCCATACATGCTTACAACCCAAGCATGTTGATCTCTTCCAAAAGCATGCATCAAAACATCGTTTATGCAGATACTCTTAAAGGGCTAACATACACATAGCATACAATTTTTTGTCTTTTGAAAAATATCACATATCATTTTTAAGCACACAAAAGCTCTACGTTGACATGCATCCCAGTTCTACCACAATAAGCATGGAACTCACCCAGTCTACCCAACATACACCTCCAGGAACCTCCAACCGGAACCTGGGCTGAAACATTTTGGTCCCATAACTTTAAATAACTTATGTTCACCCATTATTATCTTAGTACCCCTGACCCACCCGACTCAGACCCTGCTCAATATGTTCATCTTACTTATCCCAGTACGATTCTGCTCCCGTTTAATACTGAAATTGGATTTGTGATGTTACAATATTCATTGTTTTGACTTCATGACTCGCTACAAAATCAATGCTGTATAGTCTTTAATCTTGATGCTGTCTTCCTGCAGTGCATTACGGGCTTCAACACAGTGGTCAAGCTTTTCAACAAAGTCTTCGAGCCAAGGTCAATATTGTACCTTTTTTGGATTATTCTCTTTTACCTACACTGTTAATGTATCGCTGCCAAACTCCAGTATTTCAGAATTCTTTTTATTTTTGGGTGAAAGTTTTCGATTTTGCAAGTCATGTAATACCATGGTGAGAAGAATTTGTTCATATATCATTCATTTCACTCTCAAGGGTCTGCTTTTTAATTGACACATTATTCTCTGCTCCTATGGGTTTAATGGATTTATACTTTCTTTTTCGAAATATGAGATATAAATCAATTGGGGCAGAAAGATTCGTGAAGATATGCAGCTCCCATCACCCATGTATATTTCTATCATCAAGCTTGATGTTATCCAGCCTTTTATCATTGTTGCTGTAATGACAGGCCAGTTAGCTCCTCAACAATGATCCCTGTTTGTCATTCATTAGGAACAATCTTGTTCGCAATTCAAATTCAAATCGACATGTCCAATTCTGATATTTACTTCCATTTGGATCTAAGTTGATTGTAATTTCTCTACAGCTCTTTGGATAATTTGTTTTTCATAGTGGTTCCGAAACCCTACACACTGCTGCAAATACAGAATTTCTTGAAAATCTTGTATTCTTGTTGCACGGATAGGCGAGAAAAGCTGTAATTTCAACTTATTTGTATGATAATAGATTAATCAAGGTTATTCTATCAGCATAAAAAGAGAAGAATCAAACTATTTAGAAATTATTCTAACAATCTCACAAAACACAGAGTGTTTTAAAAATTGATTTGTTATCTTAACAATAGTTTTTAAAACCATTATTAGTGTTAGTTATCTACGAAATGAAGGTAAAAAAAAAAACAGTGACAGATAAATCCATGCTGAACCAACCTAATGAAACAAGACCTAAATTCTGTTTATAATAGACGCGTATTTAACAATGATTGTTAGTCAATTAGTAGAGTGCTGTTCACAAAAGTAAGCCGTGTGAATATTCTCTCCATTTGACACCTTTAAACACTCATTACAAGATGCTTTACCTCAAAAAAAGGCAGAGCTTTTACCAAAGTGACTTCTATAATTTCCACAGAATCCCATTCCTATTTACAAATCTTTCACTACACATTTACCCCTCAAATCTCCAGTTCACAGTTCTCACTGCCTTTGAAAGCAGATCAAATGGGTAACGTGAGTATCATCGGTTCATTCATCACATAATAATATTTTTGGCTGCTAACAGTTTTATGAATCAGGTGGTCGAATTGAAGGTGGGCTTACATTGTGAAGAATGCATTAAGATGATCTTGAAGGCCATCAAGAAGATCCAAGGTACAAATTATCAACAGATACAATAATTGTTGCTTCTGATATGGATTAATAAAGATTATTGCTTGATTATTCAACAGATATTGAAACATATGATATTGATACACGATTGAACAAGGTGACAGTAACGGGAAATGTTACAAATGAACAAGTCGTGAAAGTTCTACAGAAGATCGGGAAACAGGCGACTAACTGGGAACAAGATTCAACCACCAGCTAAGCTACTAGATCAGATCATATTGTACCAACTGAGAATTATAATCTCATATTATCTATAGCTAGTTTCAAGAGTTGTATTTCAGTCCATACCGGAAATAATATTAGGTTCAATGATCTTACCATGCTTTAACAATGATTGGTATCATATATATAAGATTATGGAAGAGCCCAGCAGTATTGGGGAATCCATCAATCAAGAGGTTGTTGTATTTGACATAAAAAAATGAGTTAACCAAATTAGTAAATGAATCACGAACTATTAGGGGCCTTATTTGGTATTTAGAAAAACTTGAAGGTCAAAATCTTAATATTACAAAAAGAACACCAGGCAATACATACACAAACACTAGTAACCGAATTAACCGCAACATGTCTTTAGAATCCATCTCCGGTCAAACCATCAAATCCCTCCACCGTGACATGATGGCAGCTCCGCAACCACCCATTCCAATCACCACCCAACCAAACCTACCAAACCTACCAATCGCAACCACCGTTCTGCGTTCATTCTTCTCCTATCTCCAATCCTCCCTCCGCCAATCCCTCTCCCAAAACGCCCATGGTTCGAACTCATCCGCCAACCCACATTCTCTCGCCCTGAATCCTTCTCCGACGCCACATCTCGTATCCGCAAAAACTTCTCATACTTTCGCATCAACTGCCCAACGATTCTCGCAATCATCATTTCAATTTCTCTTCTCACTCACCCTTTTTCCTCATTCTTTTGTCCCTCCTTGGTTCATGGATCTTTCTTTACCTTTTTCGACCGTCAGATCACCCTGTTGTTATTTTTGGACGCACGTTTTCTGATCATGAAACGCTAGTTTGTTGATTCTTTCAACTGTTATTGTTGTGTTTCAGAGAATGTTGGGTTGGTTATTATCTCGGCTATTTTGATTGGATTGGTGGTTCTTTGTGTTCATGGACGTTTAAGGCTCTGGAAGATTTGCTTTTGGATGATCAATAACCGATTAATTCCGGATTTCTTTCATTTCTTGGTGGTGCTGCATTGAATGTTGCTGTTGCTGCTGCTCCTGCCGTCCCACGCATTTTTGAAGATTGGTTGATCGATCGAGGTGATCTTGTACGATTATTTTGTTTTTTGGTAGAATTTTGTTATGGACGATTAAGATTAAATACCTGATTTTTGGATGTATTTGTTTAATTTATTGGTTAATTAGATGTGTAATGAAAAAACTATTTGATGAATCAATCTCTAGTTACAATTTTGAATTATATTGAATTTCCATATATAATGGCAAAATGCGAATGTTAAATGATTTATAATTATGCTAATTAATTAAAATATTGTCTATGAGACGGAGCGTGTGGATCAACAAGTATTAGTTTCTGTATATTTCTCTTGTATTATTTACTCAAAACTTCTTGTTTAGAGAGTTAATCATTAAAAGTGTAATGTACTGTCACTAAATGTTCTATATATATAAGCTACCATTTTTATTGTCTAGGTATGCAACAAACTGGATAATTATGTATCGATGTATGCAACATGGTAACCGGTTACTTGGACAATAGGTAAGAACATATTTGTAAGCATTTTTCAATTTGTTTTAAAAGTGACGTGGATAAAAGCTACCCATTTTATTGTCTGGGTATGCAACAAACGAAGATTTTGTATTGATGTATGCAACATGGTATTCGGTTACCGGGACAACGAACATGGAAACGATTTCTTCTGGTTTGTTGCATATCCAGATAATAAAAATAAGTAGCATGTATACATAGAACATTTGGTGGCAGTACGTTGCATTTTTGATGAATTAACCCTTGTTTATAAGACGAAATACGATTCAACAATGAGCTAAATGAACCCTTTTATTACAGTGTAGTTACTTAAGCCAATAGCATAGACAAAACTCGAATTTGAATTGAAGGTAGACGTAGGGGCTCGATGAAGATTTGAGAGATTGAATAGCTTAAAGGTACATATTGAAAACCATGTTTGATAAAGGACACTCGACTTAAACTCCGTCAAATTAACCTGATTAAGATACAACTTACGCATGTTCAATGTGCGAGGTCGACCTGTTATGTATCAAGGTTGGTTTTTTTTTTTTTTTTTTTTTCTCTTTTGTTCAAAACTCACTAACTTTGACTATTAGTCCTCGAGCTCAAACTATATTAAGATTGATCAAAGTTGAAGGTCATAGTTGATTATACAACCAAGTTTTGGATTAGAAAACTTTGCGGGCTGGTATTGAGGCTGCCCATTGTGACTTTATGAAATAGGATACATACTATTTATTTTGGGTTACTTTCAGATAGAGGTGGCAAAATTAGTCCAAATGGTTAATTCTGGGCTATTTTGGACTTTTAAAATAGATTTATGGATAATTATGGGCTTAACATTTTTTTAAAGTGGGTCTTACTGGGCTTAATTAAAAAAATTAATGGGTCTATATGGGTAGAGGTGACTCAACAATGAATACCCATTAAACAACATTCACTTCTTCAAGAAAACACTTATATAACATTTTTTTAATTTTTTTTCTTCGATTTAAACGTTTTTTGGTTTTTGTCTTTTTTAAAAGTTTTTTCGTTTTTAAACATTTTTCGTTTTTTTCGTTTTTAAAGGTTTTTTTCGTTTTAAAAGTTTTTTTGATTTGAACGTTTTTTTTTTCATTTTTGTCATTTTTTTATTCGTTTTTTTCATTTTTCGTTTTTAAACGTTTTGTCTTTTTTAAACATTTTTCATTTCTAAACGTTTTTTTCGTTTTAAACGTTTTTTTCATTTTTGTCGTTTTTTTATTCGTTTTTTCCGTTTTTTGTTTTTAAACGTTCTTTCGTTTTTAAACATTTTTCGTTTTTACATGTTTTTTTCGTTTTAAAACGTTTTTTTTTTTTTTTTTTTTTGTCGTTTTTTTATTCGTTTTTTTCTTATTTCGTTTTTAAACATTTTTCGTTTTTTTTGTTTTTGTCGTTGCTTTTGTTTTTAAACATCTTTTTCCTTTTTAAACGTTTTTCGCATTTGTTGTTTTTTTGTCAACTATATGTTTTTTTTCTTAGTTTTTTTCCTTTTTCGTTTTTGTCATTTTTTCATTTTTTTTTATTTGTCCATTTTAACTCAAGCCCGTTAGACCCAAACCCGTTTAGACCCGCGCCCGTTTAGACCCGAACCCATTTAGACCCGAGTCCATTTAGACATTGAATCATGACTATATCCGCTATTCTGATATTCAAATTCAATAGAGATGAAATTGGAAGTATTGTATGCGCCAATTGCCATTTAGCTAGTAAACCTGTGGATATTGAGGTACCGCAAAACGGTACTTCCTGATACTGTATTTGAAGCAGTTGTTCCAATTCCTTATGATATGCAAGTGAAACAAGTTCTTGCTAGTGGTAAAAAAGGGGGTTTGAATGTGGGGGCGGTTCTTATTTTACCGGAGGGTTTTGAATTAGCGCCTCCCGATCGTATTTCCCCCGAGATAAAAGAAATGGAATAGCTAAAATAAAATCTTAAGAAAATTGTAAAATCAAGCAAGAAAAATCCTTTCAATTGGCTAGAATCCCTTACTTGAACGAAACTAGATCTTGTGGAATCATATTGAATATTTGACGATACATTCCGTACCTTGCAAAAAAACCGATCCTTGTTTACCAACCACACATTGTCTAACCAAATCAAATTCTCTCTCGATACGTTCCTCAAAAAATTCGATTTGGGGATCCAAATTTGCCTGATGTAGAGGCAATCAAGAAAGCTGCATAAGTAAATATATAACCTACAGAAAAGTGCTTTTTTGTTTGATCAAATAAACTAAGGAAAAAAGAATCGTTTTTTTTTTTTTTTTTTTTTTTCCGCTCTATACTCTCTAGAAGACTATAAATAGTCTTAAGAGACCTCTGGTGCCACATTTGAATTCACAACCAAATGTGTCTTTGTTCCAACCATCACGTAAGCCCCAAAATAATAGATAGAAATACCGCAAATAAAGCCATTGCGACACCCATCAAAGGGGTTGTTCCCCACCCAGGAGCTACTTTACCATATTCTGAATTCACGGTGCTCGTTTTTCCAATTATGAAGCATGGCTAAGCGATCCAACTCACATTGGGCCAAGCCCGTTTATACTCGAGTCCGTTTTGACCTGCCTATCCAAACTCGCCCACCTGCCCGTTTTGCCACCCTTAATTTCAGATATGTATATATATATATATATATATACTAGATTTAAATTGTGCGATGCACGACAATTTAAATTAAACAATTTTTATATTTATAAAATATTATTTTTCAATTAGTGTTTGAATAGGATTAAAAGATTATCTAATTCTATAACACCCCTCTTTCTATATAAGAATATTATATTAATAAACACGGAAGCATGAATTTAAAATACATTAAACAGTTTACAATTCCCAAAAATACACTAATTTCAAACTTTTTAAACTACAAAAGGCGGAGTATTATAAAATTACAAAACAAGGTTTATTACAAAAACCATATCAGAGAACCAAAAGTGCAGTCAAACATTCCCTTGATTAACCAATCACCTCCCGCGCCCACGATAATCAATGAGGATCGGTGGCTTTGGGGATATCATAATACCCGGGGATTCCCCCAAGAACACTTACCGTCAATCCGTATGGCCAATACAGAATAGACCGATAACTATTGGTTATTAAACACATACACAGGTCTCAAACACAACAAATGAATCAAAACCTGTGTAAAACACATAATAACCAGAAGTCCAACTACACGTTGACCTTAATAACATAGTACACATAGTTCACATATCACGTAGATCAATAATCAATAATCAAGACTAAACAGTCTGATACACATCTACGTTTACTTGTTGTAACCAAATAGTTACAACTAAATCAAATGATGAGTTCTGAATCCACTCACCGATACCTCTGACGTCTCCACACTCAGGATTCTAATATCACTGAGTCTTACGTTGATCTGAAACAGAAAATCATACACAAGTCAGAAGTTCGTTCCATAAACATCATTATAGTCTAATTATCCAATCAGGTAATCCCTGAAGTCTAGGCAAACAAAAGTTCACTCAGAAATAAACTCAGAAAAAGTCCGCAATGCCGCTTAAAACTGAAAAATGCCATTTTCGGGTCCTAAATGACCCCGGATGGCCAAAAACTGCCTAGGCTATTAGAATATAGCCTTGATTACTAGGTCGTTTCCGATTGACCATGCGAATTTCAACTAAATCTGAGTTAGTGATATTTTCACAAAACCGCGTCTCAAATACGCATTTTCAAAATTTGCAAAACAAAAATCTCTTTTATAAACTTAGCGACGCAACCATTGTGTCGCACCACAAACCCTTGCGACACAACCACTGTGTCGCACAACAGAAACCTGCGACACTAACATTGTGTCGCAATACTCAAAATGGCCGCCTTTAGCGACATAACCACTGTGTCGCATAACATTTAAGCGACACAACCTGCGACATAAGCCTTGTGTCGCAAAGATGAACAGACCAGTTCCCAGATTCAAAATTCACGAAATCAAACATGTAATACTCAAATTAACCTATATCAATCCGTGCAATTCACTTATAAACAATAATAACACATAATAATTACAACCTTACCTCAAATACGCAGCTAATTAGCTCAAATTGAATCAAAACCCAACTTTCTCTTCTTTCTTTCTAATTCTCTCTCTAGAAACGATTTTAAGTGTTTGGAAATGTTTGGAAATGCTCTGGAAGTATTTGGGCGGTGTATATATATATATTAAACTTGCAATTACACTTAAGCTCCTTAATTAATTTCAGTTCAGCCCGTTTTGCGACACAGTCCTGCGACACAACCCTTGTGTCGCACAGACACCACCTGCGACACAACCCTTGTGTCGCAGAAAATCAAAAACTTACAAATTTTGAATCAACTAATATTTTACTAGTCACAATAAGTCAAAAGGATTGTTTAACTACGTTTCACAATGAAACACATAATATTAAATAATCTCTAAAACAAATAGATAATCAATTTAAATAATAAAAATTACCAGAACGAAAGAGAGGCTGTTACAAATTCTATCTAAATTTAGTTTTTAGTTTATCTTTTAAATTTAAATAATTATTTATTTTTAAATTATAAGAAGCCGCAACGTGTCATTTTGCCTATGTGGCAAAATATGGAGCAACCATTTTATTCTCCTTTAGTATATATATATAGATAGATATGTATATATGTATATATGCATAAACTATATTTAAACCCGTACGATACACGTCAATTTAAATAATACAATTTTTATTATACAATATTTATTCATCATTGAAAAAATAAACAGGTGGTCGTAACTTGAAACTACAAAATTGACGAAAAATCATATTGGTACTTTTAAAAATTAAATAATAGTATTGATATTACTAAATTTAATATAATTAATTATTTTTAAATTCTTAGATTGCTACTTTTAAAGAATTAAGTAATAACTTAATATAATTAATTATTTTTAAAAACTTAATACTACTTTTTAATTAGTTTTTAAGTAAGATTTCTAGATTCTTTTGTCAATTAATATTAAATATTATATTTAAATATTATTTAACTTTAATTATTTATTTAATTTAATTTAAAAAATTTAAAGGACACCGCGTGACATTTTACCTATATAACTAATTATTTAACAATCTTATATACTCTTTTAATATATATATATATATATATATATTTAAAGGCATTTTATATATGAGAAAAAGAAACCAATGGTAAATAACTAAATATGCCATTATGTTATATAAATGTCACATTGGTTACTTGTATTTTATTTTTGAAAAACATAATGGTTAATTGAAAAATCAGACTTAAAGCATCTCCGATATTATAAAGCTTTTCAACTTCATAGCATAGACATAACACTTTTTCATAAACTTTACATTATATAAATTTAACACGTTACTCTTATAAAACTTTTCTCAACTTTATGAATGGATCTCACTGTACCTTTTTACCACTCAACTATTTCCTTTTATAAGTTTTATGGAGATTGTAGGGATGAACCTTAGTGCTATGAGTTTTCATGGACTTACACAACTAATGGAAAATTCATTTGAGTAGCTGTTTACGGACGTTCACTGAAAATGCTCTTAGTTGATTATACAACTAGAAAACAAAATATAGGGGCCTATGATGTAAGGGACCACAAGGAAGTTGGTGAGTGGGAAGAGGCAGGGGCCTAGAGGAGATGGTAAAAGTTATTAACTTTGTACTACAAGTTAAAAATACTTTTTACTTAATTATTAAGCTTTGACATAAATCATTTAAGATGACTTAATGGTTGTTGTTCTAATATTCTCTTAAGAGGTTTCAAGTTTAAACCTTATTAACTGCACATCTTGAGGTGGTCAGGAAAAGGCTTCGAAAACGGTCACGAAGATACTCCAGTTAGGCCGCGTACATCTAAAAATATTCGTCTTTCCGAATAACCTGAATAGAAAAAATCTTATCCGTTAAACTGAGTTTTTGACGAACCAAAATTTTGTCAACAATATGAAAAAAAAAAAAAAAAAAAGTAAGAAATAAAAAGTGATTTTATGATGGAGACATGAGAGACGAGGGAGTTGGTACAGTAAAAGTTGCAAGGTCAAAGATAAGTGAAGTGCCATTAAAGTATGAGGTATGGCAGGTGAAGTCATTGAATTGATTAAGATGAATCACAGAAATGGTTAAAAGTAGAGCAACCTTTTGTAACTCCTGCATTCCCCTTTTGTCACTTCCATTCCACCAACACCTATGTTAACTATGGGGATTCTTTTTTTTCTTTCTTTCTATTGATTTCTTAAATAACTAAGAATTTTAATATATGACCCCTAAAAACAACCATTATAAGTCATATCAATCTTGATTGTCAATTGTATTGGCTACTAGCGATAAACTAGAGCAAAAAGAAAGGATTGCAATGCATTGGTTGATTTGAAGACCTACAAATCCCACTATGAAAGCATCGGGGAGTGGTTTATGTTTTGTGTACGAATATAATTTTTGAGGAAATAGTTCAATGTTAAATTTGGAGGGAAAATAGATCACAATTTATATTCGAACCAATAAAATTAAAAAAAAAAATAGCTTAACTTCGGAAAAACTAATATTTGAGTTTAACTTCAGAGAAAAACATCGAACGAAAGTGTTAACTTTAACGTTTTTGATAAAAATGCTGAAAAGAGTCAAACAACTCCCGGTGCTATAACTAATTTTAGTTTACATTCTTCAACCTACTAAACATTCCAAATAAAAATTCACCTATTCTATGTCGTCCAAAAGTCGCGGTAACAACTTTGAAATATTTGTTACTTAAATGTGAAACATTTACTTTTTTCAGCATTCTTTTTTACTTTATGCAAAAGCATAAAATGTAGAACTCTAATTCTAGAATATTATAAGAGTAGTTCATACACACCAATGTCATAAGTTTTCTTCAGGTGGTATCAACTTCACTGAGTTAAGAGGAGAACGATAATCTTCTTAAAAAGAGAGTATTAATCTCTCGATCTTTTTTATTAAGATAATAAAATCTTTACATTTTTAAAAATTGAATATCTCAAAAAATACTAGTCAAAAAATTATAAAAATTAACATTTTTTTTTCTCTTCGATTCGACATCTCAAATGACATACTTTCGACAATTTTTTTTCTTTTTTTGATTTTGAAATCTAGTAACACATGTAATGTCGCCGGTATCACATTTGATAAGCGCTAGTAACACATGTTATAGCCCCTACTATATTTTGTTGGTAACATATGTGATAATCGTTTTCAAAACCAACCAAAAAATGAAAAAAAGTTCGTCGAGCGTATACCTTGTGAGATGTCTAATCGAAAAGGAAAAAACGTTGATTTTTATGGTGTAATTTTTATAATTTTTTGACTAGCCGTTTTTGAAATATTTGATTTTAAAAAACATGGGAGAAAGTGGGGTTTTGTCAATGGAGCTCTCTTATTGGTTCTCCCATTCTCACAAAAATTCTCACAAAAATTCTCACAAAAAATCTAATTCTCATTTGACTTTTATTCTATACTTATATACTTCAATTCAATATAGGATTTAGTTAGTTAAGCAATGTACTATATTTTGTTGTATATTTTAATACGATGGTGAAATAGTGAATGCGGGTTAGCTGATGTAGAGCCTTGCTAAGGTACTATATTTTGCACTCAACCAAAATTGCAACGGTCAAGGGGGTTCTTTGTAGAGGTCTTAGGGGCAAAGTCCCCAATAGGGTCCAAGGGGCAGAGCCCCTGTCTGCACATAATTATTTTCTAACCTCCAATTTTGTTAACACTTATTTATTCATAATCTAGACACATTTCATGTACACAAAAATGCACATGACTATGATTTCGTGGAAAACCAAAATCAATTCTTTGAGTTTTATCCCTAAATGAATTTTGTAAATCCCCAACATCGATTAATTTTAGGGTCGAAATATCACTTTTGAAACGTGATATCTAAACTGAAGAAAAGATAACAATACTTAAACTAAAACACACGAATGATTCTCGGAATAAACTCTTATTAAACAAAGAAAATAACTCAACACTCTGTTATAATCGCTCCCTCACAATGAATGCTTCTCGATATCTTGACTCGATACCTAGCAGCCATATATATATATACACACACATCACACACACATAAAATTAGAGTCCTAAACCAAATCTAATTCTACCAACTTTCTTGTTGGAGAAGGCTTGGATTACCCTCACACGATTGAGGATAAGTACGAAAACTACCAACAGTTACCCATCTAACTTCCGAATGGAAATTGTGAGGTCCTCCACACCGAGAAGCTTGTGTATTACAATGAACTTTATTTTGGCAAGTGCTTTCGTTAAAATGTCGGCTTGTTGCTCTTTCCCGCTAATATGCTCAACCACAATTTCTTTCTCTTCAACTCGTTCACGAATGTAGTACTAGCATGACTTGATATGTTTGCTTTGCCCATGAAAAACTGGATTTTTTACCAACGCGATACCAGATGTGTTGTCTACTTTGATCACCACTTATTGAACTTGAGATCTAATAATTTCTCCAATTAGATCACGTAACCAAACTGTTTGACAGCTTGCTGCCGATGCAGCCATATACTCTGCCTCACACGACGATAACGCAACTGTTTCTTGCTTTTGCGAACACCAAGTAAAATGCGAGTGTCCTAGATAGAAAATGGGGCCGGTTGTGCTCCCCCCGTCATCTTGATCTATGCTGTGACTGCTATCGCTATATCCCACCAATTTTACGAGTCCATCTCTAGTATACCGAATTTCAAAGGTTATGGTCCCTTTCAAGTACCTTAGAATTTGTTTTATTGTTTCCATATGCGATTTTTTGGAGTCTACATATATCGACTTGCAATCCCAACTGCATATGAAAGATCCGGTCTTGTTTGGAGCAAATATCTCAACCTTCCCACTAGGCTTCGGTTCTTCCTCGCCATCTCTCTTTGAGAATCTCACATTTGAATCCATAGGAACTAAGGTGAAGTTGCAATCGTGGATACCTGCATCCTTGAGTACCTTTTTCGCATACCCTTCATGTGTTAAAACAATGTCTTTTTTCCTTTGATACACTTCAATATCAAGGCAGTATGTGAAGATGCCCAAATCGGTCATATCAAACTTTGTAGCCATTGCTTGCTTAAATTTTGAAATGATATTTGAGTTGGTTCCGGTAATGACGAGATCATCAACGTATACTCCAACAATGATCAAGTCCACTCCTATGCTTCTTCAATACACGACTTGCTCTTGCACCCATCTTTGAAATTTCATGTTCTTAAAAATCTCGTCAAGTTTCATATTCCATGTGCGAGGTGCTTGTCTTAGGCTGTATAAAGCTTTAATGAGCCTATATACCAAAACTTCGCTTCTTTCCTCACGAAACCTTCCGGTTAATGAACAAATACTTGCTCTTGAAGCTCACCATGTAAGAACGCGGATTTCACATCGAGAAGGTGCAACTCCCACCCTTTCAAAGTTGCGAGAGCTCTGAGTATCGAACCATTTCGATATGGGTGAATGGCACGAATACTTCTTTAAAGTCAATACCCGGTTGTTGAAGATAGCCTTTTGCTACAATCCTTGCCTTGTATTTACTTATGAGACCATTTGCATCTCTTTTGATTTTAAATACCCATTTTAACCCAATAAGTGTTACATTACTCGGCGTTGAGACTAATCTCCATGTGCCATTTTTTCAATCGATTCAATTTCTTCTTTCATGGCTTTCATCCACATTGGATTATTTTTGGCTTCTTGGTAGTTTGACTGCTCATCTTCATTAAGGGACAATAGTATTTCGAGATTTTCTGCATAAAAATTCATCTCGAAGTTATCATATCTTCGTGGTAGTTGAGTGGACATGTTTAACCTTCTTAGCTGTAAGGTTTCTTGGTGTTCGTTGGGTTCGTCGGACGTGGGAGGCTGCTATGAGTTCAGCTTATTCCCGCCGTTGTTCTCGTTCTCGCCACTACCCTCATCGGGTGTCACAGTCGTTTGGGAATCTGGTTCGCTATTAACTTGGTCTGGCTCAACAGATGTTGGGCCATCTTCTGTGTCGACTTGATTTAGCTAGTGAACTTAAAACATACCCGGTTCTAGTGCAGAGTCGGACTCCTCCTCCTAGTTCTAGTTTGAATTCTCGTCAAAAATTACATCTCTTGAAACTATGATTTTATGAATTTTTGGATCAAATAGACAATAATCTTTAGATCCGTTTTCTGTTCCAAAATGCATTGTTTTCTGGAGCGATCATCAAGTTTCTTTAATTGCGGTTGAACAATTTTTGTGTATGCCACATATCTGAATACTCGTAGGTGCCTGATATTGGGCTTACATTTATAGTATGACTCGTAAGGCGTCATTTCCTTCAAATCTCTTGTCGGGACCCAATTTATAATATAGGTTATATGTTGAACAGCTTCACTCCACAAGTAGTTTGGAACTCATTTTTCCTTTAGTATGCTTCGTGTCATCTCAAGAAGTGTACGATTTCGTCTTTCCACCACGTTATTATGTTGTGGTGAGTATGGAGCTGGGAGGTATATGCTCATACCATTATCTTCACAAAGTTTGTTAAACTCTCGCGAAGTGAATTCACCACCTCTATCTGTCCGGAGTACACACATAGTATTCCCAGTTTCAATTTCAACATTCGTTTTGAATTTCTTGAAATAGTTTATGACGTCGCTTTATTCTTTCATAAGCTAACACCACATGAATCGTGAGTAGTCATCAATCAGAACAAAAATATATCTATTTCTGGCAATTGTGGATGGTGAAATCGGTCCACAAGGGTCTCTAAGAATGAGTTTTAAGGTCTTGTTAGGTTGATATACCGAAGTCTTGGGAAAAGACCGTCGAGTACGTTTCCGGACTAAGCATGACTCACATAGTTGGTTTGTTCCTGCAATGGATGGTAACCCTTAACAAGGTCCTTTTTGACATCATCGAAATTGTATCAAAGTTAGCAAGCCCTAGTCTCGTATGCCACAACCAATCTTGATCTCCGACACGACTATGTAAGCAAAATGGTTTTCCTACCGAGCTCTTTGTTTTGTAGAGTCTGTCCATCACACGCTTCACCTTGAATATGATAGACTTTCATTTGTCATAAAGGAACAAGCAGTCACCTTTCATTGACACTTCACACCCACTTTTAGTCGCTTGTCCCAAACTAATTATGTTGGCTTTGAGATTTGGAATATAATAGATATCAGTGAGTAATTTTTGACCACCTCCCTCGCCTTAAAAAAGAATAGATCATTTGGCATGTATCTCGACAAACGAATCATCTCCGAATTTCACTCTCCCCCAATTCGTTTGTTGATCTCGGTAAAGAAAGAAAGATTACCTGTCATATGGTTACTTGCACCATTATCTAGGTATTACATGCCAGTTTCGCCTTTTCCAGTTTCGTACCTACTTGGTATCACACCTTCTTCGTTTAGGAGCATAGTTTAGTAGAGAATTTTGATCATGAACAATTGTGGGTCATCATCATCGACTTCAGCTACATGTGCCTCTCCCTGTATTCCTTTCCGATCCGGGCATTAAGAAGCAAATTGACCAAACTTGTCACATCTATAACATTGTACTTTAGATCGATCCTTAGGCTTGTCTTTTGATTTTTCGGACTCACCATTGGCCACAGATGTAGATCGGTCCCTGTTTTGATACTGAACTTGGCGACTTCTGCGACCTTGTCTTGATCCGTGTCATCCTCGCCCTCCCCTGTCGGAATCAAAATTGTGAGTAATGGGTGCTGATTTGCGAAACATTAACTTGCGTTGATCGTTGGCATGTTCAGCATCACGAATGCGTTCCTCATATGCGTTAGTCACCCCACCACATCCTCGAATCCAACAGTCTTGAGATCTAGAACTTGTTCAATTGATCCAACTATGTGTATAAATCTCTTTGGTAGACTAGTAAGGAACTTCTTGACAAGCTTTCTTTCGTTTAGGGTTTTGCTGAGGGATACTGATTTTGACGCAATGCCCGATAGTTGGCTTGCAAACTCGTCGATAGTATTCGTCTCCTTCATATTTGATTATGAAACTTGGTAGCGAGAGTTTGTAAACGTGCTTCCCTTACCCTATACGCGCCTAGGTGATGGGTTTTGATGGCATCCCATATTGCTTTTGCCGTACTCAACGTACCTACTTGCAAAATCAGGTCTTCGGGATGGCTTGGAAAAGAACTGCTATGGCGATGTTGTTTTTCTTTGAGTCAGTTGTTCCTGGATCAACGGTATCCCAAACTTAGTGTACGTTTAAGATTACCTTTATACGAATAGCCCACACTATGTAGTTCGTAGCATTCAACGTAGGAACATGGAACGAGAAAGATGATCCTTCCTTCGTACCACTTGTTCTTGGATCGAGGGCGTCTCCCATACTCGTCGTGGTTGTTTACGGCGCTTGATACCAATTGAAGAAAAGATAACAATATGTAAACTAAAATACACGAATGATTCTCAGAATAAACTCTTATTATAACAAAGAGAATAACTCAAAACTATGTTACAATCGCTCCCTCACAATGAATGTTGCTTGATATTTTAACTCGATACCTAGTAGCCATATATATATATATATGTATACACACATCACACATGCATATAATTAGAGTCCTAAACCAAATTCAATTCCATCAATTCCATCGACTTGCTTGTTGGACAAGGCTTGAATTATCCTTACCTAATCGTGAGGATAAGTTCGAAAATTACCGACATAAATGACTCACAAATGTTATACGGAAATTAAAATCATATACCAAGTATTCTCCATCTATTTTTTTCTAACATATTTGATGTATTATTTGTACTCAAGATTTTTCAATTTGAAAATAAGCAATAAATGAGGAGATGGATTTCATCATGGGGACTAATATTGTGTCTTAGTGACTCAACAACTAGGACGCAAATCTTTATGTTGCAAATCGATATTCAAAAATAAGAAAATGTCGATTAAAGTACTGAAAATAATTAATAAAGGTTCGAAAATAGTCAAAGAATACTCCAATTAGAATTCAAATATCCGAATACATCTTCTCTCCGAATAACTTTAATGGAAAATCTAATTCATTTATGCATTTCTTACCTCATACCTCATAATAAAGTTGATACGAAATTCCTTAAGTGAGTGTAATTACCCAAATACTTGGTAACACTAAATCACACAAAATTATTTTTACCTCAACACTTCATAGCGATGATTAAAATGTTTTTATGTAAATTATCAATCTTTCTAAATAAAATATTTTTTATGGTCTTTTCGGGGTACCAGAGGGTACGTATGTCAAGAAGCTCATGTGCGTTTTAGTGAGCATATAAAGCTAGCCGTTGTAAGGCTATGAAACATTAACTATAAACAAATTAACAAAATACAAAATAAAAGCCGTTACCAACATAGAGGCACGTGTAATTCGTGTGATACCGAGCCTCTGATTTCACCACTTTCACCTTGTTTATGTCTTTCTCCCACTCACCCTAGATTCTTATTCATCTCAAAATCATAAATTAAATAATACTCCGTAAAATATTGTATACAAACTCGAGCAAACCTATCTTGAACTTTAATGTATTGTTTTAAAAACATTTAATGGACATGAGTATGACTATTTTAGCTTAACAGCTAATGTGGCAGGATAATTTATTACAAATCAATACTCTTTTAATTAAAAATCGTGGGCAAAAGTTAGGGATGTTTTGGTGTAGAGATTTTAGCTTGGATAATATGTGATGGCTTTACAACCCAAGAACCTCTTTTTACTATTCATTTGTAATGTTTGGCAATAATGCAAGACGATAAACAAAAATGAATAGTTCAATGCATAGTGCTTGATAAGATTGCTCATCGTGACACTTGTTTTGTGTAAGTGATTACAAACCTTGTCGTTATAGTTCCACACTTTTAAATTTGCATTACATAGTCAAACTTCAATGTATCATGCTTGATAAGATTGCTAATCGTGACACTTGTAATATTTGATACAGTTTATTGTTCGTTTGCTTTCTACCTCTAAGTAATGTCACCGTCAATGATATATAAGTGCATTGGAAATAGTTAAACTTCTCATGTTAAGTTTTTATAAGATGGCACGTAAAATGATATTACTTATTTTTTGCCTTTTTAAATGTAACCTTATATGTTAGCAACTGATATTACATCCTCTTTGACCATATCAATGAAATCATATATTGAAAAAAATATACATATTCATTTTCCCCTTATAAACTATCAATAACACCACAGTACCTACTTTTTAACATAAAATGGTTGTATACTTGTATTTATAAATATTACATTTAAGTTTCCTCACATGTTCACTACTTGCATTTATAGCTATTTATTGACTTACACTTAAATATAGGTTTGAGAATCAAAATAACACTAAAATTATAAACTCTTCTTTTTATTCATCAAGAATCAAGAAATTCATATAATAAGAAAAAGAACATTTTACGAAATCTAGGCAATTCTTTATATTTCTTCGTTATATGTACTACGGAGTATCATATCATATCATATGGTACGTATTATTAAAATGGATATAAAAAAATATTTGTCAAGTACTCACTGTTGTAAAAATTCAACCTTTGTGTTTTTTACCAAGGTAACCTGCATCTATCTCTGTGTCAAGAAGCGTGCCCATCACGTGCAACCATCAGCAAAACCTCATGATCTCTTCACACTCCCTCACACTACAAAACCACTATTTCTCACTGTTCCATTCACACTTCACACACACCTCAAACAAAAAGAGAGGATCTTTCTTCTTGCTGTTGCATCAATGGAGTCCTATTTCATTTTCCACAAATACCCTTTTCAGAAAACCCTACCTTTTCATCCACCCAGCAACAAGAAAGCAAAATGCAAGAAAAACACACACTATTTCAACTTCCTACTACACCTACTAGTTTCCAGTTATTTCAACACATACCCATTTCGAAAGTCCCAAACTTTAGACCGATGCAATACAAACTTTAATAAAAAGAACGAAAAATGGAAGAAAAATAATCATTATTTCACCTTATTAGTACACCTACTCATTTGCAGCTTCCCTTTTGTTGTTTCAGCCCAATCTTGGGATGGAATCATAGTCACAGAATCAGACCTTCAAGCCCTGCAATCTTTCAAACAACAACTCATTGACCCAAATGGTTTCTTGAAAAGCTGGAATGATAGTGGCTATGGAGCTTGTTCTGGTGGTTGGGAAGGAATCAAGTGTGCTCAAGGAGAGGTTATTGTTATACAGCTTCCATGGAGGGGTTTAGGTGGTCAACTCACTTCAAAAATAGGTCAATTTCAAGCTCTTAGAAAGCTCAGTCTTCATGATAATGCTATTGGAGGTTCCATTCCAAAGGAACTAGGTTTCTTACCAAATCTCAGAGGGATTCAACTGTACAACAATAAATTTACAGGTTCAATCCCTCCTTCATTGGGTTCATGCACATTGCTTCAAAATCTTGACTTTAGTAATAATTCTTTAGTGGGTGAAATCCCTGATGCCTTTATAAATTGCACCACGCTTTATAATGTCAATTTGAGTTTGAACTCATTGTCAAATTCAATTCCCGTGTCACTCACACAATCCAATTCCCTCATGTTTTTATCTCTCCATTACAACAATTTTTCAGGGAATCTCCCTGATTCTTGGGGTGGTCAGGGTAATGGTCATAAACCCATGCTCAAATCTTTGACTTTGGACCATAACTTTTTCACTGGTAGGATTCCTGTATCTATAAGCAAGTTGACTGAGTTGGAAGAGATTTCATCCAGTCATAACCAGTTCAGTGAAGAAATCCCACATGAATTTGGGAAACTTGTTAAGCTAAAAAGGTTGGATCTTTCTTATAACTCTATTAATGGCAGCATACCCATTGACTTTTCCAGTTTGAGTTCACTCACTTCTTTAAATTTAGCTCACAACAATATCAATGGTCAAATCCCAAATTTCTTGGGTAATCAACTGCATCTTGCATTCTTGAATGTGTCATACAACAATCTATCTGGTCATGTCCCAACTCAACTTACTTCAAAATTCGATTCGAGTGCTTTTATGGGCAATCGTGATTTGTGTGGATACAGCCCTTCAACCATGTGTGCCACATCTCCAGACAGCCACCGCCAGAAAAGAAATACCAGAGATATCTTGCTCATTGTTGTTGTAGCTTTAATAGCAGGTTTACTATTACTTTGCTGTATATTTTTGTGTTGCTTGTTGAAGAAAAGAAGCACAATGAAACAAAAGGATTGTGAACAAGGTGGTGTGGACCCTACAAAGACGATTCCGGAGAGCAAGGCAGCGGAGGAGGCGGTGGCTGGAGATGGTGGTGGGAAGCTTGTACATTTTGAAGGTGGGATGGAGTTTACAGCTGATGATCTTTTGTGTGCAACAGCAGAAATAATGGGGAAAAGTACTTATGGAACTGTTTATAAGGCAACATTAGTAGAAGGTAATCAAGTGGCTGTGAAGAGATTAAGAGAAAGAATCACAAAGAGTCAAAAAGAGTTTCAAAGTGAAGTGAATTCAATTGGGAAAATTAGGCATCAAAATTTATTGGCAATGAGGGCTTATTACATGGGTCCAAAAGGGGAGAAACTTCTTGTTTTTGATTATATGCCTAATGGAAGCCTTGCTTCTTTCCTCCATGGTAATTCTATAAATACATACATACATATGCATGCGCACACTCACACTCATACGATGTACACATACACACATATACTCATATGATATACAAATGCTCACACGTAAATGATATACACATACATAGACAAATATGCCATTTGATGACCCCTCCACATACTCTTGGATGGAAGGTTGTCAAGATTGAACAGACTCTTACATGATCAGTGTCTTGTATATCTTAGGTATATTTAGTGATGTGTGCCTAATGGTGGATCCGTGAATTTATTCACATCAGGTTCAATATAATTATATGTATGTGTATATATGTTCAATGCGTGTGCATATATTCAAAATTTATTAAACCAAACACTTCAACAGGGGTCCAACTAGTACTGATATACCCACTCTATAAAAATTTGAAACCTAACAAGGGTCCTCCTTGATTTGGAGGGGGGGGGAATTAACTTGTATGTTTAGGGGTTCATCATCTTAGTTAAGTATGTATATAAGATATACATACAAATGTCTAGTTTGTGTACCTATATGTACAGAGAAGCCCTATTAGCATGGGAGTTCGAAGATCCTTATGATTTTACAAATCCTAATTTAATGTAGGATGGGAGTTTCAAACTAGGAAGGACTATAAGGTCATAAGGGTCTGTCATATGTTATGTGTAATTTTATTGTATTATTGTTAATTATTCATTTATTTTATTCAGGAACATTAATCTTTAATAATATTTTGATGTAGCTCGAGGGCCTGATACACCGGTTAACTGGCCAACAAGAATGCATATAGCGAAAGGAATGACACGAGGTTTACTCAACCTCCACGCCCATCAAAACATTATCCATGGAAATCTAACATCAAACAATGTTCTTCTCGATGACGATCTTAACCCAAAGATTGCAGATTTCGGGTTGTCAAAGCTAATGACGGCTGCTGCTAACTCAAACGTCATTGCAACCGCCGGTGCACTCGGGTACCGAGCACCTGAGCTTTCAAAGCTCAAGAAAGCCAACACTAAGACAGATATATACAGTCTTGGAGTTGTTATGTTAGAACTTTTAACCGGGAAAGCACCAGGAGAGGCAGAGGACGGTGTTGATTTACCACAATGGGTAGCTTCAATAGTGAAGGAAGAGTGGACAAATGAAGTTTTTGATTTGGAATTAATGAAGGATGCTTCTGCCATTGGTGATGAGTTGTTGAATACATTGAAGTTGGCTTTGCATTGTGTTGATCCATCTCCATCTGCTCGCCCAGAGGCTCAACTAGTTCTTCAGCAGCTGGAAGAGATTAGACCCGAAATCACCACCAGTTCTGGGGATGATGATGGTGTCGGCTCTTTGACAGAAGCGTGAAGTATAAGGATAGTTTGCGGACCATTCTTTCATTCTTGAGTTTTTTTAGTGGTGTTGTATATATAATTCCATTAACTTGATTCAGTTTCTGAAAGTAGAAAGTTTTGGTAGCGTTTTATCTCGTGTACTATATAAGTATACACTTACATTCACGTACCAATAAAATTTTGCTACTCAATCTTCCTATTTAGAGGTATAAAACGTATACAAAACAAAGCTAACTACAACCGTGAACTAATGTACAAACATTGGTACACGGTCATTTGATTGATGTTTTAGTTAGACAGGGGCCACTCAAAATACATGTAACAAACACTATTTGGGTGGTTGTGTGAATTCTATGTTAGGTCCTTAATTTCATGCTTTAATTGGACATAAAGCTCTCAATGAAAAAGCTCTAAAACACTATTTGGGTGGTTGCTGCACAAAATTTATGTAGCTACAGCTAATATGCACATACTACAGCGTTATCAACAAAAACATACTTCCTACTTCCAGGCTTCAGCTACAACTTTGTGCATACCCACGTGTCTGCTTCTCAACTGTTTCCCACGCACTCGCCATCTTCTCTGCATATCCTACCTGTTACACAAATTAACTGTAAAATTAGAGATGTAAAATTTACTTATAGATTAGTTGATTAGGGTTATGTTTTATCTATGACAGGTCAATGGGTCAAATATATATTAGCAACAAAGGAAACGAGTCAGAGGGTTGAACACATTAAAAGTCACTTGGTGTATTTTGAAAGCATAAAATCTCCTATATCAATTTAAAAAACAAGTCCTATTATTAATAATTAAATACTTGATAATCATATTCTAAGCATTTAAGCATGTATGGCTTTTTAGAAACGGAAAAAAAATCATGGTGCAACAAGCTAGGCCCACTTCGGTTATACCTGTTTTGATCAATTACTTATGCTTCATTTAAAAATTTATACTCAAAAACATCAAAATGACCTTCATGTCCTTTTGAAGATTTCCAGTAAGAAGTATGTCGAATTATGTTGTAAGCATTGAAGATATGAAAATGGTACCTGGTTAACCACGAATCCTTTCAACATCCCAAGGAAATCTTCACTCCTCTCTTTGTCAAGTCTCTCGAATTCAGTCTTGTTAATCTCCTGCAGTTGAAAGTGAATTATTAATCAGCCAATAACGATCAACACTTTTCAGTAGTAGCGACAGCAATCAAGGATGCGTATATATAGATTTGATGTAGCGACCGCAATCAAGGATGCGTATATATAGACCTGATGAAAGGGACGGACTAGATAACTGACTAACCAGTCACAATGGACAAGTTGAAAATGGGGGATATGGGTCACGAGTGATCAGTCATGAGTCGAATGGGTTGTGCTATGTAGTCCCATAAATTGTCTTTTAATAACTCGTAAAATAACCAATATCTTGAAGCACTAAAATAATATTAATATTTACCGATAAAAAGAAACTGAAAAATATGATTTAACGGAGAACTTTGTGTATAAAAAATATGTTCTTAAAGTAAAGAAATATGTAACATAATTATATTTGTATGGGCAACATTTGAAACTTTGAAGATCTTACAGCTAAAATTTCGAATATAACAACTTAAAGAGGTTATAATATGTTTTAAAAAAAGCCAAAATGAAGCATTCCTTCATAAAATTTTATTATAGGACAAACCCAAAATGTTAGTTGTAACTATAGCCCTAAGGGATATTGTTAGCAGTCCTTCATAAAATTATATTATTAGTGTAACAACACGATTTCTTTACCCATACTTTACACGCTATACACCTATAGCAAACTTAAATTTTAAGCTAAAAGTGTTTTGGGTTAACCGGCACATTTTGCAACCTCTGGTGAAGTATATAGCAGTTACCACATGTTTGATGGTTTGTGCATTCAATTCCCGATACAATCTACTTGCTTTAACAGCACAAGTAGCCATGTTTTTCATACTTAATTTTGGAAACGACATAGACATTAATTAAATTAAATGTAATTTAGTCTATAAATAAACAAGTGTATATTTGAAATACATGTTTATAAAATCAATAAATGAAAATAAGTATTCCACTGCTTTGCGCGGGTGTCTGCTAGTTATATATAAATTATCTTCATTTTAAAAAAAAAAATTAGACTCAATAATAGTTAATGTCTAAATTACCCTTAAAAATTATTAATTACTTTCCAAATGAACCACCAATTTATAAATTGCAACCCTTAAGTTTTAAAACTTGACATATTTTTAAATTAAAATTTTAACAATATAGTGTAAACAATAAAATCTGTGAATGTCAAATTAACTATTTATTCCCGTAGTTATGTGCGAGCACACTGCTAGTTATGTGAAAAATGCCTCCGTAAATCGTAAAAATCTAATACTACTCCTTACTATTAAATTGGTATCACATATTCACCGTCAGTGTACATAAGGCGTGTGTTTAATGGAATTTATAAATTGAGGAGTAAGTTTGAAAGTAAGTGAAAGTATTTAGATTTAATATGAGGTAACACGGGTAAATAGGTGAAAATAAGAGTGTTAATGAGTCGAGCACTTTACAAATCACACGTAGTAAATTTCAAGCTCGTTAATTTTGAATTCGAGCATTAGGATTCGAGTTAAGCCCAACTCAAACATAAATAATTGCACGATCGAAGGACTCATTTAGATCTCTATATATTTCTCAATTTGTATTTAATAATTACTACTGTATTATTAGTCGAATTTAGCTTTATGTACCCATCAATAAAACAACATTTTTAACAATTATCATATATTTTGCCCTTTGTAATTATCTGAAACCCTTGACCATTATCTCTCGTCTCTGGATATCAATCCCGATATTAGCCATATTTTGAAGAGGTTGATCTATTGAAGAAGCAAAATAAATGCCCAATTCAAAATCAGACTCAATTGTTGCATTTTCCCCACCTTATGAACGAAATAGATCATAGGCACTTCATATGGCTAAAAGTTCGACCATGAGCGGATAACATATAAATTGCATCTCCCATGAACTGATGAACATAACATAACCGACATCGTAATGTCCTGAATAATAACATTCAATGCAGCTGGATTTTGCTGATAAGATACATAATAATTGAGCTTCACATAGATAACGGTAAGAGGATCACATAAGTAAACTCATTTAAGATTCATCACAGAAACAGAAAGCATGGATGATGTTAAGTGAACCACTAAATTAAACTCACATTAAGCTGAATTTAAAGATGATAATTGCATGCGAGGAAGGTTTTTACATAGGTATACATTTGAACTTTGAATTTACTAATTCTATTTTCTTATAATATAGGTTTTCAATTAGATAAAACGGGCTAATTGCAACAAATTCATTGAGTTGGGCCTGGAAATCTGTAGCCTAAGCCCATGTATAGTAAAATAGGCCAGGTTAACAAATAACAATAATAGGTTTTCACTGACTTCCAAGTTCCAACACTTTCATTATAGCCTTTTTTTCAGACATTATACTTGGAACACCATATCATATATCACAATCATAATTTTATATACGTTTTTTCGAGATAAAAGCAAAATCGAGGTGTACGTTTGTATATAACTAGGGTTGTTGCTGGGGTGGTGATTTACCATGTATGCTATGATGCTATCCAAATACAGTCAGTTTACTACTATGATATCTCTAATATAAGTATTGTGACAATGTCAATTACTTTTGTATATTTGTATTTTTTTACAAATATACAAATATAACAAAACACCTGAACCTAACTAAGTCACCTAACTTAAAACATAACAAAACAAAAGAATAAAAAATCATACAATGTCATGTGGAATAAAATCTTCAATTTTGTAACGATAAATGTATACGGTATACCAACTATACAACCTCATAAAGTAGGTCAACAAAAACTTTTATACAAATATGTAGATAAACACCCTCATACCAGAAGAATAGAAGGAGCAGAGGCAGACTCACAGAGGGTCAATGGCAATTACATATAACACCCTCGTACCAGAAGAAGCGGGAGGAGGTTCAGGAGCTTGGATTTAGCCAGAATGACTAAAACACCTCGTGAACAGTAATAGACGACAATCAATCCTTTAAAAATGACACGTACCAACCACAGATGTATATAAAGTAAATAAGTATTTAACTTGATGCTAATTAAACGATTGCTTGTTTTTAGTAATATCTTTGTAGTTTTGTAGTTTGCAACTTAAGCTTACTTCTTCTGATGGAAAATCTAAAATGTGATCACAACTTATCCCAGCATATAAAAGTCATGGAGTACTTTTATTTGCAACACTTATATTTGGTATTAAGAAATGAAAAGCACGAAGACGTTATGCGTTTTACTCTGTAGTATACATGCCAACATTACTGAATGTTTCACGTCAATAGATCTAAGAAATTTGAAAGTCATGAGAGATCACATCACATTTCTCAAGATTTTATTAGATAGATAGATTAGATTAGCCGACTCAAGTCTATCGTATTAGATTTGCTGGCTCAAGTCTGATTATGGGCTTGTGGTCTATTAATTAGGATTCTAAGTTTTTCTTTTCTTATGTAATTATTCTTATACGAGTATGTTGTTGGTGAATACGTGTAACACCTCACGCGAATTTCATAATTCGGTATAGTCTAACTCTATCTATCTAGTAGATTTGAGCATCTAGATTTGGTTTTGATATTTGTTGGAATCGAGAATCCTAGAATATTCCCATGATTAAGGTTCCTTAGTGAATTTGATTATCCTTAATTAAGTTTTTAATATAGCAGTTGGTAGTAATAGATAGTGGCAGCTAGGAGTTGTTAGCGGTATAGGTGGTGATGATAAGGGTGGTCATAGTAGAAGGTTTATAGGAAGAAGATTGTGTTAGGTGACGATGATAAGGATGGTATAGGTGTTGGATTTTGACACGAAAAATAACTATATATCAAGTCAATGTCGCATCAATATTTGACAAAAATGACGTTAAGCTCTATGAACATGACTTACTCTAATGGATTATCACTCGTCTTATGTTTTAAGAATCTGACCAATAATAATAATAGAGAAACTGATGGACTCAACCTACAAATTGGTATACATGTACAAAATTTGTAGGTTCACTATAACTACCAATACTAATAGTAATGTGCTAGTAAGGTATTGTTTTGCAAATGTGTTAAATAATAAGGATAAGTTCAGCAACAGGTTTGAGAAATGTGTTCTGATAGGTTTTTCTAGTGTTAAAAAAGCATACAAGTTATACAGTTTGGAAAACAAAAACTTGTTGTTTTCGAGAGATGTAAAATTTTATAAATAAAGTTATCCTTTCAAACTAAAACCTGTTGTAACTTGTCAAGAACAAGAAAATATTGATGGTTCATTAAATCAGTTAAAGTTTTTTTGATACACATAAAATTTAAATGCCTAATGATGAAGGAAGAGATAAATCAAAAGGTGATGGCAGTGTTGGTGAGCTATAGATAAATCAAGTAGTGTTGACCACATAGCAACATCAAATGATGAAATTCATTCTAAGAATGCATTCCCCGAGGGCACAGAGTCAAATCAACAAGGTTCTCTGTCTAACATTCGAGATGATATAGAAGTTAGGAGGTGTAGCAAAAAAGTTTCATTGCCTACTAAATTGAAAGATTTTGTCGTAGATGGTAAAGTAAAATTTGGGATAGAAAAGTTGGTCAGTAAATTTTGTTTTGAATCAAATCCAAATAAAAGCTTAGAACCTATAAATTATTATGAAGCATCAAAAGACCAAACCTGAATTTATGTTATGAATCAAGAGAGGAAAGATTTAAATAGAAATGACATATAGATATTAATTGATCTACCTCAAGGTATAAAACGCATCGGATATAAATGGGTTTACAAAATCAAATGTAAGTCTAAATGTGAAATAGTGAGGTTCAAGGCTAGGTTAGTTGTCAAAGGGTATAATCTAATAGAGGGGATAGATTTTAATGAAACATTTTCACCACTAATGAAGATGGTGACAGTTAGGTATCTAATAAGTTTAGTTGTGTTATATTATTGGGGTCTGTTTCAATGAGATGTCAATAATACCTTTCTCTCTGGTGAATTAGATGAATATGTGTATATGGATTGAAGGTTACTTTAATAAGGAAGAACAAAAGGTGTTTAAATTGATAAAGTCTTTGTACGGTTTAAAAAGTACACCTATAAAATGGAATGAGAAGTTGACTTCTACTCTAACTGAATATGGTTTTGTTCAAAGTCTAAATGACTACTCTTTATTTGTTAAGTCTTGTGCTGGTACTATGGTTGTGTTACTTGTTTATATGAATGATATTGTGTTAACCAGAAAGGGTATAAGTGAGATAAACAAAGTAAAACACTTTTGGAGCACCATGTTCTTGATTAAAGATCTTTGAAAGCTCAACTATTTTCTTGTCATAGAAGTTATAGAATCTAGTGATAATCTGTGCATTTCACAAAGAAAGTATTGTATGAAGTTATTATCATATTTTGATTTACTAGAATCTAAACTAATGATGACACATTTCGAAACAAATTTTGTCTTTCGCGGTCTTGACAAGAAGTGAACATGATTTGTCTTGAACTAATGTCATTGAATATCAAAAATTAATAGGAAAATTAGTTTATTTTACCTTGACAAGGTCTGATATATCTTATGCAGTTCAATGTCAAAGTCAATATATGCATGCTCCACTTAGTTCACACTTATAAATTGCTTTGAAACTATTGAGATATCTGAAATTAGCACTTGGAAAGGGAATCTTGTTTTCTAAGTGTTCATAATTACATTTAACTTCTTATGTTGATACAGACTGGGCTAAATGCATGTCGTCAAGAAGATCAGTCACATGTTGTGCAATATTTCTGGAAACAATTTGATTTCTTGGAAAAGAAAAAAAAAAGCCAACTTTTATTAAAGTTGAATACATGACAATGGCAAAGTGCATCACTTGTGAGTTAATGTGGATAATCAAGATTTTGTACGACTTACGGGTTTCTAGGTTGACACCAGCAAAGATGCTTTGTGGTAACAAGTATGAAATTTTAATTGCCTCAAACCGTATACAATGAAAAAGTTAAGCATTTTGAGTTAGACATGCACTTTGCTAAAGAAAAATTGAGTAAAAAGTGATTGATATTGAAAAAGTTGATTCAAATAATAATATTAAAGATACATTTACCAAAGGCTTATCGATACATCACCACAATTTCTAGTGTGATAAGCTTCAAATGTTTGATGTGTTCCATGTTTAATTTGAGGGGATGTTAAAACAATGCAAGTATAACATGGAACAATATTTGGTTCTTTTATTATTTATACTTAATACTTAATGTTTTCGTTTAGTTATAGCTGCAGGGACTCAAGTGTAAAATTCTAGAGGTACTGTGGCTATAGTCTAAAAGGTGAAACTTAGTACGTGGTTTATTTATAAGTGCAAGGTTGCAAGATATAACAAGGATTATTAGGAAAAATATAAAAACCTGTTTTAGAATTATATCTCATAAATTATGAGAATATAATTCCTTTGTCTTCTTCATTTTCTCTCTATCAGATGAGGGTTTGTATCTGTTGTTCTTGTATTCGTATGATCATCAAGTGATGATAAAATTAGTCTATGTCTTGAGAGTTTGAGTGATTCTTTAGCGAGTTTTAATTGTAAAAGTAAACATCACTTTTAATTTTGATTTTGATTAATGACATTACTTTAAAAAGTTCAGAGATTGTTTTGTATGTGTTCTGTTACCAATCTTAGTCGTTATTTAACTTATTTACTTATCTATATATCTAGTTATATGTACAACTCTCTAATGAATACTTAAAACTAAATTGATCTATGTAACTAGCTGTTTTATAACTTTCTAAGTAGATATCTAAAACTAAGAATAAACTGTATTGATATGTGTAAATTATAGTCTACTAATTTTACATTCTTACTGTAATTGCTTACATCATTATATCAGTAATTAAATAGTTTTTATAAAGTAACAAAACATAGCATTCCACCATGTGTCATGTCTATATCGTATACAAACAACTAGGTGAACTCTTACAAGTCTAGTTAAAAATTATAAAAATTAGGTTATTTAGATCTCAATTTTTAAATGACTTTGACTTTTGCGAGTTATTTATTGACTCTTTCGAGTCGTCGACTCGTGACTCTAATGAGTTGGAAAATTAGACAAGCTTTTAGTTTAATATTGAAAAAACAAGAAAACAAAAAAAAAGATGACTAGAGTTTGTTTTGAATTAAGCAATTGTGGTTGTTGCCCGTCTACGACTTTACCCATTGACCCTCATAGTGATTGTTCATTTGAATGATATCTTAAAGAGATTGTGAAGACTGTAAGAAGTTGTGATTAAAAAAACGGTTAGGAGTTAATGGTTGATTCGGTAATCAAGTTCTTACAATAGTGTTACACACTGGTTTACCACACTTTTTAAATGTACATAATAAATACAATATATTTATATTATTTTATTATAATTTACTTAATATTTGATAAATTTAATCTAAATTTTTAGAATCTTTCTATTACGATTTGTCTATTAATTTTGAAGAATTATGATCCATAATATATGTTGATATTTATTGGTGTTTAATTCTTATATATGTGTATGTGTTATGACTCTTACGAGTCGAGTCACAAGTTGAAATTTATGATTACGAATTACGAGTCGAGTCGCGAGTTGACAACTATACAATATAAACAACATGAACATTTAATTAACTTAATATGTTGTTTTATCATGTAGCGTTAATCACTTAATCTAATCTCCATTTATAAAACTAAAACAACATCTTTAATGGTTTTGAAGTTTGAAAGAAAATTTATAATACAAATGAATAAAATTAAATGGATTGATCCGGATCATGATCCATCCGTTAAAATTAGTTGGATATAGATCGGATCACGATCCATATAATTGGATCATGATCTATTTAAGTTAGATCACTAATGGACCTGATCAAAATCGAATCCATATCCATGTATTGACACTGTCTATTCAACTATATAAATGTCATTTAAAAAATTTCATCCGTAAAACAACTTAATACCATTATCTAATGGCCCGTTTAATTGTGTGTTTTTCATTTAAACTTTTGATTAATAGTAATAACAAAGGTCCATAAAAATCGAGGCTTTAAAAATCGATGACGTGCAATTCATATGATAAGATACCTCACCATTCTTGCTTTTCCAAAGGAAAAGAAAAAACTAAAAAAATCTTCTAGCATTCTTGTTCTATAGACTATCAACAAATTTATGCTAAGTCTTCGTGAAATCATTCATCTAATGACACTATGAGTTTTGCAAGATATAGATACAAGCTACACACCGAAAGACAAAATGAGAAGCCACAAATAGTTTGCACCTTTTCCCACTAATCAATTAACACAAGGTACTCCTACTATTTTGACACAAAAAGTAAGTTTGAATGTGCTTGTCGGTTGAAAACTATTCCTACACATTTACATCGGCTATGGTTTGGTTTCATCATTCAAACACTCCTAAAATAAAACCTATAAAGTTTAACCTAAGATAAAAGCTTTACTAAAACAAAATTAATCTACTCAATAATATATATGATGGATATGGTATTGCTTTTTCTTAGTCACTTGATCAAATCGTAACTCCCTTTTCTTGAGCATGCTTGTTTTCAAGAACATACTCAAACCGGTTTACCCAATAAATAAAAAAATTGATATATGATCTCACAGAAACTTTAGTAATTATTTATGGTTTGATTTACATTTTATCATGAAGAAATTCACATATACAATTGTTAAAAATTCACCTTAGCTTTTGAAGATATTGATACTATTATATAATGTATTTGAGATATTTTTTTAAGATAAAAATGACTACTTTACTCTTACATTTACTAAAGTTTTTTTTTTTTTAAATATATAGAAATAACTAGCATACCTCTAAATTTATAAAATTATTATTAATACAAGTAGTATTAAACCATAAACTAATTAATATATGACATTTAATTTTAACTTAAATTTCTCTATATTTCTACTATTATATAATGTATTTTAGATATTTTTTTAAGATAGAAATGACTACATATGAGGAATTCCGGATAAAACATAACTTTTGAACCATCAGGAAGTTGAAATTATGGACCGAAAGGTTGGGATGAGACGAAAATGTTAGCAAATTGCCAAAGGCGGTTTGTCTATCTTCCGAATTCAAATTCCGTCTCTAAAGCCCATAAAATTAACTTTCTTTCAATTTATACGTATTTTAAGTTTTTAAAAAATAAAAAATAAACTCTTAAATATGTTTTTAATGGAATTATATGTTTACGCCTTTATTTACGTGTTTAATTTCATTGTGATATTAATTTCTCTATGCGAGTAATTTAAATGTTTGATCAAATTTAATGATTACAATTTAACGTACATTATTATGCTTAATATCAAGATTAAAAAGGAAAAAGAAAAAAAGAATTAATGGAAGTTAAACCTTTAGACTCAACAAACGACTCTACAAGTCACAACCTATTTTATCTAGTATAAAATAGCATTATGAAATATTAGGATATTCTGAAAAATAGCATTATGAGTTTCGTTAACTACTTCTTCTCTACTGGGTAACATCCCCTCGAGTTGCAACTCATCTTTTATATCTTTGATTCCTAAGATTAATAACTCACTTATGGTCGCTGATTTCCGTCCTATTAGCTTGATAGGAGCTCGGTATAATCATTTCGGAAGATCCTTGCTAACCAATTATCCAAGGCTCTCGACTCTATCGTTAGTGTTGAGCAATTAGCTTTTATAAAGTCTAGACAAATTTTGGACGGTCCTTTAATGGTTAATGAAATCATTAATTGGTACAAAAAGAAGAATAAGAGTCTTATGATTTTCAAAATTGATTTTGAAAAAGCTTTTGATTCCGTCTCTTGGGAGTTTTTGGACCGCATACTTTTATTCACAGGCTTCAGTTCTTTGTGGAGGAAATGGATTTCAGGTTGTTTGATCTCAGCTAAGACTTCGATCCTCGTTAATGGTAGCCCTTCATCGAAGTTCTCTATTCAAATAGGGCTAAGGCAAGGAGATCCTTTATCTCTCTTCCTCTTCATTTTAATTATGGAAGGCCTTCATGTGGCCATTGAAGATGCCATTGATGCGGGTCTATTCCATGGTGCTTCTATTGGGAATTTGACTAGATCGCATCTTTTCTTTGTTGATGATGTTCTTTTGGTTGGAGAATGGTCTTGGTATAATGTAACATTCTCTCCTGCGGTCTGGTAATTTCTATTATTTTAAATTGATTATCTAATTGTTTTAGAAATTATTTAATATTATGTATTTCATTGTGAAACGTAGATAAATAAGTCCTTTGACTTATTGTGATTAGTGAAATATTAGTCGTTTCAAAATTTGAAAGTTTTGATTTTTCTGCGACACAAGGGTAGTGTCGCAGGTGGTGTCTGTGCGACACAATGGTTGTGTCGCAGAACTGTGTCGCAAAACGGGCTGAACTGAAATTAACTAAGGAGCTTAAGTGTAATTGCGAGATTAAATATATATACACACCGTCTAAGTCTTCCAGACCATTTTCAAAACATTTCCAAACCCTTAAAATCGTTTTTAGAGAGAGAATTGAAAGAGAAAGTGAAAAGTAACTTTAATCTCTTAATTGAGGCTTTTGATCCGTGAATTCAATGTAAGAATTTGATTGTTATGTGTTGTTGTTTATAAGTGAATTACACCGATTGTAATAAGTTAATTTGAGTATTACATGTTTGAATTCGTGAATTTCGAATCTGGGAGCTAGTCTGTTCTTCATTGCGACACAAGGTTTGTGTCACAGGTTGTGTCGCATGAATGTTTTGCGACACAGTTGGTTATGTCGCTAAAGGCGGCCATTTTGAGTATTGCGACACAATGTTAGTGTCGCAGGATTCTGTTGTGCGACACAGTGGTAGTGTCGCAAGGGATTGTGGTGCGACACAATGGTTGTGTCGCTAAGTTTATAAAAGAGTTTTGTTTTGCAAATTTTGAAAAGTGTTTTTGAGACGCGGTTTTGTGAAAATATTACTAACTCGGATTTAGTTGAAAATTGCATGGTCACTTGGAAATGACCTAGTAATCAAGACTATAGCCTAGGCAGTTTTTGGCCATTCGGGGTCATCTAGGGCCCGAAAATGACATTTTTCAGTTTTAAACGTCATTGCGGGATTTTCCTAAGTTCATTTCTGATTGAACTTTTGTTTGCCTAGACTTCAGGGATTACCTAATTGGATAAATAGGCTATAATGATATTTATGGAACGAACTTCTGACTTGTATTTGATTTTCTGTTTCAGATCAACGTAAGACTCAGTGATATAAGAATCCTAAGTGTGGAGACGTCAGAGGTATCGGTGAGTGGATTAAGAACTCATCATTTGATTTAGTTGTAACTATTTGGTTACAACAAGTAAATGTAGATGTGTATTAGACTGTTTAGTCTTGATTATTGATTATTGATCTACGTGATATGTGAACTATGTGTATTATGTTATTGAGGTCAACGTGTAGTTGGACTTCTAGTTATTATGTGTTTTACACAGGTTTTGATTCATTTGTTGTGTTTGAAACCTGTGTATGAGTTTAATAACCAGTAGTTATCGGTCTATTCTGTATTGGCCATACGGATTGACGGTAAGTGTTCTTGGGGGAATCCCCGGGTATTATGATATCCCCAAAGCCACCGATCCTCATTGAATTATGTGTGTTTACGATTATTTGGTGTAAACAACTTGTTATGCTAAGTTGAATGGAGTGTGATGAATCTATTCACTTAGCTTCGTGCTAACCCCTCATTTTACTTCCTGCAGGATATGTTTTGATTAATTGTGGGTGCAGGAGGTGAATGGTTGATCAGGGAATGTTTGACTGCGCTTAAAGACTCTGATATGGTTTTTGTAATAAACTTTGTTTGGAGAATTTTATAATACCCCGTCTTTTGTAGTTTTAAACAGTTTAGATATTGTGTAAATATGGAAAAATGTTAACTGTTTATGTATAAAATTTAATATATACTAAGGTAATGTATTTTTAAATTCATGCTTCCGAGTTTATTAATATAATATTCTTATTTGAAATGAGGGGTGTTATATATAACATTCAGCAAATGGTTCATCTTCTTCAATGTTTCCATAAGGTTTCTGGTCTAAAAATAAATTTGCTCAAGTCAAATTTATTCGGAACTTGCATTGACTATCATGAAGTCCAAGTTCTTGCTTCCATTATAGGTTGCAAGTCTATGAGTCTTCCTTTTATATATTTGGGTTTGCCGATTGCGTCCAACATGTCCAGAATTATGAATTGGGATCCTATTATTTCTAAGTTCAAACAAAGACTTTCTAAGTGGAAGGCTAATATGCTTTCAATTGGAGGTAGAGCCATGCTTGTTTCTTCGGTTCTTGGAGCTCTTGGGACCTATTATTTTTCAATTTTTCCCATGCCTAATCAAATTGTTAAGATTCTCGAATCTTTAAGATCTAACTTCTTCTGGGGCAAGCAAGATAATGTTATTAACAACAAATGGATTGCTTGGAATTCGGTTCTTACTTCTAAACATAAAGGTGGTTTAGGCATTGGAAGTTTAGTGGCTCTCAATAAAGCTCTTATTCAAAAGTGGCATTCGCGTTATGTTCATAACCGAGATGCTCTATGGGTAAAAGTTATTGATGTTATTCATGGCTAATTTCGTAGTGAAAATGGATTTTTCTCTCGTACATCATGTGATGGAGTTTGGTCCAATATTGTTTCTCATATCAACAATATGCATGCTTCTGGTATTATTTCCCATTCAAATCTTAAAAGGAAAGTTAACGGTGGGAAGTCCACCTCATTTTGGTATGATTATTGGCTTGACAACTTTTCTCTAAAATTCAAGTTTCCTTGTCTTTTACACTATGATCTATACAAAATTGTCTCGTTTGTGACAAATGGGACAACGGTTGGGTTTTGACATGGTCTAGACAGATTCATCGCGGCATGGTTTTGGAGCAAATTCATGAATTATTGAGCCTTCTAGAGTCTATTCATCTTGTTGTGGATTTTCCAGATTCATGGAGTTGGATTCTTGGAGACTTTCATTCTTCTTCATTTTCAGTTAAAGATACCCGTTTATTTATTGATGATATTACTCTTCTCGACTCCTTGCCAGAAACTCGTTGGTGCCGTTTTGTTCCAAAGAAGATCAACATCTTAATGTGGAGGATTTTGCGTGATCGTTTGCCAAATCGGTGGAACCTTAGCAAAAAAGGTGTTGACATTCCTTCTCTGATGTGTCTGATATGCTCTTCTGCTCCAGAAACTTCTATTCATTTATTATGGTATTGCAATGTTGCGTCGTCGACTTGGTGTAGCATATTCAAATGGGTAGATCTTCCTCTCCCCAACATTGATAATCTCTCTAGAATATTTGGATGGTTAGATGCATAGAATTCTTCTTATGCGCATAAGTCAGCTATAGATTCTATCATCAGTGTTATGTTTGGATGCTTTGGAATTTTTGGAATGAAGTCGTCTTCGGCAATACTCATACGCCTTGTAATGAGATAGTTGATAAAATTATCCATTTTTCCTTTTTATGTCATTGTAATAGGAATAGGAAAGCTCCTAAGTCTTGAAACAATTGGATGCAAAATCCATTATTAGCTCTCTCTTTGTAGTTGTTTCTATGCTAGCTTCTTGCTAGTTTTTTAATAAGATTTAGCGGTTCATAAAAAAAAATCTATTTTATCTAGTTATCGCTATAACATGTAAATTAATAACGTGGCACCAGTTATAATTGCATGACTGATGTCTGATGACATGATATTATATATTATTGCGTCGCTCAAAAACCTCAATCACCTACTTAGAGGTCGCACATTGCATAAAATATCATGTTAGATGTAAAAAGAAAGTTTTATGTTCGATGTGTATAATAATAAAATATGTAAAATTTAATACATTGTAATGTAATATATTCTTTTATGTTTTATAAGTGAATTTTTAAGTTCAAACATTATACATCAATTTTTTTTACGTCAAAATTCCAAAAATAAACAAGGGAGAGTGTCAATTGTCAACCAAAACACTAGTGTAGCCGTATTACGCTTTGAATTTATTCTTATAGTTGTTGGAAATTGATGACTTTTAAAACGATTTTAAACATATAACTATTATCATGAATGCAACAGAAACAATGTAATATAATTGTATAAAACGGTTTTCAATTCGGATCCAATGAATGTACTAGATTAACTATACTATTAAAAATAAATGGAGTTAGATATACCTTTAGCAAACAAGGTAGATTAACGTTGAAATAAAAACAAGTGTTCAAACTAGAACACTTCTAAAATTGATCCATACACCAACACTTTAAAGATCATCAATGGAATGCTAGATCCAAACTCAAACAAACAATATTAAATAATCACAATTGATTATTTAAGAAACTAAAAACAGCAATGAGAAAAATAAATGCAATAGCTAAATGATGATGAGCCATATCAGTCAGCCATAAACAACCTTCGTGTTTAATACTTTTATTAATAAAACAAAACAAGAAGGTTTTTGGTCTTTCACGAGTTAAATGAAAAACAGACGGTTCTTCTTTTGTTTCGTTCGTCGCACGAGATCGCAAACAAAAAGGGTTTTGTAATTCTTTAATTATTGTTCGCTCGCAAAAACAGGAAACCAAGAAATCGATAATTTTCATTGTTGTTGTGTACTACATCGCACGCGCAAACACATTTAATATATAATTGTTTTGGTGAATGTCGATTCTCAAAAACTCTCCTTTTTCCTTGTGACATAAGTAAACGAAAAAGATATACTATAATATATACACGGGTAGAGATCAAAATGGAAACAAAAAAATTAGGGAAGAACATAAATAAACATTAACCCTTGATTTCATCATAAATGAATTTTGAAAAATCACAAAAAGTTTTAAAAATTAACATTCATCACAAATGAATGTTAAAAATATTTATTTATAAAAAAATGAAGGGTCAACATTTACTTTCCTCATTCTCCAAGATTTGAAACTTCTTTATGAATCATTTCCTATATATACAGATACATTATATTTTAATAGTAATAATAATAATTTATTAATCAATAGTTAATTCATAATCAAATTAATTAATGATTATTAGTTTATAAACCCTTTTAATTCATTTAGTCTATTGAATTTATTTAATATAACTATAAAAGTAAATCATTTTATTTGTTTCATTACTGAGTAATATATATAACTTATATATTATTCTAATTGGTGTATCAATGCTCTGTGTGTGTGATCTCATAAATTCACGTATAATTAGTAGCATAGTTATAAGTATTTGTACGATTGCACATAATTTCAACAATAGCATCCACAATGTTACAACCTTTTAAAAAAGGTTTTTTTTTTTTTTTTTTATGATATATCATCTTTTCGTCGAGTTTGATTAAATTAAAAATCCATGTAGTCCGGTAGATAAACCTATTGAAAACATTTATATTAAAAGATGACACGTATGAAAAAAAATTATTGAGTAAATGTTCAATTTTAATCGGTCTTCTGTAAAAAAATATTATTCATTACGATGAATTAAGCTTTTGAAAGTGTATTTTTGTTCAGAAAGATCTGAAAAAAGTTATCATTTGGAGATCCCCTGAAAGTTTTCTTTTAACAATTTCTATATTGACATTAACACGAAATCTTTATCAACTGCAATCCTTTATTAATGTTAGTGGACTTCAGTAGTTCAACTAACAAAATACGGAAGAACTAAATCATTATATCGATTTGAAGATTACCATCACAAACTATGTTGACAACCGACTAATAAGTTACATATAGCTAGAAATTAGTTTGTTAAATAAAAACTAGAATTACTTACACAAATTAAATTGAACAAATAAATATATAGAATGATGATTCATAGGAAAGCTTCAATTTTAGGGAAAACGGAGAAGTAAATCTGAGTTGTCCGTTAACATTCTTTAGAGGCAATGTTAACTGCCCATAAAGAATGTTAACAGACGGCCCAGATTTACTTCCTCCTTCCTTTAAGATTACCCCTTCCCCATTGATCACTCCCCAATATATATATATTATATATATATATATATATATAGTATGGATCAAATAAGAACACTTCAAAAATAAGAACGGTAAGAACGCTTCAAATTTGCACTTATACTCGACAAAATCATTGGATTCATATTTGTATATCTCAAATATGCAAAGAAAGATGAATGCAGATTTCTTAAAATGTATACAATTTGAGAAAAACGATTGATGCATAATTCTACATTTTTCATCTAAAATCGTGCATCAATCATTTTTTCGATTTTTATGCATTTATAAGAATGTGCATATTATATATGTATAATATATATATATATATATATATATATTATATGTGGGAATGATCCATAGAGAATCTCCAAATCTTGGGGAAGGTAGGAAACAAATCTCCATATATATTATAAGGATGTCCTTGATTTTCTCATATAAAAATGTTTTTAACATTCATTTGTGGTAAATGTTAAATTTTGAGTAACATTCATCACATATGAATATTAACAACATTCATTTATGATAAAATCAATAGTTGAAATTTACTTTCTTATTTCTTTAAACTTTTTGTTACCCTCTTGATCCCTTATATGTTTGTGTTAAAAGATCCTATATATATGTGTGTGTTAAAAAGTCTAGTACCGACAACCAACTATGATATAGTTGATCTTATATAACATGTAGTTGTATGATCATAGTGAGTATTAGTAATGTGTTAGTGTTAGCCGTTCTAGAAAAATAATGTATTGTATCATAATAAAATCGTTCAATTTTGTGCGTCCAAATAAATGCTTTTTGTACTAAATAAAGTTTTAATCTAAATCACTTATGTACACGTTATTGATCAATACTTGGAACAGGAAATAATATCCACGATTTTGATAATCTTATGTAGTTATAAACACAATAATGATTTAAATAATCGGATATATCAATGTGAATTGTGTATATAAATTATTTTTCAAAAATAATATCTTGATTATAGAATTGTTGGAGTTCATGAAATTCGTTCAATGATAATTCAAAAGAATACTTGATGGTTACGACAATCAAATCTTGAAACCGACAATTTATGTATGTGGAAATGTGTTCGTAATATTTGTCAACTTACATGTCACTGTAAAATGGGATTGTAGTCAGCGGTGTTGCCTTTAGAATCCCACAAAGTTACGTTGGCCCTTTTGACCCTTGTAATTTTGTTTGAGTTTGAAATGTAGTAACTTAGTTTGAATATACATGCATTACCTATACACTAAAATATATGACATATACAATAGACGCTTGAGGTTGTTAATATTAGACTAAATTATTTGAATCGTCCTTGTGAGTTATCAAATGTCTCATCATTTTTCCTTGAATTTAAAAAGGTATCTGAATAGTGTATTTCTTGAAAGGTTTATTCACAAGCAATCCAAAATTTAACTGTCCGTTAATTTTAACAGTTAAGTACTACTGTTTGTAATTCAAATGAGTATATTTTAGTCATTTTATTTTCTTCTTTCCTTCTCTCCTGTGTTTCTTTATAGTTTTTTGCTGACCTGCAAACCATAACTGACACCGCCGTTTTGACCATCGTTACCAGCTACAGGGTGGTCCAGATGTAGATGTTAATTAAAGGCGACGATGGTTTGGATCTACATACACACATAGACGATGATGATGGTATTTACAAATATGAAGATTTAAGGGTGGTGGTATTTACAGATCTTGTTCGGAAGCTGATGGTTTTGGATGAATGGAGGGGGTGACGATGGTTTTAGCTTCAATGGTGGCGGTTGCAACGGTTTTAGCGGCAGCGGTGGAGGTGACCAGTGACCACTGTCGCAAACCATTTAAATAATTTACTCATAGCAATTATTAATGATTATTTAGATATTTAGGTAATAGTAAATAAGATACCTTATCGACTTATGGGTGAAAAAGGTAAATAGTCCATGCCATGAGAATCACTTCACTTTTTGAGATTAAAACATGAGAAGGGTCCATCATATATACTTTGTTTAGAATGAATGGTGGTGAGTTCGTTTTTAGGGGCGAAATAAATAATAAATAGAAAACTTTTTCGGCGACAATAATTAAAACGAAAAAAAGTAGAGCAAGAGATTCAACTTTGGATTGACAACCCACCAAACAAGTAAGATAAAACATAATAATGAATTGAAAACTATCTTTATCATCACTAACTAATTTTCTTATTTAACATCCAATCTAACAACATCTTACCTAAGCGTGACTTTGCTTATGTTCTTCATATTACCTATTAAATTAGATTGAGTTGAATATTTGTTGATTAGATCTTATATTATAGAAATGAAATGAAAGTGTTATATATGATAAATCAAAAGCAAAAATAAAAATAGGTGCTTTCATTCTCATATTTATCGATAAAACACCAAAATCGTGTTTTTTAAGACAAAAAGCCTAGTAAAAAATGTGAGTCTCAATTGATCAGTGCCGCATAAGTTACAACATAGAGTATTTTTGGGTGTAGTAGTTATAAGTAAGTCATGTTAATGTGACGTTAATGACTACTATGTGACAACTTGTGTTGATTGAATTTTATATTAGTAAATGTCTATAAGAGAAAAAAATTAAAAAAAAAACATATATATAAATATCTCTAACTCTTGAACTTCATTATATATACATAAGCAATAAGTTTACGTATTGTTAGAAGTACGAATCATGTATTTGTTTATTTGAAAAAAAAAAAAAAATAGCTATTGGGAATATAATTCACCACAGGAAGAGAGTCCAGAAAGTTAAAAGCCATATATATTAGGTGCTTGATATTTTATTACATTAAAATACGAAAGCATATTTAACGGTAAAGTACTATTCATAAAATTTGGAGTTTAGCTTATATTTAGAATAAATGCATTGAAGTTAATTTCAAAAGACTAATGATTATGGTGTATGGAAATTAGGGTAGTAAATAATATTTTAAGTTAGTTGAGGCAATGGTAACTACTATATTCCTAGGTATGTGAATAGTAATAATATTTGACTTTGACATCAACCCATTAATTCGTTAACTTGTGATCATTACACTTCAAAAACAAGAGTCCAAAAAAGCAAATAACTAGCTCTATATTTTTAGGTAAAAACAACTTGATAAGTGATGCTTGGTTCAAATGTGTGTGATAGTAAACATCACAAGGATGCTAATTAACAAATCTGAATAATTATATCTACTGATTTCTGTTAAACAAAATCATGATCCTAATTTGTTGATATAGACTTATAGAATTATGAAGCAAGCATACATGAAAATTGAGCACATTGTGCAATGTAGGTTAGTGGTTGCACCAACTTGTGTTGAACCATGTTGCTTAGTCACTTAACCTTGGGCCATGAACCAAAACCTACTTTGCCAACCTCAAACAACTCACTTTAATCTTGGCTATATAAGAACCTCTTGTTTCTCATAATTCAACAAGTCACTCTTCAACCCAAAAACACACTAAGCATTGACAATGGAGCACGTTTTTAGCAGCATTGTTAGCCAAACTTTTCACTCGTTCTTCTTACTGACCTTATTGCTACTCTTTTCGAGTTTAACCTCTTTGGCAAATGCAGAAACTCAATATCATGAGTTCCTCGTATGAGTTCTTTCTTGAACATCTCGCTATACATTAATGCTTTTAAAGGGTTTATCTTGTAACCAAAATTTTGATAATGCTAACTATATTGTGTGTTCATTTAGGTTCAAGAAACAAAAGTTAAGAGGCTATGTGAAACCCATAACTCTATCACGGTCAACGGGCAGTTCCCCGGCCCCACTTTGGAAGTGAACAACGGTGACACTTTAGTCGTACATGTTGTCAACAAAGCTAGATATAATGTCACCATTCACTGGTATGCAACTATATGAATATAAATATTTGAAAATGGGTAGATGTCTTTTTTCATTAGCATTATTTATTAATGTTAGTGATTTTCTTCAGGCACGGTGTTAGACAAATGTTGACAGCATGGGCAGATGGGCCAGAGTTCATCACACAATGCCCGATTAGACCAGGTGGGAGTTACACCTACAGGTTTACAATTTCGGGACAAGAAGGAACGTTGTGGTGGCATGCACATAGCTCATGGCTTAGAGCCACTGTTTACGGTGCTATAATTATTCATCCAAAACAAGGAGATTCTTACCCGTTCCCTAAGCCCAAGCGTGAATCAGTCATAGCTCTTGGTATGCAGTATATTCATTTAGTACATTTTGCGAAATTCAAATTTGGGATACCTGACATAATATGATGATGATGACGGTCAGGTGAATGGTGGGATGCAAACCCGATTGATGTCATAAGAGAAGCAACGAGAACAGGAGCAGCTCCAAATGTTTCTGATGCGTATACCATCAATGGTCAACCCGGTGACCTCTATAAATGCTCCAGCAAAGGTTTGCTTCTATAAAACATATCAGCTTCTTTAGTGGTAACAAAATGGGTTGACCCAAAAAAATACGAAATAAAAAATTCTATCAATTTTTAATTAATATTTGTGTGTTGAATATGATAAACAAAAATAAATACCATGAATAAAAAAACTTAGTAGTTTTATGCTATAAAAACACATTTTGGACGACTTTCTACTTTTTTTCCCCCATTTGACACATTTAAAGAATAAGCATAACCCGAATCAATCTGTTCATCAAGAAAATAATCGAAATTACTACCTCCATACTTCTGATTAATTGTCTACCATAGACTTAGATGTGATTTTAAGGAATTGTAAGGCTACTTTATTGATCATGTTAAAGAACTGATCTTTTTCTTGAATGTAGATACTGTGAAAATACCAGTTGACTCAGGAGAGATAAACCTCCTTCGGGTGATCAACTCAGCCTTAAATCAACAGCTTTTCTTCACCGTTGCTAACCACAAACTAACTGTAGTAGGAGCTGACGCTTCCTACGTAAAACCGTTCACAACCAAGGTCCTCATGCTTGGACCGGGTCAAACCACAGATGTACTTATCAAAGCTGACCAGCCTACAGGCAGATACTACATTGCTGCCAGGGCTTACGCCAGTGCACAAGGTGCTCCGTTTGACAATACCACCACCACTGCCATTTTGGAGTACAAAAGCGCCACTTCGAAGCCAATTATGCCACAACTCCCTGCATATAACAACACTGCAACTGCCACCGCTTTCACAACCAGCTTTCGAAGCCTCAAAAAAGCCTTTGTTCCCACTGAGATTGATCATAATCTCTTCATCACTGCAGGTCTTGGAATAAACCAATGCCCGGCGAAAACACGGGCACGAAACTGTCAGGGCCCTAATGGGACCCGATTCACTGCTAGTATGAACAACGTATCTTTTGTACTCCCTTCCAATTTCTCCATCCTTCAAGCACATCAACAAGGCATACCGGGAGTTTTCACCACAGACTTTCCTGCAAAACCTCCAGTCACTTTTGATTACACCGGTAACGTAAGCCAATCTTTGTGGCAGCCTATTCGAGGAACCAAGGTCTACAAGTTGAAGTATGGTTCAAGAGTGCAGATAGTGCTGCAAGGAACAAATATCTTCACGGCTGAAAACCACCCGATCCATCTTCATGGATATGATTTCTATATACTTGCAGAAGGATTCGGAAACTTTAACCCAAAAACTGACCCTGCTAAATTCAACCTCGAGGATCCACCTCTCAGAAATACAGTCAGCTTACCAGTTAAAGGGTGGGCAGTCATTAGATTTGTTGCTGATAATCCAGGTAAACTAAAAGGGGTACTTCTTACTCCGCGTCAGGCGGGTCGGGTAACAGCCTAACAGGTTAAAAACAGACGAGTTTTGGTGCTTGTATTAATGGTTTGACACAAAACACTTTTTCAAAGAAAAGTTTGAATTTTTCATATATTACTAGTACGTCGAATAGTATTTCAAATTATCTAACTTTATGCATAACATGGTTTTGTGAGGTCTTATGCAAGATAAACTTTGGCAATTTTCAACCCGTTTATGCATTTGACGTGTTTCTCTTAAGGCTATTTTATTAATTTTTCCAATTTGCCTTGCAAGAGATAATAATACAATAATAAAAAAAAAACTCATTCAAAAAGTAAACAGGTCGAGATTGCCACCTCTACCGATAAGTACGTATGTTGCTCAGTTTCTCCTTTATTTTCTCAGGTACATGGATCATGCACTGCCACTTAGATGTTCACATTGGGTGGGGTTTGGCCACAGTATTTGTCGTGGAAGATGGAGTTGGACCATTGCAGAAATTGGAGAAACCGCCACCAGATTTACCTGTGTGTTGATATTAATTATTGCCATCAAATTGAAAAAAAAAAAGAGAATCACTATAGCTAGCATTCTTGTGATCTAAAATTGTAAGGGTCATCAAATGTCTTCTTTATATTGAGACATTTGTTGTTGATAGCAAACAAATATATTGTACTTTGTAATCTGAATTTGAAACACGAGTATTTATTTTTAAATCAATGAGAACACAACCATTGTATTTTTATTCTTGTAAGCTTAAATTTCTACAACTTTTTATTCCTTTTAATCATTGGTATTTCTATTAAGTTAATGTAATTTGCAGAAGGACTAATACAGTTGATGTCTTTATGTTTATAAACTGTTGTATCAATACATTATTATATCTCGTGATCATACAAAAAGTAAGGAATACCGAATAAATCAACTCATGACATATAAGATAGGTAAAAGATCGGGTAGAATGTGATATTAAGTTTGCTCTCAAGAATCCATTCATCATATGCTAACATTTTATTCACATGACACACCGCCTGACTTCTAAGATATCAAGAAACTTTCTTTACAGTACCATGGATTTAATTGCTTCAAATGAGCTACCATCATCATTGTCAAATCAAGGCACACCATCTCATCATAATTGGGCTAAACTGGCATCAATACAAATTTATAGGATCACATGGAGTTCCGTTAAAATCAATTGGTAATATAAGTAGAACCATTAAGCTTATATGTTGACATTGTAATCAATGTACGGTTAGGATTGAATCCAACATAACGTAGAGATGACATTTTATGAGCACGTAAAATTGTTAACAAAGGGATTATAGATGATAAACACCATTGTTATCGGATACTAATTTGAGAGTAAATACCGGACTCCCTATTTATTTTTTTTAACATCTTTCTAATCAAGCATCGCCAGATTTCTGCCCGGGCATTTCATTGAATGCTTTTGGAACACGTAAAACTAATAACTTCTCTTTTGAATGCTCAAAATCGTGGATATTTCAAGTTGATTCTCATAACGCGGTTTTCAACCTAATGAAAACCACCCAAAGACTACAAATGAGAAACAAAACAAAAACCCAAGAGTATGTTATGCAATTCACCCATATAGTAAGGGTAGCACACTTTCAAGCCCAATTGTTTGTTTTACCAAGATATATACTTCCTGTGTTAACAGTTGTACATAATACATACATGCATTCCAGTTTCCAAGATTCTAGTTTGTCTTCAATCAACCACATCATCACTAAAGAGCTTGAACTTACTAGCATCAAGAACCAACTTATTTCCTAATATCTAGAATCCTACTTTAATTAGGAAACAATTCCTATTCCTAATCAATTATTAAAAACAAACATTAAAAATAAAAGATCCTAAGAATAATAGAAAATACGGAACGATATTCATCCAGTTCCAACACGGAAATAGACCTCATCACAATTAGGAAACTCAACATAATAACCCAACAAATCTTTACGTTATTATGATGCTTCTCTCAACTTTCAAGCATCAAAAACCAACATTATATGAATAAGTTAGAATTATAAACAATTGAGTTAAAATAGAGTACCAATTGTTAAATGATCAACGTTGTTCCTCCATATTTGAAGAAAAATTATGACTTCCTGCAATAATTCTTTGTATATGGAGCAAATGTTGAGAGAAACATTTTTCAATAATTTCTCCTTCAAAACTCTAAAGTTGGAGTAAATATAAGTTTTAGAGCTAACATTGTAGATGGACTATCTCGAGTTCCTTTTCTGATTCGCTTTTCAAGTTGTTTAACGATTCGAGCTTCATTTCAAGATCTTTGACCTTTGACTCACAATTCGTTAGTCGATTATGCTCACACCGGGGACCTTTGTGACACTTTGTGACTTCATTTTGTGCCTCACATCATCAACACTATTCCACTTGTTAAAATCGGCATAAACATTCGACAGTTGCACGTACGCACCATTGTTCTTGGCTTCTAGTTCAACCATTTTTCTAGACGCAAGTTCAGCCAATTCCATATTGTAATACATTTTGCTAGCATTGAGCAAAGCACCCCAAGCTTCCGCATGCAGTGCAATTGGCATGCAATATATGAACTTTAAGGCTTGATCTAAGCATCCAGATAAACCATATAATTCAATCATACACCCATAATGCTCAAGTTGTGGCTCAATCCCATACTCTTTTATAATTGATTGAAAATGCTTACAACCTTCTTCAACTAAGCCTGATATGGTGCAAACCTTTAAGACCGATGTAAATATAATCCCGTTTGGCTGGATTTTTTCTTGTAGCATAAGTCCATAAAGCTCGAGACACTTCTCACCATAACCGTTCATTGCTAGTCCTCCAATGGCACCACTCCATGTATACACATTCTTTTCTTTCATCTCCCAAAACGCTTCCATAGCCATGTCAATATCCCCACACTTTGCATAAACATGAACAAGAAAACTACCTAGCGTCAAGTCAATTTTCAGCCTATTAGACTCTATATATCTATGCGCCCGACGTCCTGTATTCAAATCACTTAAACGTGTGCAAGCAGACAGCACAGAAACCATCAAAGCCTCGTTAACCTTCAAACCCTTCCTTTCCATCTCAAAAACAATGGCTCCCCGAACTGAACATTCCCTGATATCATTGCATTCCAGGCAACCACATCCCTCTCAGGCATTTTATCAAGCAGCTGGCGAGTAAAACCAATATCCCCAATCTTGCACAAGCAGCTACCATTGCTGTTTGTGTTACCAAATCAGTCTCCTATACATCCAAAAACAAATCTTATCTCACCAAGAAACCCCATTTCAGCATACATGTTGATTAACCCGCTTTGAACATGTGGGTCATGATCCAAACCGTATTTTAACACAGCTCCATGTACACCTAAACTCAAACACTTATCCACCATTAGACTAACACAAGATTTAATCAAGAATGTAAAGGTGTAATTATCAGGTTTTTTTATTTAATCTAAGAATTATTTTATAAAAATGGGAACTTTTTTCAGGAGTTGAGGTTTTGGAGTAAACCCTAATGAAAGAATTTAAAGCAAAGACGGTTGGATTATGACATTCGTTCAATAGTTGTACAGAATAATGAATATTGTGTGGGTGTTTTAGGGCAATTGATGCAGAAAATTTTGATACAACCTCTGGGTCATCGATGAAACCATTGACTATTAATTGAGAGTGAATTTGGTTGACTTCTGTTAGGCTTTTGCATGTTTCGACAATTAAATAGTTGGGTCCCTCAAGAAATTTCTCAAAGCTTGCATGTTTAATTAGCAAAACTACATTATTGTTGGCTGCATAGTTATTTTTGGGTGAGAGATGGGCAATTCCTCCTCGGTCTGTTTTTGGAGGGAATAGAAGAGACCGAAAATAAAAAACAACATGGGTCTGTTCAGAGCATCGTTTTCTCGAAGGTTCTAATTAATTTTAATACTGTATTATCATGAGTAGTTTATATCTTATTTAAGTTAAAATAGAAACACAAATTATATGAAAGTAAATAAATAAATAAAACTTTTGTGGCTGGACTTGTGTTCTCTAGGTTCCGGGTCAAAGCCGAAAGATATAAATCAATGACAAAAAGCAAATTCATTCATTAGGATTGAAAGTCAGAATTAGTGAAACGTGGATGAATTTTTCAAAAGTTTGATACGGTTTTTCACAGATGTAATGACAGGATATGGAGTATGTATACTATTTTATTATTTTCATTGTTATGTAATACACAAATGTTATGTAATACACGAATAATGTTCGAGAGAATTGATGGCCTAGGAGGGTGTTTTGGTAATTTAAAGCTGTAAAAGCTTCAGCTTCTCCTAAATGATACTTCATCAAGCATTTGATTTTGAAGCTTCACTTCATAATATAAAAATTTACAGGTCCCTCGTCTAAACAAAGCCCTTTACTAAATGGTAGCTTTTATCTTAGAACTAAAAGTTAAAAGCTTCCAAAACTCTCAAACAAATAAACCCAAAGTGTTTGTGCAAGTGTATTTTAGAAAGAAAAAAAATATTTTGTGGCTGTTTGAGATTTGTAATTAATCAGTAAATGCAATGCATATTATGTGTTCATGTATTATCTATATTGTTGGTTAATACTACAATTCATCATCATCATCAATCTTAAGTCGATTCGATTTCAAAGTTATGTAGTGCTTTATTTCTCTTTTTTTTTTTATATTAACAAACAACTGTTCATTTGAGTCGTTTTACCATTGATACGATGACTAAACAAAATCACTTTTTATTTATCTGTTATTCTTCCCATTTGACCCGGTGAATTTTTTGCTAAAAAAGTATTTGATCCTTTTCAGTTAGCCACCAAGGTTTCCATGTGAGGCTTTGGGAAAGGGGATGTTTGGTTAAGGGAGGTCTCAAGTTCGAGTCTCACTCGGGACTTTTATCCCTTCAGGTGATAAAAAAAAGGATGAATTGGAGGGTCTCAGGATTAGCATATTGCCCAATTGGATGTTACTACTAGACATGAACCACTAACATCTAACAAGCCGTTCTAAAAGAAAATGAAGAAAAAAAAATTAGTTGATTTGAGAGAGTAGCATGACAGTTTGATAAAATCAGATCATCGACTCTTAGTTGATCCTCGTGACTCCACTTTTTTATGTTTTGTTGGAAAAGTAAAAAAGAAGAAGAAGACTTAAATATTGAATAAGAAATGTAAAAGTGAGCGCAACTAAAGTAAACTCATGCCGAAATTAGATAAACTCCAAACAATTTTATCACTTGCAGTAACACTTTACGAATCGTAAATCAAGAAATCAAATCGATTATGGGGTGGGCCAATTTTCGTCTAGATTGGCGAAAAGATGTTTAATAGATTAACCTTTCTCCCGTTATTATAGTAGAGTAATTACGTTTTCACTTTTTTCTTGAGTGGGCTGTTTATGCAAGGGAAAATTTACCAAATAAATAACAGTGCTGATGGTATTTGCTTGCGACAAAATGCATCGTGCAATTGGTGCATAGTACGAAGATAGGCTTACCTAATTAAAAATAAAAAAGCTTTTGGGCAGAGGCTTGGTAATTCAATTAGTAACAATTTTCTGCAAGTTCTCAATAATTACGTAAGCTGATTAATATCAACCCTAAAAATAGAAACACTATTCGACACTATTATGACATCTTATATCATAAACAATAGTTGATAGCATGTGCATTAGTTTAAAATATGTGGATATGGTAGGTGTGAGAATGAAGAGTGCCATGTTGGGCTTATGATATATAACTTTACTTGATGCAATTGATTATGTGCCTGAGAGGCACATATTTACAAAATCCTATTATTTATCATATAATAATGCTAATTCTATTTATTCTTAAGATCCTTTATAGCTAATTACGTTCAAGTGTTAACATTTATATCACATATATTGAAAAAATATTACATTTGCTTGTAGGTATGTATTAATTATTAGAATCGATAATCATAACAATAAATCACACAATATATTAGTAATAATAAACAGAACATAAAAGCAAACACATAAGTTTTTTACGTGAAAAACTTTTTAAAGGAAAATAAAAATCACATGATGCTTATGTCACTTAAAATCCATTATATATAAATGACATTACAAGACTAAACGCTCTTCCTAACAGTCCTGAGTATGCTCACACTTTTCTTAACGGTAAATCACAATAACAGATCCGCCTTTAACATTATTAAATTACCGAACACTAATCGCACAGAACAAATAAATATTCACAATTCGATTATAATAATCTCTTTTTTTCTCAACGCAACCTCAACATAATATTCTTATATATACACAACTACAATATCCATCAAAATTAAATTGTTTACTAAACTAAATAACATCCTTATCTAACTAATTCAGATAGTTCGAGTCAAACACAAACATTAATTAATATCATTATATAACTTGAAGAATACTTTAATTCTCAACTTTAGACATTTGTCGTATTCCTTTTTCTCTTTCTTTCTTAGTTGAGATATTAAAATGGTCAATAAATTTAATAAACATGTACAAATTGAAATTGACTACAACGTATGAGGTGAGCCCATGTGTCATAGTTGTAATTATTTATGAAGTGGGGGCTAAAGCCCAATATAAAATGGGTGCCTTCGTCAGCAAGAATAAGAATTCAGATATGAATTAACCCAGCCCAAAACTTCGGACAATCAAGAAACTTCATTTGACACGCGCTGAAAGTTCCAGTACCTTAGCGGCCACGGATGCATACACGTCATTCGCTCTAATCATCAACTAATATCAAATCGATTAAATATTCACAAAATCTTTATCGCGAAATATCTAGAGAAGGCTATAAATATCCTCAAAACCCACTAAAAATTGTTTTCTGAATCCTTTTACAAATTCACATTCTTTGCTAATTCCACTCAAAAACAGATATACGAGTACGCTCTGATTATCAACATAAAATCAAATAAATATACAATCATCACTGTGATTAGAGATACGTTTTACGCGCATTCATCGGAGTTCACACGAAGGTACGTTTCATGTTCATTTTTAGTTCGATTTAATTAAGTTCTGTTTTATTATTTGTGAAATTAGTGAGTTCGAATTGAAATTTAGGTGGAAATTAAGTATCTATATTTGTATATACTAGTAGATGTATACCTATGTAAAATTGGAGACTTAGAACTAGGGTTTGGTCTAGGGTCTTGATGGTTTAATTGAAAACATTGGTCTAGGGTTTTGATGGTTTAATTGAAAACATCAATTGGTTGGTGTTTTGTTTTCTGATTTGCTTTTAACCTAACTTTGGGTGCAAGGAAAGTTCTGTGAGGGATTTTAACTAGCCTAAATAGTAATACTTGGCCTCCAAAGAAATGTCAGTTTGACTATTTGACTTTCCCATGTATTTTTGTCCTTATATATGTACTATATATATATATATATATTTGGTGAAGCTATTATAGGTGTTTTTGTTGATTATAACTTACATTTTGGCTGATTCGTTTGTTTTTTTGTTTAATTACAGAGAGACTGAAATGGGTTATGGTATCCAATCTCCCACCACTGATTCTTTACCAATGGATTATTCAAGGAAGCGTAAAACAAGAAGTAGACTTGAGGCACCAAAGAATGTAGCAGAAACTCTTGCGAAGTGGGCTGAATATAACAAAGAGTTGTTAGATGGGAAGAAAAAAACACGAAAGGCGCCTGCAAAAGGGTCGAAAAAGGGTTGTATGAAAGGTAAAGGAGGACCTGAAAATTCGATTTGTAATTTTAGAGGTGTGAGACAAAGAACATGGGGTAAATGGGTTGCTGAGATTCGTGAACCTGATAGGGGTAAAAGGTTATGGCTTGGGACTTTTGGGTCAGCTGTTGAAGCTGCGTTGGCATATGATGAGGCTGCCAGAGCTATGTATGGGTCTAGTGCTCGGCTTAATCTACCAAATTATGGGTTGAAGAATGATAAGTCTATGTTGGTGGCTAAACCTACTTCTAGCTGTGAATCCATTATCACTTATAGTCATTCCAAGGGCGGGGCAGTTCAAGATTCGAAAGTGGGCTTAGATGGGTTTGGGGATTTGAGTACTAAACGAGAAGAGAGAACACAGAATGTTTATGAAGCTGTTAATGAACCTCAACCCAAAGTTGTTAAAGAAGAACGTATTGAGGTTAAAGAAGAATGTAATGAGACTAAAGATGGACGTTATGAAGTTAAAGAAGAATGTAACGAGGGTATCGAAGATCTTGGAGTTTTTATTGATGATATGAACTACTGTGGTAACTTCCCTGATGATGAAATGTTTGATCTTGGTGAGCTACTTGGGACTACGAATCAAACGGGTGTTCCTATCTCTGAGTCGAACAATGCGGCGTGTTATGAGGCATGGAATCAGAACGAACCAGAAAATCAAAATGGGCCAGTGTATATGCACCAGCAACATCCTTGTGGGGATCCATATTCCAACTTTGAGTTCTTGGAGCCAGGACGGCCTGAGGATTATAGTTTTTCGCTTGAGGATTTTGATCTGACCTGGGAAAATGCTGGGTTAGGTGTGTAATTAAAAATAGGAACTTAAACTAACTGAAATGATATTTTAGAGTTTTTCTGGACCATTCTCTATGGTTTTTATGTAGGAGAATTGGATTTATGTATGGTTCAAACATACTGTAAATAACATGATTACTCATATACCTTAAGATGGTCCATGTTTTCAGCTATGTATTTTGAATTGGGATACCCTTATGTCTGCTTCTCTATCTTTCTGATATAAGCTATTGGGCAGAACTCGGATTATTGTTAGTTAGAATATTGTTAGATGGTATGTATGTGTCTTCTTATACTGTGAAGTTTTGCAACTCTTTAGGTTGTTCAAGGTCTAACATGTGCACTTTTAACTGTATTGTGCAAGTGCTGTACTTTCAAGCTAAAAAACTGGTTAGAGAGAGAATTTCGAGAATGTTTATATATGTAACTTTCTATGAGACTAGCTGTTCAGATCCAGATTTTGAGCAGTATAGTGTGAGTATATAGTCAGATCTTATAAAAAACTTGATATTCAATAAATATCCACAGCTGGATGTGTTTTTGCTAGGGCCGAATATAAGATCGTAAGAAAGGATATTACATCGTGGGTTGTGTGACCAGACTACTTACATTTAGAGATGATATTTATGAGTTCGTGAGGATTTATTACGGGTTGTAATTATGTTTAGGAAAGGTTAGATTAATTGATTTAGTTTTCGTTTAGCATTAGGCTACTTGCTTATCAAGATTATTATAGTTTCCCATAACACAGTGTGGGAGGTAACTGTCACCGTTTACAATTGAAAACGTTGTTGGATGGAGTTTTAGTTATTCCGGAACGGTGTTTCCGGTGGCATTTTGGAGCGGCATCTCCTTTGGAATGGTGTTTTGCCTTTTTTCTCTTATTTTCTTATTTTTCTTCGTTTTTTCAATTTTCTTTTTTATTTAAAAAAGAAATAGCTTGTGTAGTTTGTGTGTAATTTGAGAGGAAAGAAGAACAAAACGACTAGGAATAAAAAGATAGTTGTATAAATTAGGTTTTCAAACGAGTTCATTTTTGTAAGTTGGACTCATATTACCATGGAACCCAGTTCTATAGCCTTTATCATCAAATAAATAGCTATATTGGCATAAAACCAATTTAACATCACTGGCTTAGTCAATATCTATGGTCAGCTACCATAGATAAGGTTGCTCGTGTACAATGTCACACAGAGCGTTACATGTTCTAGCTAATCATCAAATTGCATATTCACTAAAATTAAGCATTCATCCACTTAATAATCAACATGAGAAAGATATCAAACGAGCTCATTCATCAACATATGCAATCCGGAATCAAATATTTAATCTAATTATTTACTATTCTATCAACTCACCTCGTATTTTAGATGATGATAATTCGATAAGACGTTCCCCTTCTTCTAAAGCACCTATTATATAACATGAAATGTTTTAACAACACCATTTGTGAATCATAGGCAATTCATACAAGTCTTCCTATTTCTATTCCATCATCTTAGTGTGTATAGCAGCAGTTTGACTTTTCAAAAGTCAACAACTAACAATTAAATTCCCTATCTCACTTACAATTCACATTATGCTTTTCATTACATATAAGAGTATCATTATCTTCTAAAGCATCCATTTAAACTACTAATTGATGGCTAATTATTTTAACACAATTCCCATTCTCTATTAGGTCAATCTCATATCCATTCAATGAAATAATCACTTTGGCTAAATACAAGTTTACTATCTAATGATTATATATCACATACCACTCTTAAACAAAAAATTATAACTTTAAACCATCAGTTATAATTAATTCCACCCAAATTATCAAATACCCCTCAATTTCTAGGTCAAAAAGGATTGAACACTTACAATTAAATTTGGATAATTGATAATGTCAATAATTCTTCTTCAAAATGTTTTAAACAACTCACTTGCTTCATTCTTCTATCTTTTTCGTTCAATAGTGGGTAGGGAAGTTAGGTGAAGTGTTAGAGTGAGAAGTGGTTGAATGCATGAAAGTGAAATTCTAGAAATCAGCACAAATAATACTGCAGAATAGGCTCACCCGACGGGTGACCTCCTTTTTTTTTTTTTTGGCTCCCGTTTAGCTCACGTCACCGGGACCAACATCCATAAACAACATTCACCCAGACAGGCGATTTAAACTTCTCCACTTTCTATCCCCAGATCACCCGATCCCACAATCAACCACCCGGCCAAACAACAATTCACCCGGACGGGTGACTCATCACTCAGATGGGTGATGATCATTTTCAGCCCTTTTCTGCATTTAAGAAGATAAAGTTACATATCCTCAAATCTTAAAGCAAACAGAGAAAAACATAAGAGCAAGGATTGCAAAAAAAAATACACTTTAAAAGAAAACATCAAAATCAAGCAACATAAGAAGATGTGGTTCAAAACTTGTTGTATCGAAATGCTGAAGAACTTAAGATGACTAAAGAAGAATATCTATTGAAAGTTCAGAATGATGAAAGACAGTTGAATGAGGATATCTAATAATTGTAAGTTTCGATACATGACATGAGAAGTGAATTATATATAGGACCAATATTGTAAAAGACAAATATGTTACAGGTCTGAAACGCAAAATGCATATATTACAAGGGTCTATAAACTAAACATGATTCTCTCTGGGTCTCCACTTCGTCACTCTCTTCCATTAACGACATCGACTCAATTTGTATTTAATCGTTCAGGCTACCAGCAGCTACTTATTCCGTCGACGTTGATCTCCGGCGGATTATTTATATCGTTTTAACTCTTCAGGTTTGTGTTGCAATATTCTTTTTGTATTTTCATTTGAAGTTAACCTAGGGTTTATATTATAATTGACTGTTGATTTTGCAATTGTTTGGTTTTAAAATTTCCGATTAGTGACACTAGTTTTTCATATTTTACTAAATCTACATAATTCATTAAGTGATTTGTCTTACTTTCTCGTTCACTATGGCATTTATTTGTTAATTGTTGTTTGGCATAAAAATCGTGTAATTGTTCTTATGTTTGGCATATAAAGTTATAAGCTTCTTCAATACAGCTAACGCAGCGCAATAAGCTAAAAAAATCCCAGAAGGTGTTTGGGTAACAAAAAGAGTTTATCGTGTTATGATAACACAATAAGCTCATAAGCACCTAAAAAAGGCTTAGCCAAACACCCCCATTATTTAATTTTATGGTTTAAAATTTAGGGCACTGACCTTGAAATTATTTATTTTCAGATGCAATATAATAAGCATTCTTCAGAAATTTAGTTGTTAGTCGTCTTATTTCTTAGCAATTGCGATTTAAGGTTATTAGGAAGGACTAAATGGTTGATCATCAATGCAATAGATTTCGAATAGCTTCCATCAAAAATCACTGATTAAATAGTTGTTCATGTGCAGAAATGTACTTAATAGTTAATATCATCAAGATTAAAATGTGTTGATTTACCTACTTTTTCTTCAAGATAACTATTTCAACAATCGTGCTTGTGTGTGAATGTTTACTTTTAAGAGGTGACTCTGATTAGATTACAGTTGCCTTCGGTAACTTTTTGTATTGTTGAAATTGCTGTCTCTAAGTCCTTTATGAGTTTGATTTATCTATACAGGTTTGAGTTACAAAGGGGACGATGAATTTTGCAGCTTCTTTGTGTAAGAGATTAACTGTTAGTGACTTGGTTACAAGAATCCCTGTCTATAGTTCTGCAACTGGTAATGTAACCCATCAACGCTTTCAGCATTCCTTCATCTGCTTGTAGTTATGGTAACAAGTTTGTAATATTACTGAATCATAGATGTGACTGGAGATGGATTAAGCATGGTGTTCAGACGCTGGGCCTCCAAAAAAACAGCTGGATCCACTAAGAATGGGCGTGACTCGAATCCCAAGTTTCTTGGTGTAAAGAAGTTTGGTGGTGAGGTGAGTCTCCAGTATAGCCATTTTTAATTATGCTATTTTTTCTTCGGTTGGAATCTTTGTAGAATATAACTTGTAACCTGTTACTGTAAACCTGTTTTATGATTTTATCTAACATGGGAATTAGTTAATTGTAGTTTATCCATAGCTAATTGGTATTTTAGTTATCGACTTGTTTAGATCATCCAGTTTTTTCTTCATAGAATCTTCTTTCAGCTTAAAAGTAGCTGTTCCTGCAGTGTTTGGGGTTCTTTTGAACGTCTTACCATTTTGGCTCCATCCCAATATACCTTTTATTTATTTATTTATATGCTGCGTAAAATTAGTTTCTTCTTGCTTCTGGGTGTTGGAGTTCATTGTCTGGATAGATGCTTCGTTCTTTATAATACTTGTGAGTAAATTGTCACAACCGTTACAGTTGACATCCATTCACCATTACATTTTATTGTAACTTCGAGAGAAGAATTAGTAATTTTTTTTAAACATAGAAATTGTGGTGGATTTGGTTGAATTCGCGTTTTGAAATTGATTATGTTTGGAAAAATAGGTTTTCATTGTGCTTATAGCTGGGTTTTAAAAAGCGTGATGCGAGCTGATGCGAAAAGGGTCAAAAACCCGATGCGCGAGGCGCCGATGCGAAAGCGCACGCATCACGTACCTGAGGCAACAATTTTATAAAAAAATACTTGTAAATTAGATGTATTGCACAAAACACATTAATGGCACATATAGTCACACATTTACTATAAAAAGATACCATGTATTTTCATAATTCACGATTTTATATCGTTAAAGTATATAAACAGCCCAAAAAAATTTGAAGTGCTACTGTTTTTGAAAAATGAAAAGCATCCATAGAAAAGATTTGTATCTAACTCCTCCACAACTAAACTAGAAGTCATGTTCATCATCCTCGCCATCATCATTTTAAAATTAGGGTTAGAATAAAGATGAAGATGAAGACGGAGATCCTTTTAGAGTAAAAATGAAAATGGAGACTGAAGAAGTGTTATGTTATTGGAGGGAATGAGAAATTAGGTCGTATGTTATGAGATATTAGTCAAATCTGACCTATATCTTATTAGTATAGCCCATTGTAAAACGCCCAATAAATATTAATAAGCCGAATTTCTAGTTATATCCCGAAGTACATGATGCACTTAAATGCGCCGATGCACGCATTAGTTGATGCGTACCTGATGCGTGCGCATCACCTCGCATCTCGTAATCACAACGCATTAGGGTGTCTGATGCATTAGGACTGCGCATCGCAACGCATCACGCATCAGGTGCGCTTTTTTAAACACAGCCTTATAGGAGTCAGATAATCAGTTTTGGATACTCAATTTTATACCAGCAGAAATCGATTATGTTCAAATTGTTTATATTACCCGTAGTTTGAACGTAATTGAGAGTCAGAGAATTCTTCTTTATCTCCAGATATATGTCTTTTTGGTCATTTATTATTTGATCATTTTATTAAGTAATTGGAATTTGTCGAACACTGAGAACAACCAAGAATGTGATTATTAGTTATTACATCTTCAAATAGCAAAACCATGTCCAAATGCTACCTCTTATAGCCTCGTATAACTGATTATCGAGTATGGATAATCAGAATCACATTCTTACTCTGAAAATACACATCCAAACACCTTCTTGATTGCAAATTTAGTGATTGTTATAGATTACCCCCGTTGAAAAATAAAAGCATTTCTGGTTGTTTATACTCTTTATCTGACGATTTCCTTTACCATATCTGACATAGTCTCGTCTTGATGGACAGAGAGTGATACCCGGAAATATAATAGTACGACAGAGAGGCACTCGTTTTCACCCAGGGGATTATGTTGGGATTGGCAAAGACCATACCCTCTACGCTTTGAAAGAAGGATCTGTCAAGTTTGAACGCCACAAGATTAGCGGTCGCAAGTGGGTGCATGTCGAGCCCAAGGAAGGCCATGTACTTCACCCAGTCTACTTGAAAGCTGCTGCAACCGAGTCAAACATCTCAAGTTAAGTGGATTTTTTTAATCAAATAATCACAACCTATAAGTCTTTTTAAATTTAGTTTTGACTTGTACTATTTCCAGTTTCATTTTGTTGTCCGGAACTTGAACAATATCAGCAGGCTTTTTTGGGCTCTGGGTCACTTTCTGTATGAGTTTGGTGGATCTAATAGGCAATTTGTCTGTTGTATCAACTTGAAAAGTCTTTACTTCAATTTGGGTTTTGCATACCGAAAATGTTTGGTTGCTAATAGACTTAATTAAAGGTTACTGTTAGACGTCTGACTTTTTGCAGCACACTTCCAACAATATACAAATCTAGAGGTGCTATACTTTTTCTTAAATGAGTCCAATGGGTAAACCTGTCCGGTTTGCGGTCCATGATTTCCATCTCTACTGTTCCTAACTTTTGCACCGTGTATATAGTCTCACCACACGGTACTCACTTTGACCCCACAATATAAGTATCAGTATTAACTTTCAACAAATTATCTAATCTCAAGGTAGCCTAGTGGTAAATTGTTCTGATTCCCTCATATAAGGTCTCGGGTTAGAACCTCCCTAGATAATCATCTCGGGGGTGGATAGGGAAAAGGTTGGAGACAATCACACGATACCCCAGTTAGGCAAAAAAGGATCACTCTCCGGCCGTAACCTGAACAGTAAAATCCCTATGTGTTTACATTATTTAATCTACTGACTCACTGTTTTTACATTCAGTGAGGTTTCTAAACAATCTATAATAATCATCTTAAAATAAAACTCGTGATTAGTTAGGACCAGTTTTGGACTGACAAGCCTAAGTTGGGCCTGATTACATTTCTAGAGATCGACCACTTGTCACAAACGACAACTTGGCTAGACGAGGACTATGAGGGCTGCAGGTAGACTCTGTCACGATATTAAACCACCGAGTTAATAGTTCTGACTTCCAAATCTAAATCTAAAATATTGTGGTATTTCTAGTTGCATCATCCAAATTTCCATGTTACAACTGTTATATCATTGTATATATCATGCACTTGATGATAATGATTTTAAATAACAATAATAATAATAATAATAATAATAATAATAATAATAATATAATAATAATAATAATAATAATGATAATAGTTGTGGATATCAAATTAATACCCCTTGCAAGATACTATTAAAAATCATATCATATTATATTGCAAATTGCAAATGCTTGTACCGATTGATATGAACCTTACAAGATGCTCTTAAATAGTTTTATATTGCAATTGCACGGACAAGTGTACCAATTATGATCGTAATCATAAAGTGGTAGATCGGTTTGAATCCCTCTTGAGTTTGATTTAACAAATTAAAGCTATAAATTAAATTAATAAATAAATAATGTTATTCATAAGAAATGGGAAGTATTTATCATTGCTGTTAGGTTATGACATTAAGGTGTATTTCTTTTGTAGTACTCCACTGTTAGCTACCGGTTTTTTTGTATGATTTAACTATAGTACAAATTAAAGATGATGATCAAAAGTTTAAAAGAGATATATAGATGACTAAATTCATATGCCAATCCTAGCTTAACCAATTCGCAACAACAATAACATTCTATCGTTTCATTTGCGTGAACATGCTTTCACGTTCAAATCTCAAAAACATTTGCGATGACGACTTACACAAGCATAAGAGAGTCCACGTAATGACGTAAACTATATCATTCTATTTTAAGACTAACTCGCGTTCACGTACAAACAAACTCAATTGTACGTACGGAACCTCAAACTACTTTTTTTTTCGTCGTTACCACAAAAAGACCAAATTAGATGATCAAACTTTTGTTCCATAAAGAAACAACTATACAATGGATAAGCATACAGGCTGTATATATTGTCGCTTGTCATGCTCATTGTTTTATTTTTTTGTTCATGCCAAATGGGTCTATCTTTTTTGTTATGACTTTAATAAAAGACGGCTTTCTTGATCTATTCCATCTTGCCAGAAAGATGTATGAAAATCATAATTAACATAAGCATATCGACATCTACATTAATTGTTTTGATTCACTTAATTAAGGTGCCACATCATTAAAAAAAAAAATATACTAAGTTCACAAAAGTTTTACGTAATATTGTCTACAAAATTAAATCAGGCTAAGTTAGCGAGAAAGAAAATTTAACATATTTTGATTGAAACAACTATAATTCCACATCATTTTATTGTTTGGTACGATTTATATGACCCTAGCATTTCTCTTAAAAAAATGCCTTGTAATTAATGTATATTTGGATTGGATATACAACTACAATCAACAATTTTCTTTGTATATTCCATAATTAGAAAATAAGTAGTGAAGAACTTTATTCGTTATAAGTAAATTAAATCATGTTGATCAAGTTGGCAATATATGAAACAACAATCCAACTCATTTCACAAAGTTTGCACGCAGACGAAGGCCACCACTCTTTATGATCTAAATAAACTCCTTTTTATCACAATTTAATTATCTGTTTCATCTCATAAATGTATATTTGTAATAACTCGTCGAAATATAATTGCTTTCGGAGCACCCGTGCATTTAAGAAATTAAAAATATAATAATAATAATAATAATAATAATAATAATAGTAGGTATCCAATTTTATTAATTCCTAATAAGATTAATCTTTTTGTGGATATCAATAAATGTATTTTTAATACTCTGAGAAAAAAATTTAAGTTCATTAAATACATCTTATCGTGTCTTCAAAAGCACGTACAAATTAACAAAAGCAAAACATAAATACCTACTTGCAGTAATATAGTTCATTAACCTATCCATTCTTCATTGTAATGCTACATATCTATTTCGTATTATCACAATAATGATGAACCAATTTTTATGACGACTTTGATGTTATTGAAACTTATACAATGATACATTATTATAAACTTATATAAACAAAATACTCGTAATTGGTGTATATTATAATATGATATTAATTGTGGGCAATTTGGTGGTGTTGGACAAAAGAAGCATTTGAGGGAGTTAGGGTTCCAATACAAAAGAAACCATCAAGTTGATTGGGTAGTTGTTAGAAATAATGCATATGTTTTATACTTGGACAAAATTTAAATAGTTGTTGAGGAAATTTAGGTTAAGTTTCCAAAGTAATTAACCATCCCAAAAAGCATATAAAATAATTAAAAAATGCAACTAGGATAAAATTACATGATTTTAAGCACAATTATTAGACTTGTTGGTTTTAACTAATCTTAACTTTTATCAATTTTCGTTTTATACATTTGGATAGCACGCTTGGTTAAAGGCTTAGAATCATAGGTCTTAAATAGTTGGTTCTTGGCCTATTCTTCACCTTTCATTATTTGCTTGCTAGTATTTAATTAGTGTATTCATTCTTTATATGTTACTTTACAAGTATTAACAATTTGTATCTTTAAACCAAAACAGTATCAATTAATGTAATTAGTATGACCTAGATTTAAAAGTATGCATAACAATGACACTTGTTTTTAACTATTTTCTTTCACTTTCTTCAGCAAGTTATTTTAACATATGTACCGATCATATTTTTAAATCTATATTTAGATATATTTATTTAAACATGTGTATCATTTTTCTAAGACGAATATATGAACCTAATTGGTATTTTTTAAGGGGCATCAAATATTAAAAAATGTTGAACATACTTAAAAAGTTGATATGAAGTTAAGAAATTTAAATTATTTTTTCCAACCATTTTGTCGGTGAAAAATGTCATTGTGACGGTGACGAGACCGCCCCATCTGGTTGCATTACAAAAAGTACGACACATTTTTAAAGCGGTCTGACGACCGCACCAGTTACCACGTATAGGAGCGGTTCGAACAAAACGTGGAGCTGATATTACGTGTTCTTATTGGCGGGTTTTTAAGTTTTTTTAGCGATTTTTGACAACCAATTAGCGGGCTTTTTTCTAAATCGGAAGGATTCTAAATAAATAGAGCAGTTTATAGTTTTTATTTTGCATTTATTTTACCAGAAATATATAAAACATGAACGGTTTCTTTGACCTTTTTTATGACGGTTTATAATAACTCTTTGTTAAAAAATAGCACAATCTAAAAATCAAATGACCAAAAATACCTAAATCAAATTTAGCCAAGACATATCCATTCATATACAACACATAAATCATATATACAAACAATATAAAGTATGTACTATTAGAAAAGTTTAAATATAATGTTAGGTAGCTATGTGTTAGATCATCGTTCATGTGAACGTACCACTTTGCAAATTAAATTGTGTTTTGAAGTAATAATTTGTCCAATTAATCGGGTGAACAAGTTAAGGGGTGCCTCAAGCCTATAAAAATTTTAAATTAATATTTAAAAAAATGATAGTTTAATGCATTAATTATACAAAGAATATTACTAAGAATTTACATTGAATGGAAAGTTTGATTGCATAGTCATAATGAATTGATACATATGCTTCATAATTTGTACATTCAAGTAAAATTCTAACTATGTAACATGCTTTGTGAGTGCATAAGACTTCCAAGTCTTTTTCTTCTCCATCAAATCTGTTTTGTATCCAATGTGCTTGTCATTGTCAAAAATGAAAAGCACCCAATGTTTGCTATCCAAAAGATTCAACATTTTAGTTTTAAATAATAATTAAAACAATATATAAGAAGAAAATACATATAGATATAATACGTACTTTTTGATATAGCAAGCAATGAAAAACCGCTTATCATTATGTGAGTGAACTACATCGTGATCTGTTCTACAACACGGAAGCCTTTGACATCGGTACAACTCAAATCACCTAATAGCATGCGGATTTAGGAACGCGCAATTACTTCGGTTGTCCACCTTCTTTCGGAGGATATACAAGTACCTAAACTCAAAAGATATAAATTAGAATAAACTACAAATTTGTCAAGTTTGTCATTAAGATTTTTGATCCATTTGCCAATCTTCTGAGTTTCCGTGTTAAAGTTTTCGACATTTTCTTTAAGTGATTTGATCATTTGTTTGTCTATCTTTTTGCCGAACATATACTTCTATTCTTCAGTTTAGTTGCCATTCGACTTTAAGTGTAATACTAAATATGAGTTGCGTTTGTAGAAAATTTCGAATCTTATATATAGAATGAGAATATATGTACCATTAATTCTTCAAATGAATGTCAACACCAAGTCAACCGTTAAAAACTCGAATGCACACTATAAAGCTCTTAAATTAAAGAGCAAGTCGATTGTTTAAATTATACGGAGTATAATGTAATAAAATACCATGGAGCGATTTATAACAAACCATTCCAATCATATTCTTTTCAACCGCCACTAGATAATGGTTTTTTTTTTTTTTTAATCATATTACAACCCTTTCTCTTTCAAGAATCGCTTATTTTTATATGCAATATGTAAATATAATACTTGTCACCAAAGGTGTCATAGCATGATATTTAAACATAATATATATTATCATTATAAAAACAAACAAAACAAATATAATAATTTAATTATCATATATATAGTTATCAAACATAATATCACCATAACAATCTTATAACATAACATCAATTTATTAGATAGTTCTTAAACATAACTCAATATAATATTACCATAAAAGCTTTATTACATATAAACACCTAGCAACTTTTGTACATACTATTGAAGCTCAAAATACAAAAAATGTGTGATTTTATCATGAACCAGCCTCTTCCAAAACAACTTCACGATTTTTTGTTTTGAGTTTCACTAGTAATATATGCCATTCATCTTGCTTAAATAAAGGTCTCATTGCATCCAAAGATCATGTTTTTGCCTTTGTTGGTTGGCCCATAATCGCAAAACTTTACTCCGTTACCGAGACATGGTTCGTCTATGAATGTCAGAAGATTTAAATAGAGAAATTGCGGCTGCAAAATAATATTTTGTTACTTTTGTTCTGAAAAAATGATCACGAAAAGGGGTTGCTTCATATTATTATTTGGTGTCCGGATGAAAATTAAAAGTGATTTTACGTGTATATATGATATAATGAGAATATGTACCATCAATTAATTAATTGATTGCCACAGTCAAACTACTCACTAATCAAATTTAATGTATTTGATCGTTTCAAAATTATATTTGACTATTTTCTCATGTATATAAACATACATATTAATAAAGAGAAAAAAAAAACACTTCAAATAAGAATCATGGAGCGGTTTAAAACGCACCGCCCCAATTATATTAGTTTAAATAGGTTTTTAATTTACCGCCACAAATTATCTATAACAATTGAAGCGGGTTATGAAAGCCCGTCAAAAATAGCTTTATTTAAATCACTACATTAGCGGTGTTAATTTGAACTCACTTTTTGACCCTACAACGCTTCATGGTAGATGTTTGGAGTTATGTCTTGTTCATTGTAGTGATTTTCACTTAACACTGTTATATAGTTGCACTTCAAATACTCTTTTAAGCACTAGTGTATGTTTACTATTTTGCTTAAAATAATGAAAGTAAATAACCAGAATAGAATAAAAGTCATATATGTTGTAAGTTGAACCGTCTTCTTATAAATGCATATATGTATGTGTATTAGTTGATGCATGTTGGTAATTAAATAAGCTTTCCTTAATGCTAGGGTATTGTTATATATGTTAAAGTTCATATGAATGCAAGAGGTTGGTACCAAAATAAAAATATAAACAAATAATGAAAACAAAGTCAATGATAGGTCATACTATAGACCTATTAAGTGTCTGATTTAAAGTCGCCTCGATCGATTATTTTCAATTAAAAATCTAAGGGAGATTATGGCTGAATTGAGGATATCATATGTGGATAACTTAAAGTTGCTATTACTAACTAAATTTTGGTTAATATGCCACAAGTTACTCGCACATGAAAATTTAGTTAAGTAGTACAACCTGCAGTTCAAATCTATTGTCAAATTTTACATTTTAACATGTTTCAAAATGACTGTTTATATTCGATTTTAACTCATTAAAATTTTTTACATAATAAAGATAAAATCTTATTAATAAAATACGGTGATAATTGAATTTTTTTTAAATGGCGTATTTTTTTTCAATACAAAATAACTTTGAAATAAACATAGTATCACATTGGTTGTTATTAACGTCATGCATCAATGACCCACATTTTTGTGGAATACAACTAAAGTATAGAGGGAATTAATTATAAGGATTTATAGTTTATAAGCATGTCACTTAAGGAATGAAAAGAAAACCTTTATAATTTTCTTCTAGAAAACTTATAATAATATAAATATAAAGTATATTATATATATAATAAAGACAAAGGGGCATCTCAAATTAAAGGTTATATGCAAGTTGTTTCTCCTAGTTGCATGCTCTCCCCCAACCAAATTCAAATTGCATGCAAGTTGCAAACCTCCCCTTCTTAATCTCCACACATATCCTATGTGGACCTTTTATTTATATACGTATATATATACACCATTATATGGTACGTACTACCATTTCAAGTTAATTTAACTAAAAAGAAGAAAAAAACTTAAACAATGTGTACCTCAACTCAAATCCAAAAAATTCAAAACAACCACCCAAAGACCACCACCGAACACTACCACAACCACGCGGTTTCTAACAACCAATGTTCATCCACAATTGTCCAGTCGATCTCCGCTCCTGTGGAGACCGTCTGGTCAGTTGTCCGTCAATTTGACAACCCACAAGCGTATAAACATTTTCTCAAGAGTTGTGAAATCATCATCGGAGATGGTGACGTGGGATCCGTTAGAGAGGTACAAGTGGTATCCGGGTTGCCAGCAGGATCCAGTTTGGAGCGACTTGAAATACTTGATGATGAACAACATGTTATGAGTTTTAGTGTTGTTGGTGGTGACCACCGGTTGAAAAACTACCGGTCTGTTACGTCGTTACATTCTTCGCCAACGTGTGGTGGGACCACCGTTGTTGTGGAGTCGTATGTCGTCGATGTGCCGCCGGAGAATACAAAGGAAGAAACGTGTGTGTTTGTGGAGACCATCGTACGATGTAACTTGTTGTCGTTGAAACATATTGCCCAAAGTTTAGTCCATAAATAATACCAATTTGACTATCGAGTTTTTTGTGTAATATTAATTGGTAATCAGATAACATATTTTTCTTTTTTCATGAGGTAGATTTTTTTTTTTATTATCAAGAAGTCGCGTCATTTCATAATGTAAAGTTATGAACTCCCCTAGGTTAAGTTACTACAGTCATGTCTAACCAAAATAGCATGTTTGCCCTTGATTAGTTAATCATGATGATTTGTAGTTTTTTACACGTTTTTTCTTATATTGTTTCACTTTTCTATCTAAAACGATTTTCTGGAGGCAAATTAAAACTCTCCTTTATAAGTTTTCTGGAATAATATAAACTGTGGTCAGATTAATTTGGATCCAGCTCAAGAACAATTAGATAAATATTACTTTTTATAAAGATCGATGGTGTACTAAAGACTTGTCACATTAAGTGAATTCCATAATTAAACTCACATCTATTCTCAAGAATATGAGATTAGCAAAGATCTTAGTCTGAGTTAAACAATTAGTTGAGTTGTATAAATTAATTACTATAGTTTTAATGATTTTTCATTCATGTTTCAGGCAATAGGTTAATTGCAGTATTACCAAGGCTCATATAACATATTTAAATCATGAAAAACGAAAGATCCAACCACTTAACTGGTGAACTGAAATAATGTTTACCTCTATTGTGATCAAAATTGTATTTTCTATGAAATATCATAAAGCTTTATACACTACTACAAATGAGGTCACCAAGATCGGTTTAAAAGGACATACAGACCAGTTTCGTAACCAGTCTCCATGAGTTGTGGTCTGCTTGCTAATACACAACGAGACCGATTTTGAAACCGGTCTCTTTGATGTCTTTTAAGTCCAGTTACTGTATAGGGAGCGGTGGGTCGTGGAGCCGTTTTATGCAATATACAGACCGGCTTGTATAAAAACCAAACCGGTCTCCTAACAGCAATGAGAACCGTGCCATCAAATTTGGTACCAGAACGGCAGAACCTGCTTATGCTACATTTTACATCCAAAATCATAACCAAAACCTGCTATATAAACCAAACCGCCACAAACATACGCTATACTACCAAAATTCAAGCCACAATAACTTACTGTAAACCAATACACATAGATACCAATTCAACTCAAAACTTACTAAAGAATATTACACTTGCAATACATTAAACAAACACTTGCCCAGAAACTTCTTAACTTATAAAGTAAGTGTAATACATTAAACAAAAAGTGCATAATTGGTCATAATTCACTACAGAATTCTCCATCAAAAATCAAAACAAGTTTCTTAGTCGGCCATGATTAACTATAGAATGTTCCCATCAAAAGTAACCAAAATAAGCTTCATAATCGGGACTACGGAATGTTCCCATCAAAACTAACCAAAACAAAGTTTGTCGGAAAATGACATATACCTATCATCTATGTCCCGTGTAGACAACGAACATTTAACCAAATAGATCTGTAATAAATAAATAATACATGATATCAATATTTAACTAATGAGTGCAAAAGAAAATTCTCAAAAAGTAATACAAATTCTTGCCTCATCAACATCAAGATCGTCATGACGGTTTATGATAGAATACATCCAGCTAAGCAACGTAATACCTGCATTCCCAGCAGCCGGGTTGTTGATTGCACTGAATTTTAACAAGTATACTAATGGCGGATCGAACGGCCAAACATCAAAAGGAACAAACAAGAATGATTATTCGAACCTACTAAGAGGGTTCTTTTCTTAGCCGTCAAGTAATAATAAAATCTGTGTTTTTCCAACCCCAATCACGGATTATATGTTTAAACATAAAAAGGAAAGAAGCCCAAATAAATACGAAAAAGGAAACAAATCCGAAAGTTTAAAATAAAGCTTAAAAATTAGAAAAACGTCATTTTCAGCCCCTAAACGATCCTAAATGGCCGAAAAGTGTTGGGGATCATGGCGAAGTGATGAGTCTTGCTCGTCTCGCCGTTTCCCATTAACAGTGTGAATTTCGTCCAATTCCGCCACCGAAATCAACTTCTTGAAAATATTCGGCCAACGTTTCATTGACTTATCGTTATGGGCGTTAACTGCATCATCCTCCCATTCTTCGAAAAGACTCGACCTCGAGTCTGGATAGTCGTTACTCTCGCCTTTATAAAGTGACAGGTCAGCCACATTAAAAGTAGCAGAAACATTATAGTGGCTAGGAAGCGCGATCTTATAAGCTTTATCATTAATCTTCTTGAGCACACGAAAAGGACCATCAGCCCGAGGCTTTAAGTTGCCGAAACGAATAGTTGAAAATCTCTGTTTACGCAAGTGAAACCACACTAGATCGCCTTCTTTATAAATAACACGTTTGCGATGTTTATTAGCTCGGGCATCGTATTGTTCATTATGATGAATAATCTGATCACGAACTTGCTGATGTAACTGTTGGATAGTCTGACCTGTTGTTCCGCATTCCCGTTAACAGGTTCAGTCACGGGAATAGGTGCCAAATCAAGGGGAGTAATAGGGTTGCAACCATACACTACTTCAAAAGGACTCTTACCCATCGTACGATTAACCGACCGATTAAAGGCAAACTCGGCTTGTGGAAGAGTAAGGTCCCACTGTTTGGGGCTGTCACTACACAAACTGCGGAGAAGATTACCCGAACTGCGATTAGTAACTTCGGTTTGTCCATCCGTCTGGGCATGATGAGAGCTATTGAACTGCAGCTTAGATCCCATGCGTGTCCACAACGTTCGCTAAAAGTGACTAACAAACTTCACATCACGATCAGAAGTAAGCATTTTAGGGAAACCATGAAGTTTAACAATCTAATAAAAGTACAACTTGGCAACTTGACTTGCATTAAACGTCTTCGAACAGGGCAAAAAATGAGCCATCTTAGAAAAACGATCGACTACCACCATGATAGAATCTTTATGGTGTTGGTTTGAGGAAGACCCAAAACGAAATCAAGACTAACATCTTCTCATGGGGAAGTGGGGACTGGCAAGTGTGTATATAAACCTGTGTTACTGCCATGAGTTTTTGCGATACGACATATGCGACACCTCTCGACAATACGGTTAACATCTCGCTCCATGCGAGGCCAATAAAACTGATCATGAATGACAGCTAATGTCTTCTCATGACCAAAGTGACCCGCAAGACCACCCGCGTGGCTTTCTAGTATGATGGCATCTTGTAGAGAATTAAGTGGAATACACAATCGAGAACCCCGAAATAAATAACCGTTATCTAGTGAAAACTGTTGGAACGGTCATGTGGTACACTTACTCCACACATCCTTAAAAGCAAGATCATCCCGATATAAATCTCGAAATGTATCAAACCCTTGCACACGAACTTGAATAGTACTAATCAACGAGTGACGTCAACTAAGTGCGTCAGCAACTTTATTCTGTGAACCAGCTTTGTGTTTGATCACAAAGGAAAAAGCTTGGAGCAATTCGACCCACTTGGCATGTTGAGGATTTCGTTTGTGTTGCCCGTGAATGTATTTCAAGGCCTCATGATCTAAACACAATACAAACTCAGAAGGTAACAAATAATGATGCCATGTATCTAAACTTCGGACAATCGCATAAAACTCTTTGTCATATGTCGAGTATTTGCGATGAGCATCACTAAGCTTCTCGCTAAAGAAGGCTATGGGCCGTGAATTTTGACTCAAAATGCCGCCAATACCAACACCCGAGGCATCACATTCAACCTGGAAAACGTCATTAAAATTAGGTAAAGCTAAAACAGGAGCTTGTGTTACCTTAAATTTCAACAGTTCAAAGGCCTTAGCTGCTTCATTAGTCCACGAAAAACGTCCCCCTTTCATGCATTCGGTAACAGGAGCTATGATAGTACTCAAGTTCTTGATGAAACGAAGATAAAATGAAGCTAACCCATGAAAACTACGGATATCATGAATCATGGTAGTGGTTGGCCAGTTAATGATGGCCTCGATTTTAGACTCATCCATCTTGATCTCATTACCAGAAACAATATAGCCTAAGAAGGTCATTTCATGAACAAGAAAATGACACTTTTTGCCGTTTGCATATAATTTATGTTCATGTAAAACAGAAAATACTTGGCGAAGGTGAGTTAGATGTTGTTCCATAGTTTTGCTAAAGAACAAAATATCATCAAAGTATACAACGACAAAGTGACCAATGAAAGGTTTAAAAACCTGATTCACGAGTCTCATGAATGTACTCGGAGCGTTAGAAAGACCAAAAGGCATCCCCATCCACTCGTACAATCCATCCCGTGTCTTGAATGATGTCTTTCACTCGTCCCCTGGCCACATCCAAATATGATGATACCCACTTCTTAAATCAATTTTTGAGAAAATTGTTGCACCATATAATTGATCAAGTAAGTCATCAAAACGTGGGATGGGAAAACGGTATTTGATAGTGATCTTATTAACAGCTTGATTATCAATGCACATACGAAATGTTCCGCCATGCTTGGGAACTAATAACGCGGGTACTGCACATGGGCTCATACTTTCTTTGATTAACCCCTTGTCCAATAATTTTGTCACCTATCGATGTAATTCCTCATACTCCTTGGGATTTATTCGATATGCGGGTGTATTAGGAATTGCCGATCCGGGAAGAAAGTCGATACAATGTTGAATAACCCGCATCAAGGGTAACCCAGGTGGGATGTCATCTGGGATAACATCAGAAAACTCATTCAATAATGGTTGAACAGGAATGGGTACCGGGGGTGCTAACTCGTTCACTTCTTCAACTACTAAAACGAACAAAACGTGGCTGATTTTGGCGACTTCTTCGAACTCAGGTCACTTAAGATAAAGGGCAGAATCGTTATCTTGGAATTTTCTCGTGTCGAGTGGAACCAAGGTGATATTTACGCCATCTTTTTAGAAGTTGTATGTATCGCGGAATCCATCATGTTTTGTCTTTCGATTGAATTGCCATGGTCTGCCCAAAAGGATATGGCATGCATCCATTGGAATGACCTCACACCAAAACTCATCAATATATTTTTTCCTAACCGAAAACTGTACTAAACACCGCTTACTAACTCTGACAACATTCCCTTTTTTTAACCAAGTTAGTTGATAAGGCTCAAGATGATCTTCTGTATTCAAGCCTAGCTTATCAACCATTTTAAGTGACACCACGTTCTCACAACTACCCCCATCGATAACCATATTACACACTTTACCTTTGGAAGTACATTTAGTACGAAAAATGTTGTTGCGAAGCCATGAGTTATCATCAACAGATTGGGAGACTGCAACATTAAGAACCCGTTGAATGACTAACGTTTCTCCCCAATCAGCGTAGACAACTTCTTCGTTATCATCATTCCCTTCCCTGTCGGTGTCAAAACTTGGTTCTATTTCCTCATCAACAAAAGTGTCTGTTTTCTAATTGGGGCAGTCTCTTGCATAATGACCCAACCCTTGACAATTAAAACAACGTGGTGCTCGAATATTACCACTGGTGGTGTTACTTGTTGTTGCTTTAGATTCACTTTTAGTCGTTGAAGGTGTTAATTTCGAAACAGGAGTAAAACGATTAACATCCGCCTTTCCTTTACTCTTATTTTGTTGTTTCTCGACTGTTAACGCTAGAAGACAAACATCATAATAAGACATATAATGTTGCAGGCTTACCATATCAAAAATCTCAGGTTGAAGACAACCTAAAAGTCGAGCAATAATCTGCTCCTCTTCTTCAACTGCATCACAACGCATGCGTAGCCTATCAAACTCATTAATGAGTTCCTCAACTGTTAACGAGCATTCGGAAAAGTTATGATAATCTAAAAACGCCTCATGTCTATGGTTATCAGGTAAGAATTTCGACTTTAGCAACTTTTTCATCTTATCCCATGTTACAACTTTAGATTTGCCAGCTAAAACCCGTTGTTTCTTTACACGATTCCACCACAATGAAGCATGTTTTCGAAGCCTAATATCAACTAGTTTCACTTTAAGATGTTCAGGTATGTCTTTCAAACCAAAGACACGTTCAACAATACTTATCCAATCAATAAAGTCATCAGGATATACCTTACCTGTGAATTCTGGAATTTCAATCTTCATGCCAATACCGCGTAATGGATCATCATGATAACCACCACGATAGTCACCACGAACTCCTGGACGATACCATCCAAAGGGATTCTAATCCTCGTTTGGTTCCAACGTGAGATCTGACTCTGTATTCTCGTCATCTTGCTGAAACAATTCCAGTTCTTGAATCCTCTGTTTAAGGCATTTAATCTCTGCGTTGCGCGGATCAAGTTCGTTGCCTCGATTAGCGTTTCGACGATTACCACCCCCCGGGGGTCTACCACGAGGACGAAGACGTTTGGCCATTAGTACCTAGCAGCTCTGATACCAAATAATGCCGGATCGAATGGCCAAACAACAAAAGGAACAAACAAGAATGATTATTCGAACTCCAATGAGAAGGTTCTTTTCTTAGCCTTCAAGTAATAATAAAATTTGCGTTTTTCCAACCCTAATCACAGATTATATGTTCAAACATTAAAAGGAAAGAAGCTCAAACAAATACAAAAAAGGAAACAAATCCGAAAGTTTAAAATAAAGCTTAAAAATTAGAAAAATGTCATTTTCAGCCCCTAAACGATCCCGAATGGCTGAAAAGTGTTAGGGCTCATGCCAAAGCGATTAGTCTTGCTCGTCTCGCCGTTTCCCATTAACAGTGCGAATTTCGTCTGATTCCACCTCTAAAATCAACTTCTTGAAAATATTCGGCCAACGTTACATTGACGTTATCGTTATGGGCGTTAACTGCATCATATACATACATGTTAAAAATGCAGTATCTGATATTTTTCAACAGATGATTTCATCTTAACTGTCTGAACTGTATATTTCTGATCTTTTCTCCGAATTTTTCAAAATCATCGTCGATATTCCTCAATTGAAGTTAATTCCACATGTATGATTTTCCATCCTTTTTACACCCTTATGCATGCCAACATAACAATTTTTCATCTTTAGCGTTTGCAGATAACCACTTTAGTCTTGATATAATAGGTATATACCACAATAACTTTGTAGGGGCCATTCTTCATCACATTGCTATTGATAACATTTTGTTTTTTTTGTTTATACTTAGACGTACCACATATTTTACATTCATGAAGGTTCTTGTCATCATTTTTATATAACATACAATCATTTTGACATCCATACATTATTTTTTTTTAATTTTCAATCCCATCAGACACATAGGTTTTTCGCTTCGTATGTTGAAATAGACAACACATTATCTTCTGGGAGCATTTCATGCAGCAACTTTAACAACCTTGTGAAACTTTTATCACTCTAATCATTATCTGCTTTTATGTTAAACAATTTCAGTACAACGGAAAGTTTGGTAAAATTGGTACAACCGGTATACGACGGTGTTTCTGAGTTGATAAATAGTTGTTGAAATTTATCGTGATTCTTTTCGGCAACATCTCAATATCATGTAATGTGTCGTCATCATCATCATTAGACAAATCATCATAATCATTGGACAAATCTTTTTCGCTTGTATCATTACAATCAGTAACAAACTGAGTTACTATCAATTAACAATTCCTTATGAAAAGACCAACAACTATACCTTGTCGTAAACCCGTATAGTAATAGATGATTTCTTATTTCGGTAGAATCACGAAAGCATTTTCCGTTTGTACATCTTTTACAAGGACCATTAATTCTCCCTCTCTTCACCTGATCATCCTCAATAACTTTCAGAAAAGCCAACAACCTATCTATGTATTCGGTGGTAGCACGTCCTATCTGGTAGATCCATTTACTCCGATCCATCTAGAATTTATAAAATAGTTGATTTAAATATGATGCATACATGCATGATATGATTGTGAGAATGTGGCTGTAGGTAGGTAATCCTTATAGAATACTCAATCTTATGACACACATTCACATTCTAAATGAGATAAGTATTAAAAATATATATATTTAAATGGGAACAATACGAAATTAACCTCTCGAACGGGTCCTAAAATAAAAGCTTATGAGTTTTACATACCTAATTTATTCTAAATCAATGCGACAAACACATATATACTTTCAGTACTTCGGTCAGAGGTTTTACAGAAATACCTGACTTCCACTAATCAATCAAGGTAGCAATGTAGCAAAAGATCCTACACAAATAACAAACTCACAAAAATAATTTAGCTTTCATAAACTAATGCAAACACAAACATACATCATCTCATCCACCGTCATGATAATTTACTCAAATACCTTGTATTTTCTTGTGTGTTTGTAATATTACAACCATATTATAGTATATTACTAGCTTCTAAATACTTATATATATAGGTGATATAAATAAATATGTATTTTTTAATTTTGCAATAAATATATAAATATCTATTTTTATATATTTGTCAACATAATGATTAAAATATATATTAAATATAAATAAGTAATATAATTCTTAAATATATAAAGATTAAAATAGATATTAAATTTAAATTATAATAAAAATTAAAAATTCTAATTATTAGAGTCTGTATATTACAACTAATCATTCATTATATTTTATTAGTTTAAAGTATTAAGTTTTGTTTTAAAATGAAATGAAATAAAGGGATTTAATGGGTCAATTAAACTTTAATTTTAAAGATCGATGTCATTATATGCTAACTTTTAACTAATTTGATAAAATTAAAGAATTTTATTAGCTAATTAAATATTTGATGACATCATTATCTAATTTCTATATTATCTTTATCTGATTTCTATACTATACCCTTAAGATTAATATCTTATATTATAACCATACTTACAAACACAAACACTAAAACACGTAATTTACTTACAAATAAACTTGTATTTTATTAGCAAAAGGATATATATTATACATTATTATTATTATAAATATAAAAGTATATATATTTGTTGATATATAGGTGTAAAGGAAGTGTTTAATACCGAATACAAGATAGGGATTTTTTAACCAATCTACCCAACTGAAATTGAATCTACCGCTATGTCTACATCAATGAAATAAACGAGCCACTATATCATCGAGTATAATCGCTTTGGAAGGGTTGCGAGAGCCGAAAAGCGATTTATTCCGAAAATTCCAAATAATCCACCAAGCAATATATCGTCTGTTTGTTAAAATATATTGAGACCATTTGTAGTGCGGGCTTTTGAAAATATGTAAGGGTAGTTCATGTTATTTCATATGCAACTTCAAGATATTATAAAACTATAAATAGATGTAGTATAAAATGTTCAAACTTGGTATTGTTGTATGTCCGTTATATACAAAACTATGTAGAACCTTTTTTCCAAGATGCAATACAGGACAATTACCAAAAGTTTGCTAAGTGCAAACTTACTATAGTAAATACATACAAACTCATAGTACCAAATCACGAAATTTTTGGTTATTATTAAAGTATTAGTTATTCTTCTATTATTATTTTGGTATTGAACCGGTATGGTATCATTTTACCGGTCCCGTACCCATAGTAAACCACTTCATCCGATTTGGTACCAACTTGTTTGGTATGGTTTGGTACCGGTTTCATCCGAGCTCATTCCTATTTCATGATATTTACGACGGAATTCCGGTGGACCGGATGATACTCAATGAGATCGATTTTGAAAGCAAAGAGATCGGATTTTACTTGTAATTTGAATATTTAATCCAGATCTTAATTTGTGTACTTATTTATGTACGTGTGTTTGGCAACTTGTAATTTGAATATTAAATTTATTAATGTTTTAAAATATTTTATTTTTGAATTTCTAAGCAATTTGTGTAAAGAATATTAACAAGTGATTGATGAAACCGATTAGAAAATTATATGTTTAATCGTTACAGAAGAAAAGAAAAAGAAGGAGAAAAAAACCTGGATTGGTTACATTTTGACTAAGAGGAAATACAATATTTTGAGTTATTTAAAATAAAAAAAATACAAAATTAAAGAGTAATATTAGTTGTGCCCTAAAATATAAAATTAAACATATCTATTTAATAAATATAGAACCAAATGCTATAAAAATTTTGTGTAATTCTTTACCAGGCAAAGTGTTGGTCCCAAAGGTTAACAAATGATGTTGTAGAGGGGGGTGAATACAATTTCTTTCTATGTTTAGATAAGATAGTGAATTTCAGTTTAACTAATGATAAGAACAGATGATAGTTTTTCAATTAATTCTTTTATTTTGATAAATCAAAGAATTACAAGTTAGATGCGGAATATCTAACTTAATTGAATACAGATTACTAACACTAAAATCAGCTGAGAACAAACTCAAAGCTGATTACAAGTAATGCTAGTTCTCCTAACACAAATGCTCTCTTGACTAACTATTAATTCACTCAGAATTTCACACACACAGACTTTATAAACTAAGTCTGATATTTATAGTCGAGCTTGTGTAATACTTGCAACTTGATCAGCCAATAGATGTCTTCCAGATGTCTTCATCTTCATTGGTTGACTTCAGACATGCTTACTTGTATGTTTTGATGAACTCTACACAACCAGGTCTGCAGTCTGTCAGAAGGTACACTGCACATCTTGTCTTGTAGGCTGACCATGATAAGGAAACATTATGTGCATAAGCAGCCAAAATGGACAGGTATGTATGTTGTGTACAACCTCTGAAGATGCCATTTTATCATACACATATGTCCCTAAGTGTTGAAAGCATGTTTACTTGAATCTGTAATAAGTAAAATATTCTTCAGTCTCTGTGCTGGGTGAACTGATCATTAGTCTCTATGCCGAGTCTTCAGACTTCTGATCATAACTCAATCTTGACAAACAAAGAGAGTCTTCAGCACTTGGCTAAAGAATGATCAAAGATGTGTGTTACAAATATCAAATCTTCTCTGTGCTGGTTATTCTTCATCAAATTTCTCAGAGCTGGGTGAACTGCCAGTTCTGTCTGATGGGTGAACTGACAAACAACAAATCTTTTGCAATCAGCATACAGATGACTTAGCTTTACTTGAAGGATACCTTTGCTGGCTGGATAACACCATAAACATGATGTTAACTAAGAGTTGTTGTCATTATAAAATCATCATAGAAAGGATTATGACTTAACACAAAATTTCAATTAAACAATAGATTTTGATTAAATTTAGTGTAATACTATTTACAACATCAAAGTTGACACTTCACTTATTTATATATAATTGATTAACATAAAAAATAGAAATTATTTTATAGAAAGTATACTATTAAAACAGTTTGATTTCTTTTCATTTTTATTTTTTTAATTGTTACCAATCGTCTTACTATAAAGTTACTTATTTTAGTTAATACTTAATAATAATCTACCGTAAATAACTTAAGTTGGTGTGAAATTATAGTATAAATTAGTGTTAAACCCGTCTTTTGGACGGCTAAAAATACTAAATATGTGATAACAATTCTATTAATAATAATATAAAAAGTTCATACAATGCATATGACAGCTATACGTTATAAAAATTATTTAAAATCAATTGTAAGTCAAACATAATAGATTTTATATGTATTGAAATCAATATTCTAAATTAACTACATTACATAGACACTGAAAAGATAATATAAAGATTCAAGTTCTCATGAATTATACACATTCAAAATTTTTAAAAACATAATAGTCAAATTTGATTAACAAAATTTTAAAAGATTCTATAAATTAACTTTTTTTTCATCCATGAGGTATGCTTGGTTTTTCATGTTGATCTTCATTTGATCATTGTTGTTTGTTGTTACTTTTCATAATACCAACTCATCATTAACTCATCATGTAAATGAATATTATTGTATAATATAACAAATAGATAAATTAATGTGATTTCAAATTTTTACTTCATAATCATCATACGTCTTATTTAAAAACGTTAAAAATGATTTTCTTTTAAAACGACATCATCCAATATTTTCTCTTAATCGATATTATTTAACAACAAAATAAGAAGACACTAATAGTATGTAATGACTCATTAATTCTTAGAAAAACCTATGCATATGTGATTTTCAATTCTTCAATTTTCTTGATTTTCCTATACATAATATTAGAAAACATATATGTTAGTCAATAATAAGTGAGGAAACATGTGATTATTCTGTGTTCTTGTTTGTTAATATAATACTTATTTGATTACTTTATTATATGAAATGCAAATAAGATTGTGAAGAAAAAAGACTAAAATGAATGAAAGTGAAGACATTGTGATACCTTCAAGATGTGACATCTTACTATACCTTCAAATCATTATAAATTATGCAAATGAAGATTGATAAATCATCCATTTCAAACATTTATAATCGTAGTGGAAGTTTTTGGCATAATTACACATGTCAAGTATATTCTTATAAAATAAATATTGTCACATAAAACTTTTTAATAATTTACTTAATTTAGCAACTTTATATAAAAACGTAGTTCACCACTTTAGTGTGGTTGAATTATTAATATACAGTCAAATCTTTTGCTTGATTAGAAATAGTCAAATGGATATATATGTATATATATATATAGTAACATGATCTAAAAAGAAGAAAATTTTGAGGGAAAAAGGGGAGAAAGAAAAATTTTAAATAAAAAACAAGTATGATTCAGTAAAAAAATAAATATGATTTAAAAAAATGTTTTATGTGATTCAATAAATACTTATTTATGATTCAAAAAATATTTTCATTGATAAACACTTTTTTGAATCAAATGGTTAATTTGATGAATCAAAGAGTTAATTTGTTGAATCAAAGGGTTAAAGGAACATTTCTCCCCTTTCTCCACCAATTTTTCTTTCTCTCTTGAACCCACTCATATATATATATATATATATATTAATGAATTATCGGTAAGATTTTATGGAGTCATTAAGACACGCTAATAACTTAAAAATATAAGTTTGTATGATATGTCATATAAATTAAGCAAGTCAAAGATGAACCGACACATAAGACAAATGCTTAGATGTTGAAAGAATAGGTATGCCACATAGGCAAAAAAAACCTCTCTATTAATTATATATAAATATTTTGTTGATATAATGATTTGATTTAAAATTTTAACTAATACATTATAAATGAAATTTGTTTTGTATAAATATATTTTTTAAATACTCACTTTTTATAAAAAATAGTTGTAAAAATTTAATGTGTACATTAGAGATATCCTAACACTTCTAAATGATCGACTAGACATGCTTTTTAATTTTCCTACATAAAAATATTTTATCACCCATATACATATCTAAAATAAGTTATATGTAATGTAATATATATTCGATCTTCACTATCATATTAGTTTAAAAAATCAACAAATATAATAATACACAAGTCCGCTGTAAGTAAGGTATGAAGATATTAGTTTAAAAAATGTTGTTTAGAAATGTGGCCAACTAAGGTGGGCCAACTAAGGTTAGACACTTAGGCCTACTAGAAATATTGCACAAATGGGTAGGCCTTTGTTTTAATTGTACATGATACATCTAAAGCCTATGCATAAGTGCATAACTATAACACCCCTCTTTTCAAATAAGAATATTATATTAATAAACTCGGAAGCATGAATTTAAAATACATTACTATAACACCCCTTAAATTACCTCAGGGTTAAAATAGTAATTTGACTCGGAAGCGATGGATAAAAGATAATATTATAACTTATCTTACAAAATGACCATAGATTTTTCGCGAGTTTACAATATTAAAATGTTGCTGAAACAAAACATATAATTGTTATACAAATCCCCATACATGTTAATTAACAAAACATTCATAAATATATCAGAGTTATGGCACGTATCAAACATTCTTCAAAACCACCTTCCTGCCCAACCCACAAAAGACATGCATAACCTGCAGGAAGGGAAATGGTGGGATTAGCACAAAGCTAAGTGAATGAATGTACAACTAACAATTCAACTTAGCTTAATAATATGTTTACACTAAGCACAATAAACACATAAACTCAAGAGGATCGGCGGTTACTGAGGAACCCTACAGCCGCGGTGGCCCTCAGTAACACTTACCACAATCTGTAAAGGCCCATACAGAATAGGCCGATAACTTGGCACTACAACACCACAACACACTTTCCAGCGACAACACATGTATCTGGAACGTGTGTTGAACACAGTAGTAACCAAGTCCAATCGCAATTGACCTCTGAATAACACAGATGCCCGAAGGCCACATATGCATAACAAGCAGATATATTCAATCATAACTCAGACTAAATAGTCAATCAAGGTTTACGTTACTTGTTGTAATCACACCATTACAACTAACTCAAATTATGAGTTGCAGATCCACTCACCTGAGGATACCAGCTTACAAGCTCAGTAATCTTATATCACTGAGTCTTCTGCGTTTCTGAGAATAAACAGAGTACAAGTCAGTAGTCTGTTACATAATTCAGTGATTAATACTTATATAATAATCACACATACAAATCATTCTCAATAACTCACTCGGGGTCAACTGACGGGGTCCAAGGAGCTGGCCCCTGGCTGCGGTCCCGCTGACCTAAATGAAATTAGCCTGCGACATAAACTGGCGACACAACTTGCGACACAAACCTTGTGTCGCTAAACAAGTGTATGCGACATTAACATTGTGTCGCAACTAAAACATATGCGACATAAACCTTGTGTCGCAACATAAGCATGTGCGACATAGCCACTTGTGTCGCAGCATAACAATGCGACATAACCTGCGACATAACCTCTGTGTCGCAAAGATGAACACCCTTGTGTCGCAAAGATGAACACAGCAGACCCCAAGTCCGAAATTCACGAATTTCAACATGTAATACACAAATTAACACATATGAATGTATTCAAAACAAGTATTAACAATTATAGCATCAAATAACAAGAGTTTTACCTTGATTTCACGATTCAAACACTCTAATTTCGGATTAAAGCTTGCTTCTCACTTTCTTTCTCTAAATCTCCTATTTCTCTCTCTAAACCTCTCTTAAAACTTGATTTTTGGTATCTGGAAATGTTTAGAAAATAATTATGTATATATATACCCCACTAATTACACTTAAGCACCTCAATAATTTCATTTCAGCACGATCTGCGACACAAGCTGCGACACAACCCTTGTGTCGCACAACCAATACTTGCGACACTACCCTTATGTCGCAAAAACACTATAATAATTTAATTTTTTCTTTTTTTCTTTTTTTTTTTTTTTTTTTTTTTTTAAATATTGGGATGTTACAAATACCTTAGTATATATTAAACATTATACATAAACAGTTTACATTTTTCAATATTTACACAATATTTAAACTGTTTAAAACTACAAAAGACGGGGTATTATAAAATTTACAAAACAAGGTTTATTACAAAAACCATATCAGAGACCAAGAGCGCAGTCAAACATTCCCTGATCAACCAATCACCTCCTGCACCCACAATTAATCAAAACATATCCTGCAGGAAGTAATAAAATGAGGGGTTAGCACGAAGCTAAGTGAATAGATTCATCACACTCCATTCAACTTAGCATAACAAGTTGTTTACACCAAATAATCGTAAACACACATAATTCAATGAGGATCGGTGGCTCTGGGGATATCATAATACCCGGGGATTCCCCAAGAACACTTACCGTCAATCCGTATGGCCAATACAGAATAGACCGATAACTACTGGTTATTAAAATCATACACAGGTTTCAAACACAACAAATGAATCAAAACCTGTGTAAAACACATAATAACCAGAAGTCCAACTACACGTTGACCTCAATAACATAATACACATAGTTCACATATCACGTAGATTAATAATCAATAATCAAGACTAAACAGTCTAACACACATCTACGTTTACTTGTTGTAACCAAATAGTTACAACTAAATCAAATGATGAGTTCTGAATCCACTCACCGATACCTCTGACGTCTCCACACTCAGGATTCTTATATCACTGAGTCTGACGTTGATCTGAAACAAAAAATCATATACAAGTTAGAAATTCGTTCCATAATTATCATTATAGCCCATTTATCAAATCAGGTAATCCCTGAAGTCTAGGCAAACAAAAGTTCAATCAGAAATGAACTTAGAAAATCTTGCAATGATGTTTAAAACTGAAAAATGTCATTTTCGGGCCCTAGATGACCCCGAATGGCCAAAAACTGCCTAGGCTATAATATATAGTCTTGATTACTAGGTCGTTTCCAAGTGACCATGCAATTTTCAACTAAATCCGAGTTAGTGATATTTTCACAAATCGCGTCTCAAATACACTTTACGCATTTTCAAAATTTGCAAAACAAAACTCTTTTATAAACTTAGCGACACAACCATTGTGTCGCACCACAAACCCTTGCGACACTACCGCGACACTACCACTGTGTCGCACAACAGAATCCTGCGACACTAACATTGTGTCGCAATACTCAAAATGGTCATCTTTAGCGACATAACCAACTGTGTCGCACAACAGAATCCTGCGACACTAACATTGTGTCGCAATACTCAAAATGGCCGTCTTTAGCGACATAACCAACTGTGTCGCAGAACATTCATGCGACACAAACCTTGTGTCGCAATGATGAACAGACCAGTTCCCAGATTCGAAATTCGCGAATTCAAACATGTAATACTCAAATTAACTTATACCAATCCGTGTAATTCACTTATAATCAACTATAATACATAATAATTGGAACCTTACCTCGAATTCACAGCGCATTGCTCAAATTTGATTCAAAACCCAACTTCTCACTTCTTTCTCTCTTTTCTCTTTGTTTTACACTTTAAAAGTAGTTTAGAACGTATGGAAACTAACTGGAAATGTTTGGGCGGCGTAATCATATATATAACATCGAATTACACTTAAGCTCCTTAATTAATTTCAGTTCAGCCCGTTTTGCGACACAGTCCTGCGACACAACCGTTGTGTCGCACAGACACCACCTGCGACACATACCTTATGTCGCAAAAATCAAAACTTTCAAATTTTGAAACGACTAATATTTCACTAATCACCATAAGTCAAAGGGGCTTATTTATCTACGTTTCACAATGAAATACATAATATTAAATAATTTCTAAAACATTTAGATAATCAATTAAATTAATAGAAATTACCAGACCGCAGGAGAGGATGTTACAATAACTGCTCAAACCCGTTGGCCAACCATGGTTGAATAGACTTGAGAAATCTTACCAGAACTAAATAAATTTCAGAGTAAGTTATAGTATATATGAATTTAATATTGTTCATGAAATTAGTTCTATTTTTCCCCTAGCATTTCTGTTCCTTTAAAATGCAACTACACAATAACAATTTGAAACATGTTCCCAATATGTGCAACAATAAATATCAATCAATTTTCCTTTGGCTTATCAAGGATAAAGGAGCTTTGCAAATAATAGCTCATTCCATGTATCCTGAAGCCCAGGCAAACACCAATGTGTGCAATCTGCATAGCTTGTTGGGTTAGCTATTTGTTCCGGCGTCAAAGGGCTCCATTGTTTCTTGTATATTGACGTGTGGGCGTCTTTTCTATAAAGCGAGAGTTGTGTGATGTTTAAATATGTTATGGGAAACTTTTGTTTCGCGAATACATCTCCAGTTACTTTCATGATATTTTTATCACATTCTGATCCCCAGTAGTTTGGATCCTCAATCGGTTGTGTTTGGTTGTAACAATTTCCATATGGGTTGCCTCCCCAGTTGATGCTTCTATACGTAAAACCATTCCATCAAAAAAAAATTAGATGACTCACATACATTATGAGTTATTGAATTATTTATATATTTATTAATAAAGTTTGCATTTTTATGTTGGTAAAGAGAAAAAAACTAACTTTTGATGAGACGGAGACATGCCGGTGAAAAAGACCCTTGTTTTCTCAGGATCCATATGCTTCTCTGTCCATTTCAGCATACTTTTCATTGCCATTTTATAAGCATCTTCTGTTGACACTTCTACTATCTTTTTCACCGCATCATCAAACGATCCATGCCTGCAATTTCCGACACATTGACCCTTAATCAACTGTAAATGCTAATATATTGATCACGTGGATTGTTAATTATTCTACTTATAATAAGTTTGAAAAAGAACTTACAAAATCTTGAAGTCAACACCAGTCATCCACCATAAATAAGTATTGAAAACTATAATATCAACCCCTTCCCAGTGTTTTCCATGCTTGTTTATGGAACCTTTTCGTACAATTCTATCAGAAATACGATGTACCACAGCATCATCAGAGTTCGATTCAAGTAAGAATGGTGCCCAATAGAATTCAATGGTTGCGTTGTAATTCTGCAATAATAAATAATCATCAGAAAGCACACATATTGAAGTTCCCAAGTTATATTGAAAATCTCAGTCTCTTTAGTATGTGGATTGTGGAATAATAAGTTAGTTTAAACTTATAGTTATTTCATAATAGTGCCATTAGTTTTGCATATTTATGTCGGTACAAGATACATATCTGATACTTATACTTCACTTATGTGATATAGCTTTCGGGTCCCCAATATATATGTGTGATTCTCTTTCTTTAAGTACTAATTAAACTTTTATTTGTGAAATGATGCTGGTGTAAAGAAAATATGTTAACGATATTTAAATATTGCGAATACGATTGGTGGTAAATGTTATGTACCTTGGCAGTGAAGATAGTCAGAGAACCGAAAGTTTCCATGGACTTGGCATGATCAGGAATGAGTGAATGTAGAAGGCATACCATCGATACATATTGACCCCGGTTTAAGGAGTCTCCAACGTACATCATCCTCTTGTTTCTTAATGTTTCCAGCATCAATGATGCATTGAATCTGTGACATTAGTTGTCACATTTAGCCATAAGTTCTTTATAGAACAACTATATCTTATATATTGAAGGTATTAAAATGATATCTAATTAATTACAGTAACTAATACATGTATGTAATTATTGATATTGATATGATATCAAAAGTTAGATCAACATTACTTATTCGTGTCATTCTATGTTTTATTGATATTACGATTGCATTGATAGTATCCATTTGTGACGCGTTTTTGCTCGCCACCTAGTATTTATCATCTAGGAAAGAAAAACACTAGTTCTTTGTTGGAAGTCTTGGATGTTGGATACTGGATATTAAATAATCACTTAAGTAGTTTGAATCCCCTATTTTGAGATATTTGGCCTAATCATTATATTTTCTTCCAAGTGCAATATGTCAATAAATTTTTCTAGTCCAAATAAAAGATTAATATTTGAGTTCCAATTAGGCTACTGAAAATAATAAACAACTAGAACCAAACATGGACTGTTGGGCCTAACCAAACCCTGGAGAATTGAGTAACTAAACCCAATACTAATTACGCACAAGATTAATTCAGAGTCATTTAATTTTATCTTTATCGTTCATATTTCTAATTTCTTTATTAAAAAGATTATTGTTTAATTATAAAAAATAAAAAATAAAAATTATTTAACTCCATAATTTCACTTTCAGCCAATTAACTTTTAATAATTTCAAATCAAACTTTCTTTAAATACATGTGTAATACTTTTATTTTTTCAACGTATCTAAATTCCCTAAATTTTGTTGGGGGACGTTAATTATGAGACTGAGGGAATAATGTAGGGATGTACAGAAAACCAAAATAAATAAAACATAATCAAAAAATCGAAAGAACTTAAATGAAAATGAAAGTGAATGATTGATTTTTGATAATACAATAATCGAGATATTTTAATTCGGTTCGAATTAGACATAAAATTGATGATCAATAACTGAACTGAGCTAATACGGAGTAATAAGTTATATACATTTTTATGTATAGTTTTATTATACAAATTAATTAATTAGATTAAACCTTCTTATGATGTTATTTGATTACAACTTTCGATAGTAGATCGTGAATCTACTAGCTATTTCTATACATCATTATATATCTAACTAGTTCTAAAGGCAATTTTCTCAATTGATGTTACATTGCGATTGATCAAGTAGATTTTATTGTTTTGTTTTTTTGTTATATTTTACATAATTAAATGTATATTCACAACTATTCTTAACTTAGTGTGTCATATCTTTGCTAAAATTGTAAAGCTTTACTTAGTATTGTAGCTTAGTAGGTTAAATCCTCAAAATTAGGTTATAAGTCGAAACAGATAAGAAAGCTAATCGATATATAAAAGTGAAAAGCATAATAACCATAATGAAACTAAAATCGAATGATTTCAGTTATTAGAACATAAAACTATTCAGTAAAAGTTCAATATTGTAACCGATAGTAATTCAAGAAAACTGTGAACACCCAAAATTAAAGCCAAATTTAATATTAAAAATAGTTGATAATATTCTAGAAAGGCAAAAACCTATGAATGACAAATGCATTAGCTAATGGTGATAATTCGAGTTAGGACGAGTTGACTTGTTGGAGTTATTGAATTGGTAAGTCAGAATTAGTGGATGCAAATTCAATTTGATTTTGTAATCGGGTTGAGTATTTCAATCCAATCAAAAATCCGCTAATTTAGATCCGACCCAGATAATCTGTTTATCTAATCAGATCAATAGATTTTTGGATCAGTTTCAACTAATAAATGAATTTTAAGTCAAATGAATTACAAAAGTCAATCTCTACGTTTATAATTCATACTAATAATTATAAAAATGTTTATAGAATCCTAAAAAGATCATGTTACTTAGTATTTTCATCTAAATTTAATATTAAAACATCTATACACACTTTGATGTATTAAATTAAAGTAAAACATATAAACTCTCAACTACATCTAAATTTACTTGAGTTGTCAGGTCAATTCAAAAACTCATTAATTAATCTAAATTCGACAAAAAACTGACAAGTTAATAGGTTTCAAGTCAGATGAATTTACATGTTTAAAAATCTCAGCTTAATTTATTTGTTTTCGAATTAATTTCGTGTCAAATTGAGACGCGGACTCTAGCATGAGCTACTACTAGAGCATATCCAAATGCTTAATTATGGGCTTGTGTCGTAACCGATTGTGCTTGATAATGTGTTGGGGACATAAACAAACAGAGTTACAGAGGCGGTGAAAATGTGGGCCTACATTATTAATTTATGACTTGTTTTATTCACGTTGGAGTTTTCACCAAATTTATAACGTTAAAATACGATAGTTAACTTTTGTGAAGACCACATGGTTCAACTCTAAAGATGCTCTTCGTGGACGCCACGATGTAACTCCAATTAAATTCGAGTCTCGAGTTTCTTATTCTATTTTTTAGTTATTTTTCTTTTTTTATACGTATTTTATTAATTAATGTAATATATGCGAATTTATATAGATGTTAAATATTAAATAATAATACTTTTTGTTCTAAAAACGTAGTTTAATTTGACGGTACGGTTATTTAATTACAGTACCTACAAAGTATTCAATATAACACAAAATATTTATTCCCCACCAGTTTCAAAGTATTTCATAGACCCTTGCACGATATTTTCTTTATGGTATTAATAATATTCGATATGAATATATTTATATTATTAATATTAATATGGAAAAGTTGACTAACCTCAAATTTAATAAAAAGTTATTCACTACGAAAAATAATGCATTATTTACCAACCACATAAATGTCTTAAAATATATCCTAAATATTCTAACATTTAATTACAGGCAAATAGAATAATATAAGTTAAATTATAATTGCAAGGATTAAAGAAAATTTACCTTGGAAGAGAACAACCGTGCGGTTGCCATCTCCAAAACTGGTAATCTCGGTCCGGCCGGCCATGCTCTTGACATGTTAACTGTGGTTGTATGTAAGGACACTCCGGTTCATTGTACAACGGCCGGTTCGATGGATCCCACACCCACTTTCCACTAAAAACATCACAACCATTTTCCAGTTTACCAATTGAAAACGCCAACTTCTTATTGTAATCCTTTTCTAAAAATAAAAAACCTTCAAAGTTGTAATATATGAAGAAAGATATAAAGTTTATTAATTACTTAACATATAATTAACATAAAAATAAAAATAAAAACTTACGGGTGGTGGAACGCGGTGGATTCGGATTGATATCGAGATAGTTCAGTCCGAAGATGCAAGCGATATCTTGACCGTAAATGAAGATTGCAAAGAGAATGAAAGCTAAAAATGTGAAAATGTAAGAAGGTAATCGAGCTTTTTTTATGATAATAGAACTTGAAGGTGGCTTCATACTTGTTTTCTTTGGTTTTAGATCATCATTGAATGAAGGTGTATGTGTGTATATACACTTGTAATTGTAATAGATAGATAATAAGTTGAACTTGAAGCATCAACCACTTATTTGTTTATTTATTTATTATGCGTTTCATGGTTTTTGGTGAGCAATGGTATAAAAAGGTGATGTGTTAGTTGATTATGAGTATGTATTTTTAATTGTTGGTCAACTTAGCAGTTAGCACTTTTCATTAAATTTAATGAAATCAAAATATCATATTGATTGAAACTGAAAAAATGTACCTTTTTAAATTTAATAGTAAAAGAAGGTCGGTAACTAGTTGTATCCCTTAACGAATAAATATATAATAAAATATTTATCAGAGGTTGTCTGTCACGTGAAGATCCATGGTTAAATAAAGTTACCATAAAAAATTTCGTTACTTTCAAGTTTCACCCTAAGTTTAAGTTTTCAAGTTGCTATCATATAATGGAGAAATAATTGACGTCTCGACTAACTGGGTGACATAAAACTCAACGTACCTATAATGATTAGATACTTTGTAAAGTCAACGACAAATATAATAGGTATGATATTACATAGACAATAGTATTTGAAGGAGAAGAAGAGTTAGACGATCTTACTCGTTATTTTTGTAATTATGTGTATACTTTATTTTACGTAACATACATTGTTATTAAAATGTAAAGAATATGAATAGTTGATCACAAAATTCAACGGTTAAAATCATCCGATCTCATTCTCCTCAAAATACAATATTTTAAACTTATTTCTTATTACTCGTAAGAAACTTAAGTTTCAAAAATAAAATATATCTAGACGCTTAAAAATAAAGTAATTAAATATAAGCCTATCAAAACACCCTTAGAGCACACGGAGTGGGGAGGAACGCGCAAGTTTCCCGTCGGGAACGTCGTTCCCTCACTCCCTGTCGGCGTTCCGAACAAAGTTCCGATCAGCGTTCCCGGCACAGCGTCCCCCCCACCAGACGTTGTGTTCCAGCTTTATTTTATTTATTTTTTCCTTTTTGTTTTCAAATTTTCATTTTCAATGTAAAAAAATAAAAATAAAATAAAAATAAAAACGGTAATATAGTCGGGTTTTTTTTTTAACTATCCTATTTTCTATCTATAAATACAACACTTCTAACACAACGTTGGTGATACAACTTTCATAAATAACGTAAAACTATTTGATAATTATATAATAGTTATTTACTTAGACTATTATGTTAGAGTTAGAGCATAACGTTTTCAGATAATCGAACAAACGCGTACACAATTTAAATTAAGTTCAACAAATTCTACAAATGCGTATTTATACGAATTAAGTCGTGACATACGAATATTATTGAAACAATTTACAATATTCTAAATCATTGTTGCTATCCTTAATTACCCTAATTATCTAATTTTTACCTAGTTAATCACTAATTAAGCCTAAGTACTAAGATGTCTAGTGGAATTGACCAACTAAACAAAGAATTGGAAAGTCAAAGTGAGGGCCATGCTTCCCTCAACTTTTGGCCAGCCCTCCCCTCCCCTTGCTGCCGTTTTTCTCTAAGCACCACACCACCCCACCACCTTTTCTTCCCTAAATCACTAGAACACTCCAACACCAGCACTCCTTCAATTAAATAATACTTATACCATGCCTAAAATATCTCATTTGTCTTTAGAATTATTAGTTAAGTGGGGAGTTAGTAAAGGATTTCAAACACACACACACTCAAACCTTTCAAGAAAAGTGCATCTCCACTCTCTCTTTGGCCTCCCTCCATCAACATTCACAATCATCATAATTTATATCATATTCACCTCATCTTTTCTTCAAGAATCACCATAAACCACCACCTCTACATTATGGATACACTCTTTTGAACATTTATACTACATTTGATCTCCTTGTGATCTCATAATCTTGAGATCACCACATTAAAAGGAAAAGCTAGCAAAAATCTGGGTTTATTTAAAAGAATTTCGGGTTGAAGATTCAAGTTCTTTTCTTATTTTCTTCATTTTCATCTAAGAACATTGTAAGGAGAACACTTCCTCTTGGTCTTTTCATTTCCTTACATTTTAAGTGTTTACATGCTATATATTCACTCTCTCGTAAGAATCGACTAAATGCATGCTAGAAACTCTAGTTAGAGAGTTTAAACGGTTAAAAACGTGTAAAACATACTTAAAACGACTTAGAACGAAACGGGTATTAAAATGAATGGCTAAACACATGATTATGGTGATATATATGTTATATGGCGTCTTTGAATGTGTTGAAACGAATTTATAGTTGGAATGGTGAAAGAATAGCTAAACGAAACAAGAAAGGTCAAAAATGTGGTTTTTGAACGAAAAGCAAAACGGGACTCTAAAAACGAGTAACAAAACTCTCGGCTATCTCATTTGATCTATAACATGCTTTGACATAGGTAAAATGCGAAAAGAATTGATTTAAAACGTCAAAAAAGAGCCTAGAACACAATTTATGAAAAATTGGATATCTAGCCGAAAATGGCCTTACCCGGACGGGTGAGACCTCATCCGGACCGGTGATTTAACTCGGCTGGGTTTCTGTTGGCTAGTCACCCGGACGCATGACTAGTCACCCGGCCTACTTAGCCTTACTCGGACGGGTGGCTAGGCCACCCGAACAGGTAACCCTTTATTTCAGACGCATAGAAATTGACCATTCAACATATGTCGTTTTCCCACTATATACAACTAATAAGAACACTTATGAATGTATAACGCATCCTGCTCTGATTTAATTCTTTCATAATATATAGTATGTCCCTATCTATACACCACAATTCTACTACGATTTTGGTCTCACTATACAATTTTAATCCGAACATATGTACATTCGGGTACATAATTGATTTCCTGTACAAGTCCCCGAATTCGCCGGTCTTAAGTCAATGTTTATTTTAATCATAATTTTGGTGAGGTAAACACACAATCATTTTCTAAAATGTCAAAAAGTATTACATATTAATCTACTAAGTATATTGAATGACCCTGTATATACACGGATATTAAAAGCTAGTAACTTATACAACACTTAGAGGTAGCATGACCACAATAGCCATCTAAAATTTCGAAGGTAAAATTATAACTTTGCAACAAGATAAATTACAAGGACCTGAATTGTAACGAATGAGAAAAGAAGAACCTAGCGATGACAGTCAAGACAGAACAGCACAGGGATAATCCCCTTATTTTCAATCAAAACGACGTAAATTAAAACCCTAACGTTACCGTACAACCTTTAACCGCCTACGCCGGAAACGACGCACACGGTTAAGCTCCACCGTAACTTACCTGCCACGCGTACAGGTAGCCTATTCATTTTCATCAATCATTTTTTATTATAAAGTATATATATATATATGTTTTTATCATCTTTATTTCTAAATTATATTTATTTATATCTATAACCATACATTTATTGATCTAATTCATAGTATATGCGTACTTGTATATGTATGTATATAAGCGCAGAAGTCATTGGATACATGGTTTAACAATTGACATAGTTTCTAGGTTATTAATTTTGAATATGTTAATTGGTATGTATTTACGGTTTTTAGGGTTTATTTAGGGTTTTGGTTCAATTTATAGATGTAAGATGATGTATGTTCCGTTTTATTACAGTTTATGGTATTTGTTTTATCCATGCAACTAAATGTTAACAACAATCAAAACAGATACCATAAACTGTAATAAAACAGAACATACATCATCTTAAATCTATAAATCGAACCAAAACCCGAAATAAACCCTAAAAACCGTAAATACATACCAATTCACATATTCAAAATTAATAACCTAGAAATTATGTCAATCGCTAAACCATGTATCTAGTGACTTCTGCGCATATATACATACATATACAAGTACGCATATAATATGAATTAGATCAATAAAAGTATGTTGTAGATATAAATAAATATAATATAGAAATAAAGATGATAAAACATATATATATATATATATATAAATATATACTTTATAATAAAAAATTATTGACAAAAATGAATACGCTACCTGTATGTGTGGCAGGTAAGTTACGGCGGAGCTTAACCGTGTGCGTCGTTTCCGGCGTAGGCGGTTAAAGGTTGTACGGTCACGTTAGAGTTTTAATTTACGTCGTTTTGATTGAAAATAAGGGGCTTATCCCTGTGCTGCTCTGTCTTGGCCGTCATCACTAAGTTCTTCTTTTCTCATTCGTTACAATTCAGGTCCTTGTAATTTATCTTGTTACAAATTTATAATTTTACCTTCGTAATTTTAGATGGCTATTGCGGGCATGCGACCTCTAAGTGTTGTATAAGTTACTAGCTTTTAATATCCGTGTATATACGAGGTCATTCAATGTAAATAGTAGATTAATATGTAATACTTTGACATTTTAGAAAATGATTGTGTGTTTACCTCACCAAAATTATAATTAAAATAAACATTGACTTAAGACCGGCGAATTCGCGGACTTGTACAGGAAAACAATTCTACACCCAAATGTACATATATCCGGATTAAAATTGTATAGTGCGACCAAAATCGCAGTAGACTTGTGGTGTACTGATAGGGACATACTATATATGATGAAAGAATTAAATCAGAGCATGATGCGTTATACATTTATAAGTGTTCTTATTAGTTGTATATAGTGGAAAAACGACATATTTATTTGGGTTGTCAGATCAATCCAAAAACTCATTGGATGATCCAAACTTGACCCACAAAAATAATAGGTTGGCCGGTTTCGAGTTAACGGGTTCGCGTGTCAAAAGACCCCGACCTAACCTACTTATTTTCGAGTCACTTTCGTATCGAATTTCAGGTCACGTCGGAACTTGCCGGCCTGACTACTAGCCAATTTTTTTGGACAAGCAAAAGCAAAACTAAAACTAAAACTAAAAAAATTCAACCATAGAACAATCATATAACTAATCTTCAACATAAATTCAAATTATAATTTATATATCATATTACATAAAATACCATCACAATCACATCATTAACTAAAACCTAAACACCGAAATCATAACAACAATTTCGTGTTTTCGACATGATCGATTACATTACATACATTCTATTCCATTCCTTAATCAGCATCATCATCAAATTATTACATCTCAATCCAACGCGCAAGCTGTGTAGGATTCACAACATTCGGTATACGAACTCCTGATTCGCTATCCATCATCAACAAACTCATTAACTCTTTATACTTCTCAGTAATATTTCCACTCCTTTTCGCTGCGGTTTCATCGAACTTGTTTCCTAACACTGTTCCTTTTGTTAAATATTCATACTACCCTGCTAATAACTTATTTGATGACGTCATCTCCTCCTTTAACTGAGTTGCTCCTGCTGCTGCTGACGTCACTGTCTCTGAACCGGTTCGCGGCGGCGGAGGAAATTGACGTTTTGCCTGAAAAATCGATTCGCGATCCTTTTGTTTTAATCGTGATGATATCTTAAATTCAACGTTGCATAAGCTCGTTGATCGTTTATGTTTTTGGCGGGAAATGTTTTTGATAATTTTTTTGAAGTAAAGGTAACTAGGTTTAGGTGAAATGAAAATAGATAAAATGAGAAGACAAAAAAGAAAACAGAGGAGGGTGAAGATATAAATAGGTGTAAGCTAAGGGGGTGAAATTGTAAATTACGAGGAAGTTTAGAAAAAAGATAAAAAAATGAAATATAATTTTAGGGTTTCAACGGGATCTGCTAGATCTGGCGGAGACGTGGTGGTTGTGAGGAGAGTGGTGGACAACGGATGCAGCAGCGGAGATGAAGTGAAAGATGGCGGAGGGAGACGGTGGTAGGGCGGAGAACGGTGGCGGAGAAACTGTTTATGATTTGGGGGGTTTTTATATAGAGGAATAATATTTGGTGTGTATAAATATGTTAGATGGATTTTAGAAATGTCATTAAGGTTTGATTAATTTACAAAATTTGCCATTTTGAAAGACCGGTTTTCTTTATAGTTACATTTTTAATTTTTAATGTTAATAAATAATTAATTATTAACTTCTAATTGTTTAAGTAATGTAACGGTGATAATTAATTTATTTATTTTTATTATACATGATTTTTTTATTAAATAATATGTCATCATTAAATAGTACTCTAAGTATCTAAATTAAAAAAGAATAAATTAAAAACACATAATATATCGTATATCGAACTGTAAAGAAGTAATATTGAAAGAAAGGAGTCCACTATTTGAAGTAATTATCGTTTATTATTGCAATAGAGGTAAATTGGTAATTCTAATTTTCTTTTATTGGAGTCAAAATAGTCAAAAATATAAAGATGATTTATAAATAGTTTTAAATAAATAATACATATTGGGATAAGGATAATACATCTAGACATTAAAATAGTTTTAGATAAATAATTAAAAGTTGTACATCAACCTGTAACAATAATACATCGTACAGGTAGCCTATTCATTTTCGTCAATCATTTTTTATTATAAAGGATATATATATGTATATAAAGAATGTTTATATGAATGTCAGTTAATATTCATGACTGCTCCTAAAGAATATTAACAGACGGTCTAGATTTACTTTCTCATTCCTTCAAGATTGAAGTTCCGTATTCCTTATGAATCATTCCTCTGTTTATATATATATATATATACTAGATTTAAATCCGTGCTATGCACGATAATTTAGATTATGCAATTCTTATATAATAAATAAAAAGATTTCTAAAGTTTTTTATAGAGAAAATCTTACATTCCATAACTATCTACAAATATAGTCTATTGGTAAATAACTAATTAACATATTTATGCAAAACTCTAAAATATGAGAAACATTACTCTGACAAAAAAAACCACCCACCACAAACATTAGATGCTTGTAACAAAAACTACAACAAAGAACACGAGTTTATTAACATACAATGAACATGTTACATAAAGCAACATTAAAGAGTTTATATATAACATGTAGAAGATTAGGAGAACACAAACAATATAAAACTATACTAATAATCTCACCCATCAAAATAAAAGATAGTTAGTTGTGAATAGAATGATAGGAGATACCTATATTTTATTTACCTTTTTTTATTTATTTATAATAAACATAGACATACAATTATGATTTAGTAGTCTTACTGTTCCAATCCATTTAGAACTCAATGTAAAGATCATGTCGGATCGAACAACACACCTTTAGATGCAAGCATCAATTCAAATTACCATTATTATCTACGTCAAATCATTTAGATAAAATAAATAAGTTAACGAAACCGGCCAATTGAGTTATAAGTGAATAACATTAATAAAGCTAAACTAACATCAATTATCGGATAACATAAAACGTTCTAAAAGTATAAATTCCATTGCACATGACAAGTTGAACGATAGACAACATAAGTCTGACAAAGAAGCACGAAATATTCAATGAAACAAAAACCCGTAAGTTTGAATAGGTAGATGTAAAAAGTACCTCTTAGTTCACGTAATGTTAAGATAATTCTTATATATCGTTACAACTTTCTGTATTCTCGAACTTCTGTAAAAATGGGAAAACATTATAATAGCAAACATGAAAGTTATTTACTATTATATCAAACTATATAGTATCAAATCAATATGTTTACGATTGATAAAAGAAACTTAAATAACAATGATAGCTAAAATGTTCTAACTACATACATAACTTTTGTAACAATAAATTAGAAAACAATGTAATTTTGTTCCACCAAGTTCGTGATTGCATAAGGTACAGATATCTAATTTTTACTTTTAGATGAAGATTGACTCATATGTAGAATTATATTGCATAAGGTATAGACCGAAGTTTCATGGTTACATATCTTTCTAGGATTTTATCAACTTTTCAATTTTTTTAATTTATGTTATATATCCAAACAATATCAATAATGGTTTATCTTGATTTAAATTTAAACATATGTATCTACCATAATTTTGTGTGGTTATTTTTTCACTGAAAACCAAAAAAAATAAAAAGAGATAAATTAGTACTCTGTAGTCCATAAAACATTGTGATATTATTTGAAGAATTTATTTTAAAATTTATAATTAGCTTAAATCTATTAATTAATTAGTTAAACTTTTTGAGATATTGTCATGTGACAATAGAATATTTATAATATAATGTTTATTCATATAATTTTAATATTATGAAATTTAATATAATTAATTATTTTTAAATTTTTAGAGTTTGATTCGTGAAAATTCAATGATTATTTTTAAGTAATTAAATAATAAAATTAATATTATTAATATTAATAGATTTAATAATTTAATATTATTTTTTAAATTAATATTTGAATAGAATTTATAAAATCTTTAATTAAATAATATTATATTTAAATATTATCTAGTTCTAATATGTAATTAATTATTTATTTTAAAATTATGAGAGGTTGCAACGTGACATTTTATCTATGTGGTAAATTGTGAATCAACCTTTTGTTGTCCTTTAGTATATATATATATATATATATGTATATCTGTATATGTGTTTTTATCATCTTTATCTCTATATTCTATATTATATTTATTTATATCTATAACCATACTTTTATTGATCTGATTCATATTATATGCGTAGTTGTATATGTATGTATATATGCGAAGAAGTCACCGGATACATGGTTTAGCGATTGACATAGTTTCTAGGTTATTAATTTTGAATATCTGAATTGGTATGTATTTACCGTTTTTAGGGTTTATTTAGGGTTTTGGTTCAATTTATAGATGTAAGATGATGTATGTTCCGTTTTATTACAGTTTATGGTATCTGTTTTGATTGTTGTTAACATTTAGTTGCAGGGATAGGATTTGTTAAAGTTTTGTAATATATGCTACTTTGATTTGAGGATAATGAGGAAGCCTACAGGACATAAGGAGAAGTATTCAATTAAATCTGAAATCTCACTGAGTTATGATGACGATGGTACTGCGGCACGGACGAGGCCGTTTAGTTATGAAGAGATAATGCTTAGAAGGAAAAAGAAAAAGGAGTCTGAAAATGTTGAAGATCAGCGAGTTGTTTCGGAGGTAGTTGTTTCCGGTCGTGCAGAATCTGATAAGCACGGAGGCAGGGTAGATGGTGGTGTTAAAAAGGAGTCTGGAAGTGTTAAAGATCAGCGAGTTGTTTCGGAGGTAGTTGTTTCTGGTCGTGTTGAATCTGATAAGCACGGACGCAGGGAAGATGGTGGTGGTAGAAAGCAGTCTGGAAGTGTTAAAGATCAGCGAGTTGTTTCGGAGGTAGTTGTTTCTGGTCGTGTTGAATCTGGTAAGCACGGACGCAGGGAAGATGGTGGTGGTAGAAAGCAGTCTGGAAGTGTTAAAGATCAGCGAGTTGTTTCGGAGGTAGTTGTTTCTGGTCGTGTTGAATCTGATAAGCACGGACGCAGGGAAGATGGTGGTGGTAAAAAGGAGTCTGGAAGTGTTAAAGATCAGCGAGTTCCTTCGGAGGTAGTTGTTTCTGGTCGTGTTGAATCTGATAGGCAAAGACACGGGGATGGTGGTGGTGGTAATAAATTACGTGATTATAAGGAGACTAAAAGGGTAAGTTCACGAGCAAAAGAAGATAAGTCTAAGGTGAGAGAAGATAAAATAGTGGAAAGGGAATATAAAGAAAGTAGTAATGCTCATATAAGATCGAAGATTGTTAGTGATGACACAAAAGATAGACGGAAAGAAAGAAGTGTCGATGAGAAGAGAAAGAACCAGGATAGGTCAACTGATGAGGTTGACCATGAACATATAAAGAGGCATGCTAAGGATTCTGCAGGGAAAGATAGTGATGGAAATGTTAATAGAGACAGAGAGAAATCTGAACATGTCAGTAAGAGGAGGACTGAAAATGGATATGATGAGCGAGGGAGAGACCATGCATCACGAAAGTGGCATGATTCTGATGCTTCAGAGAGGAAGGAAAAAAGGTCTACATCTGAATATAATCAGGAAGACTTAAAGTCGAGAGGCAAACGATCAAGGAGTAGAGAGCCTGAGAGAGACAAAAGTAGAAGGTCCATTTCGTCTTCACCACGGGGACATAAGCAAAGATTGCATGATGTACGAGAGCATGAACAGCTATCATTACATTCTTCAAAAGATAGGAAGATGTCAAATAATGGTTCAGGTAGCAAGTCTAAGAGACATGATACATCTTCAAGCCGGCTTGGTGGCTATTCGCCAAGAAAGAGAAGAAGTGAGGCTGCTGTTAAGACTCCGTCCCCGATTAGTCATTCTCCAAAGAAGAAAAATGCCGGATGGGAGTCGCCACCTGTCACGATGAAAAGCAGTTTGCCTTCAACCAACAAAACTGAACTATCTAATAGACATGAGGTGTCCGGTACGGTGCCGCTCACACCAAGCATGCCGAAGCCAACCTATGGGGTTCTTTCCAGCATTCCTCCAATGATAATGATGAATGCTTCTGTTGACTCAGTCCAACTTACTCAAGCAACAAGACCTAAAAGAAGGATTTATGTAGAAAACTTGCCATCTTCAGCCTCTGAGGAAGCTGTTATGAAATGGCTTAGTGGTTATCTTCGACCTTATGGTGTTAATCATGCTCAGGGCATGAGCCCTTGTATTAGTTGTATTGTAAGTATCTTATTGCTGTCAACGTGCGTTTTTAATATATCCATTCCATGTTTTTGTTTATCATGGATCCATTGCAGGTGAACAAGGAGAAGGGCCAGGCTGTAGTGGAATTTCTTACTCCCGAGGATGCTTCTACCGCTCTCAGTTTGGATGGCAAGTCTTTCTCCGGCAACATTCTAAATATCAGACGCCCCAAAGACTATGTTGAAACAACTGTAAGACTGATAACCAGATGAACTTATGGTTTATTCTTATGTACCATTGTACCATTTTTGCTTATCTGACTTAGGCTGAAGAACTTGAACGTTATCAAATTTTCATCATGTTAAGCTAAAAATGACAGATTCTAGGCCCATGAGTAATAGATGGACTTATAACTCCTATAGTGAATCTATAGGGAGTCATTATTGACCAGCTTTAGCAGATGAATACAGTATTTGAAAGACACATCCATCTCAGTGTAAGAGTGTACCCAGTATGTGCAAGTCAGTTGTGTTATCTGCACGAATGTTGTAGAAGGACAACTTTAATTCCTGCATTAGATGGATACAACACCTGACCTTAAATAACTGAACACTGATCTAAGATCTGTCTTAGGTTGATGATGGTAATTATGCTAATTTCATTGGTAATTTTTCTACTTCAATAGAAGGATATCTGAGCATGAAGCATTATATCATATGAAATATTCTCTTTTGAGGTTTTGTGTAAATTAACACATGTTGGTTAAAGGGTTACAAGGTAGTAGTTTGGTGACAGTCGATGTTGACTTAGAGTTTATAAGCTTTGGAATGTACTGCTTAGATAGCTATGTTACTTTGCTTTGCTTGCTTTATCATCTGTATGATATTGAACGATCTATATTCTCAAAGCACCTAGTTATTGTTACTAAATACATGAAGTACATACAATATCTGACTAGTAGGCTTGTGATAGTTATGAAGAATCTTGTGTAACAGACGTTTTACCTTAGACATGAAAATGATCTGCTCTCAATTAGTAAACAGTTGAAGATTATTAGTTTTTAGCAAAATAGGGTTTTAATTTGAGTCTGAGACAGTGTGTCATAAAATGGCGTTTGTGCCAATGATCATGATCTTTCCTTATTAATGGGACCCAAGCCTAAACATATGTTCTAGCCCATTCTGTGTTCTTTCATATGTTTATCAGTGCATGTGGAATGCACTTGACTTCATGATGACTTATGGTTGTCTCTCAGACCGATGTTCTTGATCATAGGTGTATGCCCGGATCCCCTTTATGGCAGTATATATGGCTACCTATGGACAGAATAACTTCGGCACATTCTCTTCTTAGGAAGTGCTGATAGTTATGAAGATGTATCTAGAAGATGAAAACATGATGTTATCTAAAATGTTCATCTTTCATTCCGATATCACATTCTTAAGGGTATTTATGACATTTGTTATTCCTAAATCGCTAACACATGATATTTTGACAAAATTAGGTAGCCAGATGTATTAATTAAACGATAATGGCATCTATGTGAATACTTCCCTTTCACCTAATGTAAAGTAGCATTTATACCTGTGGACCTTCTGCTATATGAGGAAAATTACAGGTTTTATCTGAGATTTTCATTGTGGATTTCAGGTTTGTTTATGTTTTAATATCGTGCAACTTTAATGCCTATTTATCCGTGGCAATATAAATGGAAGGAGGGTGATATGCAGAAAGAGCAATTATTTTCATTTGGATATTAACTATCCAATAGTTGCTATATCTTCTTTTTTGTTTTAGAATGTGAAAAGCAAGGCTATTAAACATCTAACTTTGAAAATAACTTCGTATTAACTTGCAGTAATTTGTTAGATTCGATATCTTAATCCATTTCATACCTAAGGTATACAAATTAGTGTTGATATTAGATTACATCAAATCCAACTACTGTTCTACATTCTTTTTTGTCCTTTTCTTGTATGATATATTTATAATCATCTTTTAGTTAGAAGATATTCTTTCTGACAATCATGTTGGATTCTTAAATAGGCTGTTTATGTTGGGTATATCATAATTCACGTTCAGGATGGTGATGAAGCTGACTCCTAATATAAGAAGATTTTCAGGTGTAGTGTGATATTTATTTCCATGAGTATGAAGAACTTACACTGTAGTGGCAATATTTGTTGCAAATGTAGGTGCCTCTTTTTCTGAGAAGACTTAGTACACAGATAGTTTATGTCATTATACATCTAATGGTTGCTATATGTATACTAAGGTGTGAACTGTTGGTGGTGTTGAAACTTATGTCTGCAAATATCTATCATCACTAATTACAACTCTGCCATCTTCACTTATTAGGGAGTTTGGATTGCCAATTTTATTCCACCAGCTTTAGCCCTTTGTGTTTTCTTCCATGTAATTGAGCTTGCCAACTTATATTGTAGTATACATGAATTTACATTTGTAAATCTTCCAGCAGTATATTATTACCGTATAGCTTTTTTGATATTGTAAAATAATTCTTTGCTAGTACTGTAAGTCCGCGTGGTAGCATTACATAGTTTATGTTTGAATGTATGGTAATTAAGTTGTGGTTTCTGAGGTTACCATTCATGTAGCAGGTTTTCAGACAGTTGCTATTTTCATGCAGACTGGTGTTGTATCGGAGAAACCTTTGGCTGGGGCTGTTTCAGTTAAAAACATCGTTGAAGACTCCCCCAACAAGGTTTGTTTGTTAAACCATCAAGCTTCCTGTTGTGTATAGTATTTTATTAGAGGTGGCATTTTCGGCCTGTTCAATTATCAATGGCCCAATATGGGTTGTGCTTTATATCAAAAGGGTGAAATGGATGCAGATCAAACTGGTGGAAGGTCGTTCGAAGTCTATTTTTAATGCATACGTCGTACATCACATTTTCTTAAAGATTTAGATTATTATTTCAGTAATATTGTTAATGTGTTTTGACCTGTTACCCAACACGCCCATCATGCCACCTTTATGTCTTATCATAGACAAGCCATATTTCTTTAGTACTGTATTAGGTTTGTTGAATTATTTACTTCTATGTTAGGTTGCCACATCAGGGTCACGGCAGTGCAATTTTACATTAGAATAATTTTGGTTTCAATGTGTTTAATGCAAACCACCTTTAGTCTATGCTGTGTATATAGCTGCAATTAATTTTATGAATATAAATAAGTAAAACAATATCTACTTCAGGTTGCTGTATTATGCTTTCTTGGTGCTACTCCATTGTTTACCACCCTAAGTGTAATTTTTTCATGATACAGCACTACAATAGAGGTGGAAATCCTGAATCATTTACTTATTAATTGGTTAAATAATAACTTAGCTGAAAACCAAATGGGTCAAATAGATCGAACGGGTTGAAAGTTTTATGAAGTACATGTTTGATGCACATAACCTCCAAAATTGGTATTTTAGTTTATAATTTGAAGTAGTTATGTAGTTTCTGCAATATTGTTTAACTGTCAACTACTCAATTATATATGAAAAGTTAACATAAATGGACAAAAAAAGTGTTTGTGGGTCAACCGAACCCAACCTGTTTTGATCCACCCTAAAATTACTCTCTTTGACCTGATCTTCCCGTCTGTCACGTTTGAAGAATCTTTATATAAAAAAGATGTGAAGTTCAGAAAAGTGTGCAATCTAGCTAGTAGCTACATGGTTCATGCAGCCAAGGATTTTGAATAATAGAAACTAAAAAACATACAGCCAAAAGCTACTCTCTAGGGTTAGAACCGAAGATATCCACTTGTCTAGTAGGTTTTGCGTATGATTTCTATTACTTAAGTATGTTGATATCCCCAACTATATGGCTTTAACACCTCTCTGCCAGAAGTAGGATCTTCGAACATTATAAATCATTCTACCATTCATGGGTGAAAACTGATGTCCTCAGCACAATTTTGCAAATAAATAGCCCAAGTGTTTCTCGAGAAGAGATGGGAAATATGTAGGACTTCAAGTGAAATATTATGCTAAGCTTGAATCTTTAGTTAAGTTTGAATCACTTCTTTTTCTCTTGTTGAAAAAAATGGCATATTGGTTTTGTCTTGCAGATCTTTATTGGTGGAATTTCGAAGGTTATTACTTCTGAAATGGTAAGCTTATGATAACCTCAAGTTCTTGTTTCAGATTTTCGATCTCTTATTTTAACCATCTAATTAGCTACGGGGTCTGCTTCACAGCTCATGGAGATAGCTAGTGCGTTTGGACCTCTAAAGGCTTACCATTTTGAGGGTAATGCAGCTCTTGACAGTCCATGTGCTTTTGACAGTCCATGTGCTTTTATCGAGGTATACAACTACTTTTAATTTTTGTATTTTTGTTTATGGAGAGGCCTTACTTTGCTCGCGTCAATGTTGGTATTCGCAGTCTTATCTGTACCTTTATTTCCTTCTATCATGTTTCGTCATAACCACTGTTATGCAGTATGCTGATCAATCAGTCACTGTCAAAGCACGTGTGGGTCTTAATGGTATGAAGCTTGGCGGGAAAGTCCTGACTGTAACTCAAGCAACTCAAGATGCTTCATTATTGGTACACCATCACTCTCTTCCTTGATATAAAAAAATATTGGAGTGTGTTGTGTACTTTATCTTCTGTTAGTGGTTCAGTAGTTATGTTTTTGTGCGTGTCTCCTCTGTGAATTGATGAGGTACATTGTTTGGCACCAGATCCCTTTGTAGTATCAACCCATTTCCTGATGAAACTCTATTGGTTTACGTTATGTTTTATCACTAACGGATCAAATTGGTCAAATTAAAAACTTGTATTATGTTTTTTTCCAAATGAATTAAATGGGTTGAACCGGTTAAAACTCGACCAAATTGGATTTTAAATGCATACGATCTCATTAGTTTGATCCATTAACCAGCCTGCCTGACCCACCCATTTAGTCACATTTATGTTCTATGCTATTGGAGTTGAGATCTTAATTGGCCATAACATCATCAGGAAAATCATGGTGACCTACCTTTCTATGGGACTCCTGTGCATGCACAACCACTTCTTGAGAAACCTACACAAGTTTTGAAACTCAATAATGTGGTATGTTTTTCCAAGTTTGATGTAGAATCCTTTTAATTGTTTTGTATTTCTTTTGTTTCAAGTATGTATTATTGTGATCTACTCGCTCTATTTACCTGCATAGGTGGACCCACACGGCCTATCCTCACTCTCTGAATTGGAATTTGAAGAGCTACTAGAAGATATACGCCTAGAGTGTGCCAGGTCTAATGCACTAACATCCTATTCCTTTGAAAGAGGCAATTGACTCATTTATTTTATCAATTGTTTGATTAGGATCTGTTTTATTTCAAAAGGGTTGTGTCAAAAGGTTTAGCTAAAAGGAGATTGGGTTAAATGGGTTGAATGGGCTGAAAGTCTCCCAAAGTTTATTATTACTGCATGCTAAAATGCTCCTATTATTACATTGTATAGTCTTACATAAAAGGCTTGCAAATATACAAAAGAATGTTTTCGGGTCAACCTGACCTGCACCATACTACAAAATGACCAGTTTTGGCCCTGTTTTGACTTATCACCCCAACCTGCCGACCTGCTGATCTTGCCATCTCTACTACAAGCCGTATGCAGAGGGAAAAGGAAGTTGGTTTAGGTTTAAGGTTTCCATGTGATACTCGTATCTTTAAATTATATAATCAATTTTGCAGGTTTGGCATGATCAAGTCGATTAATATCATTAAGCAAACCAACATGCCCACAACCTTGGAGACAATTAACGTTTCTGAAGAAGCTAGTTCCATGGTCGATGAAATAATGGAGCCTTCAAAACTTGACACAGAGCAGCATGTAGAAGTGAAAGAACCTGCAGATCTGAACAAATGTCATGATGATAAACAACAAGTCGTATCAGCTCTTATAGACGGCAGCAATGAACCTGAAAAGTATAATGGGGCTGCTGGAGCTAATGGTGTTGCTGGTAATAAACAAGAAAACGAGATGCCAAAAGATGAAACATATGACACAACTATGGTTGATAGTGTCGCAGAAAACCCGAACTTCGGTAACCAGAACCAAATAAGCTTTGCAATAGATGGATTGGAGTTGAATGACAGCAAACATGTTGATGATATTGGAACGGAAAACACATCGATTAAACCAGAAACACAGGATATCTTGAAAGACGATCCACATGAGCTGAGTGATATCTTTGAGGTTGGTTGTGTATTGGTGGAGTACAAACGGACAGAAGCTTCTTCCATGGCTGCTCATTGTTTCCATGGACGCGTTTTTGATGGAAGAGTGGTGAGCGTGGAATATGTTGCATATGATGATTACTCCACCAGGTTTAAAAAATGAGTTCATTTCGACTATCTTTTTCTCATTATGAATATTTTAAGAAAATTCAATCGCCGAGGTGAAAACAGGGGATATGTTGTTTTGTTCATTGGATTTTGTTATCGATTTATACATGTATGATCTTGTATTAACCATCATATATGCGTAACCTTGGTTTTAGAGGAATTATTTCGGTGTATTAGCTGTTGATTTTGTAAAGAGTTAATAGTCTCGACTTCCAAAAAATGGTCGTTATATGTTGTGTTTTACCTTCAAGTCAAATGGGTAAGATCTAGTATTTGAGCAAAAATTGAAGTCAGTTGAAAACTATTTTGAAGTGTTCACCGATATTACAAATTCAAATGATAATGAAGGATTAGCTACTTAACATAGTTATAGTTATTTGACTTATTAGAGCTTCGACTACGAAATTGGCTTCATTGTCTTAGCTGATGGGCGTCCCAAGGCATCCAATGGTGGCCAACCTTTCATGGTTGGCCTCGGGGAAAGCAAATCGGGGTTCCATAGCCAATCGTTTTTCCTTTTTCTTTTTAATGCATGATGTATTACTGTTATAGGTTGATGTACAACCTTTTCAGTAGAGATAAAAAAATGAATGCTTATTTATCTAAAACTATTTTAACGTCTAGATGTATTATCTTTATCCCAATATTTATTATTTATTTAAAACTATTTGTAAATCATCTTTATATTTTTGACTATTTTGACTCCAATAAAAGAAAATTAGAATTACCAATTTACCTCTATTGCAATAATAAACGATAATTACTTCAAATATTATTTCTCTGTATAAAAACCCCCCAAATCATACACAATTTCTCCGCCACCGTTCTCCGCCCTACCACCGTCTCCCTCCGCCATCTTTCACTTCATTTCCACCGCGGCATCCGCCGTCCACCACTCTCCTCACAACCACCGTGTCTCCGCCAGATCTATCAGATCCCTTGAAACCCTAAAATTTCATTTCGTTTTTTTATCTTCTTTCTAAACTTCCTCGTAATTTACAATTTCACCCCCTTAACTTACACCTATTTATATCTTCACCCCTCCTCTGTTTTCTTTTTTGTCTTCTCATTTTATCTATTTTCATTTCACCTCAACCCAGTTACCTTTACTTCAAAAAAATTATCAAAAACATTTCCCGCCAAAAACATAAACGATCAACGAGCTTACGGAACGTCGAATTTAGGATATCGTCACGATTAAAACGAAAGGATCGCGAATCGATTTTTCAGGAAAAACGTCAATTTTCTCCGCCGCCGCGAACCGGTTCAAAGACAGTGACATCAGCAGCAGCATGAGCAACTGAGTTAAAGGAGGAGATGACATCATCAGATAAGTTATTAGCAGGGTACATGGCATATGAATATTTAACAAAAGGAATAGTGTTAGGAAACAAGTTCGAAGAAACCGCAGCGAAAAGGAGTGGAAATATTACTGAGAAGTATAAAGAGTTAACGAGTTTGTTGATGATGGATAGCGAATCAGGAGTTCGTATACCGAATGTTGTGAATCCTACACAGCTTGCGCGTTGGATTGAGATGTAAAAATTTGATGATGATGATGATGATTAAGGAATGGAATGGAATGTCGATCACGTCGAAAACACGAAATTGTTGTTATGATTTCGGTGTTTAGGTTTTGGTTAATGATGTGACTGTGATGGTATTTTATGTAAGGTGATATATAAATTATAATTTGAATTTATGTTGAAGATTAGTTATATGATTGTTCTATGGTTGAATTTTTTTAGTTTTAGTTTTAGTTTTAGTTTTGCTTTTGCTTGTCCAAAAAAGTTGTGCTAGTAGCCAGGCCGGCAAGTTTCGACGTGACCTAAAATTTGATACGAAAGTGACTCGAAAATAAGTAGGTTGGGTCAGGGTCTTTTGACACGCGAACCTGTTAACTCGAAACCGGCCAACCTATTATTTTTGTGGGTCAGGTTTGGATCATCCAATGAGTTTTTGGATTGACCTAACAACCCGAATAAATTTAAATTATACTTAAAATTTTAAATGTTTTACTTTAATATAATACATCAAAGTGTATATTATTGCTTCAATTATGAATTTGGATAAAATACTAGACAGTATAATTTTAATGATTTTATAAACACTTTATTCTTATTAGTATGAATTATAAACTAAGAGATTGACCCATGTGACCCATATGACTCGAAATTTTGACCTATTAGTTGAAAATCACCCGAAAATCTATTGACCTTATTAGATAAATAGGTTACCTAGATCGGGTCTGGGTTAACAGGTTCAGGGTTAGGCTGAAATACTCAACCCAATTAGAAAATCAGGTTGGGTTTGGGTCGACTAGTTCTAACCTGCCAACCCGATAACCCGAGCGGGTCAACTCAACCCAACTCAAATTGCCACCCCTACTAGTTGTAGTTGACTAGTTGTTGTGTATTTTGTTGTGGAATGTAGCGTCCGTCATTTTTACCTCATCATTTAGACATCATTTATAACGGAAGCTATACAAAATATATGTTGTTTTCCCACTATATACAACTAATAAGAACACTTATGAATGTATAACGCATGATGCTCTGATTTAATTCTTTCATCGTATATAGTATGTCCCTATCTGTACATCACAAGTCTACTGCGATTTTGGTCGCACTATACAATTTTAATCCGGATATATGTACATTCGGGTGTAGAATTTTTTTCCTGTACAAGTCCACGAATTCGCCGGTCTTAAGTCAATGTTTATATTAATCATAATTTTGGTGAAGTAAACACACAATCATTTTCTAAAATGTCAAAAAGTATTACATATTAATCTACTATTTACATTGAATGACCCCGTATATACACGGATATTAAAAGCTAGTAACTTATACAACACTTAGAGGTCGCAGGCCCGCAATAGCCATCTAAAATTACGAAGGTAAAATTATAACTTTGCAACAAGATAAATTACAAGGACTTGAATTGTAATGAATGAGAAAAGAAGAACCTAGCGATGACGGCCAAGACAGAGCAGCACAGGGATATGCCCCTTATATTCAATCAAAACGACGTAAATTAAAACCCTAACGTGACCGTACAATCTTTAACTGCCTACACTGGAAACGACGCACACGGTTAAGCTCCGCCGTAACTTACATGTCACGCGTACAGGTAGCCTATTCATTTTCGTCAATCATTTTTTATTATAATGAAACATACACGATGAATGAATTAAACCAGAGCATGATGCGTTATACATTCATAAGTGTTCTTATTAGTTGTATATAGTGGGAAAACGACATATATTGAATGGTCGATTTCTATGCGTCTTGGAAAATTTATCGATCGTCAAAATTTAAAATTAAATTTTCGATTGAGTAATTTTAGGGAGAGAAAATCTATAATGAGAACGATCGAATTATTTAGAAAGAATGTTTGAGGGCAATAAAAATTATAAATGGAAAGTTTTGGAAAAACGAAATAACTAAGCTTTCAAGAGACATACACGTATACATACAAAACTATCACCAACGAGTTGTACGTTTTTCGAAAACGAACATAGATATGCGGGTAGCTATCTACATAGACAAACATAGATGTGCGGGTAGCCATCTACTATTATGAACCTAGATATGCGCTTAGCTAACTACTTATACAAACGACCTCATGCGTATAAGGCGCTAGGAGGCTTTTTGGGCAAACTTATTTACTTAAACGCTAGCACTTGCACCACTCACCAAGTGAGTTCACAACCCTTATTTTACTGCTTTTTACTGCTTTCTAAATTTGGGGTGAAAAAGTACTGTTTACATACAAACTATTTTCATGCGATGATTAAAAAAAAACTGACAACGAATCCTTGTACGAGCCTACGTTAAACTAGTTGTAGTGCATAGAAGTCCGCATGCTTACAAACTGTATCCATTAGCTAGATGACGCTAGCCACCGAATATACGAATAGTACTATTGGGATGACATCCCTCCCACTTTTGTTAGTCATGCTAACTGCCGACAGGATGTCGAGACGAGGAACGTATATTTTAATTGTTCAAGGCAAACGATTCACAAACAGTCGTGGTTTGGTTATAGGCTTAGGTGTCGTCACTTTAACTCGTAAGGCCTTGAACCTTCGGGGGATCACCGTCAGCTATTTATTATTTTAACTGTATATCATCGTACTCTTGACTATGGTTAGTACATTATGATTTGCGAAACATTTACTAAACGCTTGTTTTAAATGATTGAATCTTAAACCTGTGGATTTCACTCAAAAATTTTGTTGATCCTTTTACCTATGTTTTTCAGGGAATTAGTAGCGAAGTAAGATTTGCATGCATATTGGGACCCGCACCTACCATATCATTTAGGATCCCATTTTTGGGAAACATACGAGATTTCATTTGTATTACTATAAACTGTCTTAGTTATATTTGTGAAATCTCTAAACGATTGTATTTTGACAACACTACTACTTTTGCGACTTGTATAGTCGCTACATTTTGTAACAAGCAAGTTCGCGATTTTGACTTGAACAATTAACCAAAAAACCGATAAATTTATATCTATTATCCTTATAAATTTTATTTCTAACGTTTTTTTAATCCTTAATATTACCACTCATGAACCGACACTATAATCACAAAGGTAGAAGTACCTCTAAGAATCGTGATATTCAGTCGCTTAACTCAATACCATTCTTTATTGAAGGAGAATTCTTCTTAAACATGTTCTTCATGGGCAATTCATATAACCCCTCAATCCTGTACATAAATCGTAGCATCACTCGGTGTGTGCTACTGTTTTTCGTGTTTTTGTATGTTCTATATTTATAATTTGAATTTGAATACTGGTCAATTTTTTTGTAAGACTTTGTATTATTAATCACACGATGACGAGATACAAGTCTCTCTTAAAGTTCACACTCTGCTCTTAGAAAATGCAAATGTCATCATTCACAATGTTTTAATTGATGGCTATGGGAGAACAAGTATGACGCACTTAATAATAAGTACAAAATTAACTCAGCGAAACAACCAACGTCACGGTGATTAATGATTTGTTTGGATCATTGCACGGATTAAGTTTATTTCATTCTCTAATGTTCTCTCTAATAACTTCAAACACAATGACACATTTGGTGAGCTTAATTGTATCATTTTGTTTCAAGAAGAATCCATTAGTGTCACCCCTGTTTCGGGCGGGGACGCGACGTGCCCTGATCACGAATGAAGATTACAATGAACGACATCTAAAAGAGTCGCTAAACAAACACCATTAAATTACATAGTCTTCAAATGGAAAACATCCAATTTTAAAGTCTTAACAACACAATTACAAACTTTATCGAATAACTAGCTTAATTCAAATGACAAAGTTCATGCTAAGTCCTTCCAAGTGGATGCAACTCCTACGTCAAAAGGGTGCCCCACGGCACAACTACAAAGCACCTTAATTTCCTGAGAATACATGTTAAAATACGTCAACATAAATTTGGTGAGTTCATAGGTGTAGGAGTTTGTAAAATAGACCCGTGGTTACGAGATTTCAAGTTATATTGTTTTACCACAATATCAAAAATGTATATTGCCATAAGCTCATGAATTGAAACGTTAACAATTGTTGCCTCGCAAGTGTCCTATTCAAAAAAGTCGTAGTTACTCAAATGATTATGCGTTCGTTTGTCCAGTTGGCGCTCAGGTCCATAACTAACAATTCATGATAGAGGCTCATATAAAATGAATAGTGTTAACTTATGCAATACGTAATAGTTTATAGGTACTTGTAACCACAAACAAAAAGCATGTATTCTCACCCCAAAAAATTTCCAAAACAAGTAAAAATAGGGGCTATGAAACTCACAATAAGGTTCGAGCGTTTAGTTCCGGTATTTTTCGCGTGCTAGACAAGTACAACTCCTATCCGCGTCCTATGAACACGAAGGTTCTCATAAGATTCTCGTCTAATTTCTATAATCCAGTAACACTTAATCAACTAATTAAATTAAAAAGTGCCAATAAATGATTTGATTTTCTTTGTTAATCTCAATAACTTTACTGATTAATTTGTAATCATATTTGTGTAAATACATGAAGATTAGTTCCAAAAATTCAAAAATTATTTTCCATAGTACTTTATACCATAAAGAAGCGGATAAAAATCATATACTTATTTTAACATGTTATTAACTCACTTTATCAAGTCAAACAATTCTAAAGTTATAAACCCATGTGTATATTAACAAAACAAAGTTTTTAAAGAAAGCAAGGATCTTTCTAGATTTTGAGTCACTTAGAGAAACCTTTTGACCTAGATTCAAAATGAATCTGACCAAGCCCTTTTTATACCTAAAAATATTATGTCTTAGGAGTATTTGGCTATGATCTTGTAATTTTGAAGGTGTTTAGCCCATGCAAATGGTCTCTCAAACTTAGTCTCATTAGTTTTAAAAAGCTGATGGACCTTTCTGTGATCATCAACGAAATGGGCAACTAATTCTTTGAAGTTAGAGTGTGATATCATACTACTTATAAAGATAAGACATAAAGCTAAGTTCCAGAAAAAGAATTGAAATCTTTCATGGAGTTTTGAGAAAGATATGACCATTTAAAGTTGGGTATAGGAATCTGTCCATGCATGACAGATTTACCCCTTTGTCATTTGACAAGTGTTTGAAGGTCCAAATCTCAACATTGCATGAAACCACTTGGGTTTGAAAGGTAACATAAAGATATAATCTCAGAAGTTAAAATCATAATTTTTCATAACATAAACAAAGAGATATGGTCGTCCAAAGTTGGGTAAAAAAATGTGTCCAGGTTTGACAGATTCACCCATTTGTCTTCAACCACTGTTTGAAGGTTCAAATCTCAATATTTTTGCATGAGACCTAAATCCCAGAAGAAAAACTTGTCCAAAGTCGGCCTAAATTTTATGACAGCAAGCTGTCAAGATCTCATACTCCCCAAAAATGCAATCCTTTTTCCCATGATCCTAAATATTTGTAAAATCTACTATTAATTCATTTTTGAACAAGTTTTTAAGAGTTTTTACATGAACTAATATACAAAAACAAAAGCAAACTCAGATTTCTTTGCATGCATGTAAATAAAAACATGAAATCGAAAGATATGAAAACATGAATGGTTGTTTAACTTTGAATCTTTGATTTTTCTTCAAGAACACCTTAGAGTTCTTAGATTTCTATTTAAGAGTGTGTTGATTTGGGGCTGGTTTTGAGTGTGTGTTTGTGTATGTTTTTGAGAGAGAGTTGAGAGAAAAATGGAGGTGGAGTGTGAGTGAATGAATGAGTGGAGTGTTGAAATGAGGAATGCATGTGGGTGGGGTGGGGGTTTATGGCAGATTTTTGGTCATAAAAGGGAGTTTCATTTTCATCTTTTTGTTAAAATATAATTGTGTATTAGTTGTGTTATTTATTTGTATTAAATTTGCACAAGTCTTGTACATTTTAAGGCTTTAAATTGTGATGTTTTTAATGCTAAATATTTGGGCTATTAAAATTGAGGTTCTTAATTTCAAAAATACTTCAAATTGTATTTAGATTGTTTATAATGGGTGTGTAAGTATTCATTTGTCGAATTCGGGTTTCACTCACGTAGTTACAGAATTTTAATTAATCCTGATTTGTGCGATTCGATAGAATTTTCGTGATAGTTCATGAGACTTAATTTCCTTTGTTTTCTTTGGCACTTCATAACCTAATTAAATAGTCCTCATCAAATTAGGGCTTACTAAAAAATCTCTATGACGTTACACGATTTCAGTAAACTTAAGGAGTCGTATCTTAGTTTTAGTACTAGAATTTCAAGTAAGCCGTAAACATAATTGTAACTCTAAAATTTTAAGTGTGATAATATCCTAAGATTTTGATAGTTATCACAATTAGCCTCTTATTTATATGTCTACATAATTTTACAATATAATCCATTCTTATGTGCAAATTCTGATGTTATAGGAGCTGTTGTCTTTGTTGGTGAAACTTTCTTGTTTGAAAAGAACAATGTCCAACGTAAGAGGGTTACAACTCATTTGATGGATTTGGAGTAATATCTATTGCCACTTTCATACTATATTAATATCTACACTTTTATGATTGTTAATATTACTTTCAATTGTCCAAGGAGTAATCGATCAACACCAAAGTGTACTTTGTTGAACCATTGTGTTGATGAACTCATCAACTCACTTGACAAATAAGACGCTTCACGTCCAATGATTTGGTTTTAGAAAACCACAAAGACTAGCGAGTATAAATGTGATTACATCTCATATATGTATATATATAGGGTGGGGATCAAAAGAGAAGCAAAAAAATTAGGGAAGCAAATCTCAACCCTTGATTTCATCATAAATGAATTATAAAAATCACAAATAATTTCAAAATTTAACATTCGTCACACATGAATGTTAAAAACATTTATTTTGAAAAAATCAAGGGCTAAAATTTGTTTCTCTCATTCTTCAAGATTTGGAGCTTCCCTATGGATCCTCTGTGTATATATATATATACATATATATTCATTTTTACCTGCTTTTCATGTATGACATCCAAGCATCCATAATGTCTACAATGACACCATGATGTACATAAATAATGACTTTTCTGAAGTTGTTAACGTACACTTAGATATCAATCTTTTAATACAAATTCTGAAATCAAAATATTGTCTATAGTTAGTTTTGATACGAAACATGCTCATTTTTCATGTACTATATGTTGTTTATTATGCTCGCGTTGCATTTTCTATTCCGAATTGAAATGTTATTTCTTGTTGTTCTTTACATGTTACGTCTATTTGAGTATTCGTATTCATCATTTTTTCGACTAATGTTTCAACTTTCATCATTTCAATACGAATACGATATGTAGTTTTTCAAATGTAAATTAAAACAAGCTTAATTACTCACCAAACTAATACAATCTTTTTGTGTATAAGGTACCACCGCTTTGCGGAGTACCCTACTAATATTATGTTATATATGTGTGTATATATTATCTATATTGTATATTTATATATAGATATTTGTACTTTCACTTGAACTAAAACATTTATATTTCTTTTTAATTCAGAATGTATTACTAGCTTTACGTTGACCTAGTAAGATAACTATTTATTCGGTTTTAGTTATCTTCAAAATATTTACAAACGTAAAACATGAATTCATAATTGTAAAGAGTAAAATGCTTATCATTTGATGTTAAAATGATCGTAACATATAAAATAGAATTTATACTTATCAGTGAATATGTATTTGTGTATTATTATTTATATTTTAAATGTTTATTAATTAACGAACAGTTAATTAGTCGAGTGAATAACTGAACTGAAAATGTCAATCGACCGTATTTTTCGGTTTGGTTTCAAAAAAGTGTCAAACCAATATTTCGATTAAACGGTCTTCAGTTAATCGAGTCTTCAATTAACCTTTCATGAATGCCCTTGTTGCTCTTAGTGTTGTCAACAAACGCCATAAGTGGTGTAAATTAAATCGCTAGATACTTACCAATTCAGATTATATCTATTTGAGATTTATAGGCTAGTGTCATACTAATTTGTTAATTGTTGATACCTCAATTTAGAGATTCGTTAAATGGTCGGGGCATAACAACATGCGGTGTTCAAATTAATTTTGTTTGGTTTACGTTATTTATTTTATTGGTGAAATTTAATTTATCAAAGCTTACAATTATTAAAAGGTTAATATTCTTGGTTATTGAATATGTAGTTAAGATTTAAGAATAAGAAGTATAAATTTAAGGAATTAAGTGTGATCTCAAACATGAATATAGGTGCAAATATTAATTTAATAAAATTAAAACTGATTTAGTTAGGTATTTTTTAGGAGAACAATCAGTATTTTGATTATCACGTTCTACTGGTTAGATTTAGTACCGGCAAAACGGGTATATGGGTTGGGTCGGATAACCGGGTCAAAATGAGCTCGGGTTAAAATGAGTTCCGATAAAATGGGCAGAGTTTAAAATAAAAATCTAATTAAGAGAAATAAAATTGAAACTAATAATTCATTCAAGAAATAAGTAAAGGTAAAGTTAACATTTTATTATGAATATTAATTATGGATAAAAATAATTAATATTAAGGAGAAAATAATAGAGTACCTTGTGGCGGATAATGAGAATCGTTTGGGTGGTTGTTGATGACATAAAGAATCGTTTGGGCCATTTAATATTAAATTGAGTCCATCAAACCTTTAAGGTTTTTTCCTTCACCTGTATAGATCTAATGTTTTTTCTTAGTCCAACCCTATATAGTCTATTCAAAATATATTTGAAGTTCGAAATCACTCATCTCTCTATTCTAAAAGTTCAAAATAGCCGGAATAATTCATTAGTGCTTATTTTGCCAGCTCTAGGTTAGATTAATGTAATATATATATATATATATATATTTGCTTTTTAGTGTTCATGACAGATGACAATTTTCTAGAAGCGTGGGATGTCAAATTTGTAGTATTTCTTGTTCTTTTTATATAGTAAAAAGATATATAATTATAGCTCAAAAAATTTTAAATGAATTCTAGAAAACATAAAAGTGATCACAAAATAAACTATGGAGAATATGTCAAAATGGTAATAAAAGTAGCAAAACTAAACATTTGTTTCACAAAACTTTCCCAACCGTGTTCAGACTTTAAACTTTCTAAGATGGAAGCCTTAAATACGTTTTAGAAGATTTATTGAAAAGAAATACATAAGTCTATTTAGAGGCCCATTTTCAAACCCATGGTTTATAAGTGCGGCTTCGAGAAATTTTGCCCAACCCATTGGATCACAACTAAAATCCAATTCTATTTTCTTCTCATAAAAAGAATTCTATATTTACGTGCCTTTGAGATGCAATTACAAAAAAATCAATTTCAAAGACGTACACTTTTATGCACAAGGGTATGAATTAAATTTTAGCTTCGGTATCAAGGATAAAAAAGTTTGGCAAATAAGAGCTCGTTCCACGTATCTTGAAGCCCCGGTAAACAATAATGCACACAATCTGCATAACTAGCGGGATTGGCTATTTGTTCAGGTGTCAACGGGCTCCATTGCTTCTTGTAGATTGATGTATGAGCATCTTTTCGGTAACTTGAAAGTTGTGTGATGTTTAGAAATGATATGGGAAACTTCGATTTGCTGAAAACATCTCCAAGAACTCCCATTATACTTTTCCTACAGTCGGTTCCCCAATACATTGGATCTGCAATCATTTCTGTTTGGTTGTAGCAATTTCCACCTGCCTCAGCTCCCCAATCTTGGCTCCTACACATAGTTGAACATAAGTAAACCATTGAGAAAAAAGTTTTTGTAGTCTGAATTTTTGTCTAAAACTGAAATATGATGCTAATTAAAGAACTAAGTTTATGAAATAAATTAGAAATTAAGAAAGTTAACCACAAAGCATGATATAACTATAAAGACTACTTTAACCACAAAGGCATAATAAATGAATGTAAATATTAAGTAATGTATTGTTTAGAGTAAGAATGATCAAAACCCCAAAACCATAATGCTACAATATTTTGTGTGAAATGCATTAAAAGTTATTTAATCATTTGTAGTATGATGAAAATATGCAATTTTAGGTTATAGGTTGAGAAGATAAAAAAAAAAACTAACTTTTGATGAGAAGGAGACATGCTAGTGAAGAAGAGTCTTGTTTTCTTTGGGTTCATATTCCTTTTTGCCCATCTCAACATACTCTTCAAGCCCATTCTATAAGCATCCTCTGTTGACACTTCTACTATCTCTTTCATTTGGCCGTCGGATGAATCTTGCCTACAATTGTTCACAAAGTTTAACCGTTAAGTAACTGAAAATGATAGCTCAAGATATGGATTTGTATCGACCGGCTGCAAAAGTTGTGGTTACAATTTACTATATATGGAAACTTATACTTGTAATATCATCATATTAACCAATACGGGGTTCCGATATAAAGGGAACCTCTTTAAGTTACACTCTATATTCATCGGTAAATATTACTTTATTCAATTTTTTATCGTTGAAAATACACTATTAATCAATATTGTGAATATTTAGTGATTCAGAGGTTTCGCTGTCTTCCACTAAATCTGAAGTTCCCTCTAAATCCAATTACTGGCATTGATTAATTAGGTAAGATAAAAGATCAAGAAGAAGTCATTACGAGACTTTCATATCGAGGCCAGTCATCCACCATAGGTAAGTATTGAAAACCATAATATCAACCCCTTTCCAATGCTTTCCATGCTTGTTAATAGAACCTCTTTGTACAACTCTATCAGAAATACGATGAATGACAGCATCATCAGCGTTCGATTCAAGTAAGAATGGTGCCCAATAGAATTGAATTGTCGCATTGTAATCCTACAATAACAAATAACCATAATCATAAACAAGTTGATCATCCAAATACTATTTGACTTTGAAAGTGTAAAAATTATTACTTTCATTGTGAAAACAGACAGAGAACCAACAGTCTCCATGGATTTAGCATTTTCAGGAATGAGTGAATGGAGAAGGCACACCATTGATACAAATTGACCTCTGTTTAAAGAATCTCCAACAAACATCATCTTTTTATTTCTCAATGTTTCCAGCATTAGTGACGCATTGAAGCTGTGTCATTAAATCGTCGTAAAGCTTTATGTAAGTAAACATTTAAACCTCAATATATATGTATATTGTGACAACGAACTAAGTCAACTAACCATTATACTTAACTATTATAATGTAAAACAAACATCAACTAAAATATGTCAAAGTGAATAGAATCAACTATCAACCACATATACATATACATGTTTGTTAAAAAGAATATGACTATTTTATGCTAATAACTACTTTCCAACATTATGCACGACAAATTACAATAAGTTACTTTCTTTTTGCGAAAGTGAATGTTTTTGTATAGGACGCCTATATTTTGTAACATTGATTACTTTTATATGATGTTAAACTTCTTAAAATTTAGCACATGCTTCATTCTCACGAAAGCTTTTATAACCTGTCTATTATTCGATCGTACTTACAATAATACAAAAGGGTACACTAGCTATCTGCATATTTGTATTTTTGTTGCTAATTAGTTATCGTTGTTTCTTAAATGCAAAAAAAAAGAAGAAAAAAACAAAGAAAACATAACTAATTTAAAGTTACCAAAATGGGTGATTGTAGGTTGTAACTATAGTATTTCTAGATTAATTATATATAATTAACAATTCAAAATGTACTATTTATAGTGTAATTTTAAAAAGAATCAAAAGAACTAAAATAATATATATTCAACAGTATAGGAGGTCGGCAATTATTATTATACAAAACATGATAAACGGTCGCTAAAATCACGCTTTAAGAATATATAGTCGTATAAATATTGTTTTAAAAAACAACATAGTTGACTTGAAACAACAAGTCTATAATTTTGTGGATTCTAGTCCGCCATCAACGAAGATGGAATGTCAGTTTCAAGAGTTGGTAGAACCCTCGATCTAACTTCAATTATAACATTCATAATTTTAGCAATATTGAAAATAAAGTTCGATCACTCATGGTATTTTTGACATTTCTTCTATCTTAGATGTCAATGTTAACAAAAAGGTAATCTTTTGGTGGTAATTAGGTAATTATTTTCTAACAAAAATATAAATTCGACCCATTATTAAAATAAATAAATAAAAAGAAAAAAAGAAAAAATAGGTATATTATGTTACCTTGGAAGAGAACAACCATTAGGCTGCCATCTCCAAAACTGGTAATCCCGGTCGGGCCGGCCATGCTCCTGACATGTTAACTGCGGTTGTATGTAAGGACATTCCGATTCTTGGTATAATGGCCGGTTCAACGGATCCCACACCCACTTTCCACTAAATATATCACAACCATTCTCCGTTTCACCAATTGTAAACGGCAACTTCTTGTAATGCTTCTCTAATTTCATTACATCACCAAATTAATCAAAGAAATACAAAAGTCTTTCAAAGGTTGTAATAATCAATAAATTAGTTTAAAAAATTGCTTACATTTTTATCTTGTAATTTTTTTAAAATGTTTCTTATACGGAAAAGGATATTCCGGCCTAAAACAAGACTTAATTCATAACTAATATAAAGATAAAAGATATATTTGCATTCTGCATTCGATAAATGCTTGATGTGTAAGTTTAACATCCCACCTCAAACACCAAAAAAATATACTTGATCATTTTTTTAAATTGAAAATGCATTTAACTAGACAAAACTTACTTGGAGTAGGAGGTGGTCGATCCGAGATAATATCAAGATCGACTTGTCCTAGGATGCAACCGATGTCTTGACCATAGAGGATGGTGACAAACACAATGAAGACGAACAACGTAAAAAGGAATGGAGATGACCGAGCTTTTCTTATAAGATTGGAGGTAGAAGAAGAAGAAAATGTTGGAGGTTGCTTCATACCTTTTTTCTTGAATTTTAGAGTGTATTGTCTAATTCTTTGTTGGTTGAATTTTGGTATGAGTGTGTTTATATGATTATGCATGGTATCAATCGTATAATCTACACATATAAATAATAGTAATAGGTATATAATGACGATGATATGATGCTTCGGATGTTGGTTTTGTTTGATAAATAGTTTTAGGTTGAATTTCAACTTTCTTGTAGCAACTATGAATTAATTGAGCATAATACGTAGGACCCACAAAATAGCTCTTAGTACTATTTAATCCTAGCTTATTGCATAAGCTTTTTAAATATAACGGGACTGAAATGTGATCGGTTTATTAATTAGTTAATTTGATAATTATATTAGGGTATGATTGTACATTTGTACCCTCTTTAGTAATAGTTGTTGGAAATATGGATAAAATAATTGTATTACGTGAAAACCGTCTCACATGAGCAAGAACTAGTCAAACTAATTAAAGATATTCTTACTTCTATGATGGAGGCAAAATAACATATGAGTTTCCTTTATTCTATCGGTTATTAAAGCTAGTTTTGAGTTTGCTTATTACCGCTGCAATTAGAAGATGTTCACAAAAATGAAGTTATAAGTATAAAGACAGATTGCTAAAGCGAATTGGCTTTGTGAAATTTAAAACAACGCTCCTGTGGCTGTATATGGTATAGAAATAGAAGCACTTATTAAAAAATGAATCAGATGAAACTATTATTCATCGTTTCCAACTTATGCGTTAACATCAGGATAACTTTACATTTTGGTTCAACGGGTACTTTTTGATGTAACAACTATTTAATCTTTAACTTATTTTTAGTTTTATTATATATATATATATAATTTATTAGGATCTAAAAAGAAAAAAAATTTGGGAAAGAAAGGAGAGAAAGATTTATTTAAAATTATGATTATGAAAAAACAACCGATTCAGTAAAAAGTAAATAATAATTTAAAACTGAATCAAAGAGTTATTTTACTGAATCGAAGGGTTAAAAAAGCTTTCTCTCCTTTCTCCATCAAATTTTCTTTCTCCCTTGAACCCACTCATATATAATATATATATATATATATATATTTATTTATTATATATGTTCTTTTCAACCCGTGATATTTACTTTTAACTACGCCCCATGAACTATGTCATAAAACTGTGATATTTACTTTTAACTACGCCCCATGAACTATGTCATAAAACCAGTTTTACTAGCTAAGACAATAGTAAAAGCATGCATACAATCACATTGTACTTTTTAACAAGTATTGTATTAAGGTACGCAATTTTATTACTTAAGATGCGTTCACAAAGTACATCTGGTAATTCATAGAGTAGAAGTGTTCCATAAAAAATTCATATTTTATTTTGCTTGAACTTTATATTTTACTGGCTATACGTTCTTCATCTTGAATAAAATTTGAAATTTTGTTTACACGTCTTAAATATAATATCAGAAGCGGACGATGACATCATCAAATATTCAATTGACTAATAGAATTCTTTAATTTTGTCAAATTGAGTAAAACTAGAGATTTGATGACATCATCATTTAATTTAAATTTTTTGTCAATTAAGTCATTTAATTTCGTTCATTTCAAAATTAGAATCTCAAACTTTTTAAATTATATAACTCTTAACGGAAAGATCGTATCGCTATCAAAATTTATAAAATCTATTTCATATATTTGTATATGTTCACAAACAAAAATGAGTACTTATATCAATAAACATTACGTTAAGTTTTTTATGCGTAAAGAAATTATATACTAATCATGTTTATGACATCATGCATATTCAATTTATAAATGCAATTTCAACTCAATTTCAATAAAAAGAGTAACCTATATTTTATTATAATTATATTTATATATCTATTTATATATCTATTGTTATCTTTTAGACCATCAATGTATACCTACTCTTATTTCGAACAATTCTCTCTAACTTTTATGTAACTTTATTCAAATCACCAACAAATATATTTTTATTTATATTTATATTATCTATTTGTGTTGCGTTTATGTTTATAAATTTCTGGTGTGTTTACATCTATTTTTTTTATGTACATAGAAAATTCCATTAACTTTTCTTTTATTTAAATTAACTTTTATTAAATTAAGATATACGTCAACAAAAATCTTATTTTGTCAAATATTCAATTAATCAATAAGATTATTTGATTTTTTCAAATTGATTAAAATTAAGGAAAAAATGACATCATCAATTTTCAAAAGATTTAAATTAAGCAATCAAATTCCTTATTTTAATTAATTTCAAATTTTAAATCCTGTAAAAAGAATTATTAACTAATACTTTAAGAGTATGAATCGTATAATAAAGTTGCACTACCCGTAATTAATTGTGAAATAATAGGTTTTATTAATGTTACATATTTGTTCCACTACTATCACAATATTACATATTAGATAAAAGTATCATTAGAGAAACTATATACGCATTATATAATACCTTTAGATTAAGGGAAAATATATCTCCATTCATTCAATTCAGTTAAATAATATAATATACTTTTATTATACTAATTTATTATTTTAAATACAATTAGATAAATAAAATTACTTCAAATACTTCCACGTACATCTCGAATCCCATGGGTAAGTTTATTCAACCTTTTCAATTTACAAGTAATAGGTTTAGGATAAGATTTGAGGTGTCAAAAAAATCTCCAACGTTTCAATGCACATATAATCTTAAATATTTAAATTAGTAATAAGGATAAATATAATTTATTACTTAATCATCTAAAAGGAGAATTATTAATTAAAATTGTCAATTTCAATGTGATTACATTTATCATCTTAAATTCTTAATTAATCGATGTCCTAAGATGATTACTAAAATCCCTTCTTAATAAGTGTTCATTTGAGAATTGAAACAATTGCATGGACAAAATAATCTAATTGTGTCATTTATAATTCTTTTAATTTAATGTTTATTTTAGTACCTTAAGCGATCCGTGTGTATACACGGGTTTAGACGCTAGTTGAGTAATAAAATAATATATTACACACATCTGTATATTGTGAAAAATGCATTATAATTTTATGTTTTAGTCTTTAAGTTCTAACATCCAATAAATACATCTCTTAAAATTTTTCTTTCACATATTCATGCATATATCTATACTACTTAATAATGCATTTGGACCAAAATTAACATGTCTTACAAAACAGTAATAATAAAAGACTATTTTACCCTTCTAACCATCTTTATTAGTTTTTTAATAACTAAAGTTAATGCAATTAAATATTAGTTATAAAATTTAACATATCATAATTAGGTTACAAAATAATTAACTCCATCATTATTTGATTGTATTATAACTGACGTAACTGACGTAAGATATTAAAAAATATTAAAAATGTCAGTTACGACATGGACTAAAAAATTCTCATTTTGGCACATCAACATGTTACAACATTTAATGGTACAAAAAAAAAAAAAATAATGACACCTTATTAAACGGGAGAATATATATTTGAAATAATTAAAACTTACGAATTTTCTTTTGGTCTTTAGTAAGTTTGAGACAAAGTCTTAATCACTTTAAAAGAAAAAAGAGTAACTAGCTATTTTTCCCTTCAAAGAACTTTATTTAACTATTAAATACTTAAATTCAATAAAATTAATTATAACAACTTATTATATCATAAATAATTTCAATTAAAAAATATGTAACCTCATAATTTTTTTTTTAATTTTGTAACTTATCTAAAATATGATGACTATCTTTTACACCTATACAGTATAGAAAAGAGTTTGAGCTAACAATCTTAAAACCTTAGAAAGGGGGATAAAAAATTACTATTTTACTCTTTTAAATATACTATTTGACAATTAAAGATTAAAAGTCAATACAATTAATAATAAGAGTTAATATGTCATAATTAGTTTCACTTGAAAAATATATAACCTGATAATTGTTTGATTATTTAATAACTGATGTAACTGACATAACATAATGATTAATATTGAAATGTCAGTTACGATTACTTTGATATAAATATTGGTGAAAACTTGGCGAACTGGTTTTGGGGTTGACAGGTTGGAATTTATATTAAAAAAGGAAAAAAAAAAAAAATTTCCCCCAATATAGTAGGTTGGAATTTATATTAACTCGAAGTCTCGAACCTTGACCCGACCAAACACGACCCAACCATAAAAGTTCAACGCATTGACAGTTCTGGTTTAGTAGGTTGACGGGTTAGAAATACCAACCCTAACTCATTTAGTTTTGTGTTGGTTTCGTCATAATGAAAAGTAAAAAAATAATTATGTTTCTCAATTTTTATAGTGCTGCATCGCACTGGCAGTATGCTAGTATATATATACATATATAAATGGGAATGATCCATAGGGAAGCTTCAAATCTTAGGGAATGAGGGAAGCAAATTTTAGCCTTTGATTTTTTCATAAAAAAACATCTTTAACATTCACTTTTTATGAGTGCTAAATTTTGAGTAACATTCATCACATATGAATGTTAACAACATTCATTTATGATGAAATCAAAGGTTGAGATTTACTTCTCTCTTGATCCCCACCCTATATATATATATAGATGGATTGATTATTGTGAAATAAATCTTAAAATAAAATAAATAGAATTTAAATTGTTCCATAGTTAGGTTATCAGATGAAAAAGTTAAAACATGCTTAGTTGGGGGTAATGGACGTTAAGGAAAGGGTATGATAGTTATTGAAGTTGTCTGGTGGTCTATCATGGGATTCCCCATTACCCTAAAGCTGATAATGGATCATTACCCACTAAAATGGGGGAAATGCATTCCCATTCCATTGCACACTAATTTCCCTGCCAAATCTTCTCTACCCATGTTTTCTACACTTTTTTCTCGTTTTTAGTTCTTCTATCTTGTACAACTTATTCAAAGAAGTTCTAAAATTCTTGTGCATTGTTTCTCTCATCTCTATATGATACCTAAACTACTACTTATGTAACTAAAACGGTGACGAAACTAAGCTACAATTGGAAATTGAACTAGCAAAAGGAGTTCATTTACGGTATTGATTTATATTTATTTATTATATGATTTTTTTCGCTGCTCTCTGTGTATTTGTTTTAATTTCAAAAAATACTAATTAGGGTTTCAATTTTGTGTTTAGGGTAGTTTATAGTATTTAAAATTCATCTAATCTTCTTTTTAATAATGGTAGAATTGTTTAACAAGATGATCATGATTCTTTGATATGATTTATGTGTTTCATTGGTTATTAGTTTTTGTTTTGCTATTTGTATGTTTGAATATAACTTTATCTTTCATAATTTCAAAAATCATTACTGATCGAGTTTTATATTTCTCAAATTTGGTTGACCAATTTTGTTTGTTTATGTTGGTCCTTTAAAGAGTAATTAGAGTATTAACAAACAACAAATGTAAGTACATTAAATTTCAAGTTTAAAGTTTGTTTTTATTGATTTGAATCAAATAATACTTTGCGGTAGTTTAATGTGGAATAAGACAAGAAAAGTTAGTTTAATTAAAATAAACTTGTGACAAATGATTCCAACAAGTTATCAGCGAGAGTGCGTTGATAACACTCAATGATCAACACTTAACAGATAAGTGAGGGCACAATAGCTCGCTGGTGAACATGAGTGTGTTTAAATCAAGGTTGGAAGCGAATACAAAATTCTAGACATTTAATATGGTTGTTGAGGGAGTACTTATAGTTTCATAAATAATCTCAAACCCTACAGGTGTCACAACCACATTAAAGAAGGTAAAAATGTAACTGCCAATGAATAGAAGTGACAATACATACTAGGGTATAAAATATGATTTAGATAAACTTAGTATTTAGAAACGTAATGCTCTTTTCTGAATAAAGTACAATAACCAGTTGTACATATCTTGATAAAGATATGCAAAGATTATTATACTTTATAAGTTAACCTTCTGTCTTCTATATTGGATATTTGTCAAACCCAATGTACTTTATAGAATAAAAGCATGAACCGCTGGTTAATAGAGAAGTCTTAAATTCCACATTAGTGAGTTTCTCTCTATCTCTGTCTTTAGTCTTGGACTTCAACATATGTTTATGTCTTAGTCAGCGTCAAGTACAATGTAACTTCTTAAATATAACACCCCTCTTTCTATATAAGAATATTATATTAATAAACACGGAAGCATGAATTTAAAATACATTAAACAGTTTACAATTCCCAAAAATACACTAATTTCAAACTTTTTAAACTACAAAAGGCGGGGTATTATAAAAATTCTCCAAACAAGGTTTATTACAAAAACCATATCAGAGTCCTAGAGCGCAGTCAAACATTCCCTTGATCAACCAATCACCTCCCGCACCCACAATAATCAAAACATATCCTGCAGGAAGTAAAATGAGGGGTTAGCACAAAGCTAAGTGAATAGATTCATCACACTCCATTCAACTTAGCATAACTAGCTAATTACACCAATAAAACGTAAACACACATAATTCAATGAGGATCGGTGGCTCTGGGGATATCATAATACCCGGGGATTCCCCCAAGAACACTTACCCACAATCTGTATGGCCAATACAGAATAGACCGATAACTAATGGTTATTAAACCCATACACAGGTCTCAAACACAACAAATGAATCAAAACCTGTGTAATACACATAATAACCAGAAGTCCAACTACACGTTGACCTCAATCACATAGTACACATTGGTTCACATATCACGTAGATCAATAATCAATAATCAAGACTAAACAGTCTGATACACATCTACGTTTACTTGTTGTAACCAAATAGTTACAACTAAATCAAATGATGAGTTCTGAATCCACTCACCGATACCTCTGACGTCTCCACACTCAGGATTCTTATATCACTGAGTCTTACGTTGATCTGAAACAGAAAATCAAATACAAGTCAGAAGTTCGTTCCATAAACATCATTATAGTCTAATTATCCAATCAGGTAATCCCTGAAGTCTAGGCAAACAAAAGTTCAATCAGAAATGAACTTAGAAAAATCCCGCAATGATGTTTAAAACTGAAAAATGCTATTTTCGGGTCCTAGATGACCCCGGATGGCCAAAAACTGCCTAGGCTATTAGAATATAGCCTTGATTACTAGGTCGTTTCCAATTGACTATGCGAATTTCAACTAAATCTGAGTTAGTGATATTTTCACAAAATCGCGTCTCAAAAACACTTGCGCATTTTCAAAATTTGCAAAACAAAAATCTCTTTTATAAACTTAGCGACACAACCATTGTGTCGCACCACAAACCCTTGCGACATAACCACTGTGTCGCACAACAGAATCCTGCGACACTAACATTGTGTCGCAATACTCAAAATGGCAGCCTTTAGCGACATAACCACTGTGTCGCATACCATTTAAGCGACACAACCTGCGACACAAGCCTTGTGTCGCAATGAAGAACAGACCAGTTCCCAGATTCAAAATTCACGAATTCGAACATGTAATAATCAAATTAACCTATATCAAACCGTGTAATTCACTTATAAACAATAACAACACAATATAATTGGAACCATACCTTGAAATCACGGATTAAAAGCTCAAATATGATCAAAACCCAACTTAACTTTACTTTCTCTCTAATTCTCTCTAATTCTCTCTCTAAAACCGATTTTAAGTGTTTAGAAATGACTGGAAATGGTCAGGAAGTACTAGGGCGGTGTATATATATTTTTATCATCGAATTACACTTAAGCTCCTTACTTAATTTCAGTTCAGCCCGTTCTGCGACACAGTCCTGCGACACAACCACTGTGTCGCACAGACAACCTGCGACACAACCCTTGTGTCGCAGAAAATCCAAAAACTTACAAATTTTACAATAAAACACATAATATTAAATAGTTCTAAAACAATTAAATAATCAATTAAAATAATGGAAATTACCAGACTGCGGGAGAGGATGTTACATTAAATGACCAAATGTCCATCAGTGAGTGATGGACATTCGACTTTAGACAAGTTACACTAAAAAGAAGTCACCGCTAACAAATGTAGTGAGTTGAATAGAAAAATAATTTTAATACTTAGCTTATTTCTGAGAGAATTTATCAAGATTGTTAAGATCTAGATCTTGATCTTAAGATCTTACGATTTTACGATCATAATTAACAACAACAATCCTAATCTTATACGAGATCTAAAAAGTATAGGATCTGCTTAGGATCTCGATCATGAGCATAAGATTTCGATCTGATCCGATCTTACTTATCATAAGTTGTACAAATATGTTGGTTTTGTTTAAAAAAGTTAATAGTATAATCATCTAATCAACTAATAAAAGTAAAACTAATCAATTCTTCAACTATGATAGTTTATACTTAAAAATCTGTATCTTTATTTTTTTATTTTTAAAAAGGCAAGTAGTCATACAACTCACTACCACGGATATGTACATTAATTCACGAGTACATACGAACTGTCTCACCCTCTTGAACCTCTAATCTCATGGTTGGAAGGGTCACCACGATACCGCTAGGCCAATGATCCTTTGGTAATCTACATCTTTAATGACAAATATAATAATATAAATTCTTATGAGTAGCATTGAACTAATGTTATAGCGTTTAAACTATGAAAATTATATTAATTTGTCACATATTTGGTATTTAATATGTATTATAACACATATATATGAGATTAGAGTATCCGTAAGATCTTAATATCTCGACTTGATTTTACGGTCCTGATCTTGCAAAGTGAAAATAATAGTAAGTAAAATCTCGATCTTAACAATCTTGAAATTTATTATTCATTATTTGTTTAGTAAAATGTTAATATTAGCTAGTAACGCTAATCAGTCACACGCATCAAGTGAACAACACATTAACATCAAGATATATGTATCAAAATTACCGGTTTATTTTTCTGATATATGGTAAAGAAAAAGTGTATGTCCAAATTGGCAAAAGGGTATGGTTAAATTGGCAAAACTCTACGCTATACGCCTATACTTATGTAAAAGTTTGTGTAATTAATTAAAATCAGATATAATTAGTTGAAATTGTAAGAACAAAGAAATAAAAGTGTTCAGAACATACTGTGTAATAAATAAATAAATAATGAGTATTAATATTAACAAAAATAAAAATAATTAGAACCAACAACCTAACATTTTTTTCTTCCTAACATGATTGTAAGCCAAAATAAAATAAAATAAAAAAGAAAGAGAAAAAAGAAAAGAAAAGGATATGCATAATAGACGTGGTAAAGTGATGGTTGAATGGGAAGCTATCATGTAAACTTGGCTTTTACGCTATGGTTGTTTGTGAAAGATGATCAATCATTTTCTCTTGTTTTTTTTTTCATCAATTGATTCAAAAAAGAGAAAAAAAATTCATGATTGAAATAGGAAACTTGATGATGATTCGCCAATATATAAAATGTTCATTATAGTTGGAGTATTCTCGTTTCACGATATATGGATAAAGTAAGCCGATCACACCATCGCGAATAGAATTCAAAGAATTTGTGTAGTAAAATAACCAATGTTTTAATATTAAATGCTTTATTTGTAGAGGTCACAAGATTGCTTTGATAATTTTAGTGTTATTGTGACTTACAAGAGAAAAAAATAGTTTTAAATTAAGTTACATAATGAGTTGGTATGTGAAGAGTGCACATTCGCTTAAGCTAGTTTGAAACTTTTACAAAAATAGCAGGGGTTAAAGTAAAGCGCAACGCCTACATGCAGGGGTCTAGGGGGCTGAGCGTCTTTGTTGGGTCTTCCAGTACCTGTTTTCCCGTCAAATAAAACTTGTATTGCAATTGTTCGTGCTAAGTTGCGTATGTTCGTTAACAGATATATATTGGTTTCCCACCAAGTACTTTTAGCCATGAAAAACATTTTGGATATGACATAATTGTTTTAAACACATGAAAATACAACATAATTATAACGATTTCTTTGAATTATCCAAATAAGAATTTCGTGATATTCATGCAGTCAAGAGTAAAATTACTTTATTATAAAAGATTTATAGAATTCAAGACATTTGTTCATATTATCATCACACCGTACTTTAATCAATTTTCTAATGATATGTCATCAAAGATTTTGACACTTTCATGTTATTACTTGAGATACACATAATCAAAAGAGAATGTGGTTGTTTCTCATCCACAAAATTTACCATTTTTGTTTTTCTCCTTATGTAGTTTGTAATTTTATTACCATTTCAACAGAAACTTCATTGCCCTTTAAGAAACTATTAACAGTGAATATTATATAGCCTCATATCATCTTTGATCATACACAATGCAATGAAGAAACGATATAATCATCCATTATGTTTTCCTATTGTGGGTCGAGAAAATATAGACTTTGATGGCGTAAGAAAATAAAGTGAATTACCAAATAAAGATCAGGGGGCAAATGGTAAATTTGTAATGTAATGACTATTATATTATTAAGAAATTAAATATAATATTTTCAGGAAGATTTGTGCAAAAAAGCATGAATTTGTTAAATAAAAAAATGGTATTAGGTGATATTCAGGTGAAATATCAATTTCATATGAAAGTTTGGCGCTAACAAATGGGACAGTTGGAGGTGAGTTGACATTGCCCCATCAATCATGGTTGCGTATCTCATTCTTTGGGGGCCTATTTACATATCATTTTCAGTGGTAAACTTTATATTTTTTAATATGTAGTACATTTATTTAGCTGAGTATTTCAAGAAGGTGAAATAAACATAGTGGTTGATTAACGGGTTGTGTTAAAAGATATTGGATTGCATTGACCTTTCAAGCTTATGTGTTTGTTAAAAAAGAAATTCTATAACTATTTAAGGATTAACCTAATGGAAAAGAAATATTACTTGAATAGTATGTTAGTTTGTTGAATAAAGCAATACAAAATAATGTTCGTACTTAAATACCGTTTCAACTTTTCAATTATACACATTTATCAACTTCTATTTTTTTTAATTATCAAGTAAACGTTTAAAATTGCAACAACTATGGGTAGTATTTTTGAAGTATATAATACTACGTAGTTTAGTGTGTCTTAAGCAGATATCTAGACTTCCATTTTGAACCATCAAGCAAGGTAGTTGTGTTGGCGGAATATAGTATCCTTCGTAGAATCAGAACAAACTGAAGGAACGAGACAACACCAGATCCGCTTTAAAGAGCAAGCAAGAACCACTGAAAGAGGCCGGTGAAAAATCTACGAAAGCTTGTAATAGTTTAAGTTTATGTTTTTTAAAAGTTCAAACTAAAAACTTTGTTTGATATACAAAAATATAGGAGCTTATTGAAAAAGTAAATTCTAGAATAATAAGTTAGTTTAAGTAAATTTTAAAATTCTAAAGCTTGTGTAAATTGAATTTACATAAATACCCTTTAGTTAGATGTTTTAGTTTTTCTTTTGTATTTTTTTATATTATTTTACATTATTAAGCTCTACCTTCAACTAATTTGCTAAATACTTATTAAAAAATATAAATTCTGGCCTGCAACATTAAATATAAATTTCAACTATCAACTGCAACTAACAACTAATTCTGTCAAACATATATTCCTTTGAAAAAGTTACAGTTTTAAAGATACAGTACTTATCGCGAGCGTTTAGTATAGACGAGGATACTTTAGTTGTGTTTTTCTAGATCGTCAACATTTATTCTGTTAAGTTAATAGGTCCAGCTCAACTACGTATTCTTACATGAATTATCAGTTTATCATTATATGTATGTATGTATGTATGTATTAATAGATGAACGGGAAATGTATTTAAAGTCTTTCATTTTTCTCTTTCTATATGAAAAAACTGTTATAATGACGGCAGAATTAATTACTTTATTTAAAAGTAAGCCGTACAGGATATACAAAACTTTTGGTAGATTACATTTATCTATTTTAGTGCTCCATTTGTTGGCCTCATCTCGATTGTCTTATATTATTTTGACCTTTGCATCCTAACGTATATAATACAAGCAATAAAAAGATATATGCTAAAATGACAATAAATTTCAATGCGGGGATGAGCTCAGGTCAAACTGGGTACCGAATCATACTGAACTAATTTTGTTTTTGCCCTAAAGTGAATACTAAATACCGTATCATTTGAAGCGGTTTAGTACTGGTATGATTTTAGTATTGATACGATAAAAGTGGTACCATATCGATTTGGTACTACAAATATAGTAGATGAATAACTAATACATAAACTAACTCATTTAAACAATTTTCACTAGGTCTAAGATTTCCAAACCAAGTGAAAACCAAAATTCCAATTGCTTTCGGTTACCTAAACAATTTTCAGTACAAGCTATCAAAAGTCGAAACTAACTTAGTTTTTATTTTAAAAAGTCTTAAAAATGTTGTTGGAAAATAAGGTCTAATTTTAAAGGTACAATTATATATCTCGTTTGACAGAAGAATTCAAGCATCATTTTTATGGTAAAATGAATCTAAAATTATAATAGCAACCACCATAGGTTATAAAAGTACTAAATCATGCAAGCTTTAAACGAAATATAATACGAAAGTTCTAAAACATAAAACAATCCACTTTCAAAAAACTCTTAATCCAATGAATTATCAAATAACATCCACCAACCAAAAGATTCAGAGGTTTGAATCTCTTAAGAAAATGATTGTGAGGGGTTTGCTACATATAAAAGCAACAATATCAACAAATAATTTAAATGGGAGGTCAACCGCTGGGTGAAACTCACCAAACTCACCTTGCTTTGAGATACCATGAATTATACATGCATTAATATAATATCATATACATATAAAGACAAATATCTCATAAATACTTCAGGCTTTTACACTGTTTCAGAAATAACCTAGACTAAATTACATCCTCAGCGGACGTTTTTGGCAATGCAGGATAATTGCAAGACCAGAAAACATATAAATGAAGACTTGAACTCAACTTCAAAACCACATTGTACACCTCATCATATATATCGAGTTTGATCGATATGATTTGTCTGTGGGAAGAAGATGCATACAAATTGCAGGAATACACAGCATATGAATTCTACAACCTTGTGAGCAATTCTTGGACTTTGAAGTTGTAAAGTCAAAAGTCAACGGGAGAGTACGAGCTTCTGTAGCTCTGGGATGGTCCTCTAAATCTTCTAAGCAACGACAAATATAAACTCTGCAAACATGAAAAACAAGTAACGTTGCATTTTTGTCTGAAGGAGATGGTGGAAAAAGGAAAATGAGTGCTTTATAACATTTAAACTAGTATGGACGCATAGTTCAAGTTTTAAACAGTTAGTCAAGTATCTAAATATTTTTATCCATCCCAATTCGAATATTATAAATTACAAATAATCAAATCAACCCATTAAAATGTAAACGGGTCAAAATTGCCAACTCTAACAAATACACAAACACAATGTACAATTAAAAGATAAGTACTGAAACAGTACCCGAACTCTATGTGGCAAGCTGGCCCAAAGTTCCAAGTTCGGAATAATCTGAAAACATAAACAGAATGTGAGCCACATGGCAGTCCCCAGCTAAAGCATCTAATTCAGCAGGTGAAGCTTCATAAACTTACATCTATACCATGAATGCCAAGATAGAAGAAGCGATAAGCAGCTCCAATGATTAGATAACCTCCAAAGAGACACAAAACTCTGAAAGAAAAAAAAGATTCAGAAAAGGGAAAATACAGGTCTATGTTGTATCGTTTGTAATTTGACCTTACGTGATTAAGAGGGTGCTGAACCAGCCCAATCCATTGCCTTGAGTAGCCACCACGTTGGCACAGCCAGCTGGATGTGTTATTTGAGTAGCCTGCATATTGTATGTAGCAACTTTAAATAATCGGCTGCAAAAAGTTACAGATTCATACTAGAAATATATAATACAGATAAATGCAAGCTTAAAATTTGTATAACAAATGTAGGATGAAACTTAGAGTTTCATAACACTCACAAAATTGCAATCGCCAGCGATCTCGAATGTCTTAGGTCCCTGCAAACAGCAACAGATAGAAGAGAATTTAGTTGTTACGTAGATAGACAAGAATAGCTAAAATCAGAAAGGAAACACTTCTCACTTGAACTTGTTTTGCATCACAGATAACAGAAACAGAGAGTGAACAATTAATTTCTAGTAATTGGTGCCACATGTTAACGACAACGCCCTTTTCCGGAGACTCGTTATCTGCCATGTTAATAACCCAAAACACGAGTAAATGTGAATGTTAGAAGAAAAACAATATCAAGGATATATTTAAAGAGATCCGATTGGGATATCAATAACAAGTTAACGTTATCCATTTTACAGAAGGGAATTACCAATAAGATTTGTGGTGATGCTTTGGGTGCGCCCAATAGTAGTACATACAGGATAACCCCCTGCATATGTTCCATACAGTTTCATCAGATGTTTTAGAAGCTTTTGTTGTATAATCTCCTAATGTATACCCATAATGGGGATTCCAATTAGAAGAAAAGACCATAAAAAGATTTTCTTCCTTCTGATCTACCGGTTTTAAAATATACATATAAATAGATACATGATTAAGTTTATACTCTTGAAATTACTGAACTCAAAGCTTTTCAATTAGAAGATGATAATAATACTGTATTCGTAAATGGTTCCTTTTGAATATACCTAATATATTATTGGACACAAGGGCACTGCAACCCATCCCACATTGAGATGATCCCCCACATTCCTGTAAAAGTGAGCCATTTAAAATCATCATGAAGAAATCTCTTTCACAAGTGAGAAAGAAAGTGAAAATGCACAATCTTTGACATGTGAAGTTTATGTTCTATTTTCTTTTAGGGGTTGTCCTAAGTTATGATGGTCTGAGTTCAAATTGAACTTGTATTATTCTATACTGTCAACACATTATCATGATCAACGTATTGGGAGACGATGCTTGTTGTTACTAGTTACTACTAAGTATTGACCAGATAAAGCTTAGTATTCATAGCTATTTAATATGACGTTTATTTTGACCTCCATTACCATATCACAACTTTGCATGGTTTAAGATGTATATATAAAAACTTCATTAACTAAGATTACACGATCTTCAGAATATGATAATTTCTCATAACTAGTCCTTCAGAGATTAATCATAGTGAAGTTCTTCCTACACATAAGAGAAGAAGAAAAGTATAATGTATTCCTCTAATACTCTACAGACAAATTAGAATCTAAGTTCAATAATTTGAAAGATCTTACTTTTTCATAAGTGTCATGTAAATATCCATCTCAATTGACGTGGAATGGAGGGACATGAGTTCTCCAAAGATGGATCCTGTTTCACCATGATTTGTAGGGCTGAAAATGGGTTTCTTGGGTACTAAAATGTTTCATCCAAATACTTTTAACTCCTTTAAAAACATAAATATCACAAATTAGCTGTAACTTAATTGAAACTCACCAAGCAATCAAAACATCTCGGGGGGTCATGGTTGAAAATCATTCGATCGCAAAGCTACACCGACATAGAAAAAATAAAATAAATAAAAGAAGTCAGCATTTGAGTAACATGGCTGACATGTAAGTATTATTATAGAAAATGTCTACAACTGGAGAAAGTCCCTCTTAAGCTTACACACTTCGGTGAAGGATTTTATAGACTGAAGTAGTAAGCAAATTTTGGAATCGTGTAATCTTGTAATGTGGTAAAAAAGTCACAAAAGAAAAATGGAAATTCATTGGCAAATAAAGCAATATGCATAACCAGTTAGGCAGTTAGAAACAACCTGAAACCAAACCACCGTCCTGTTAGATGACACCTTGTAATATCTGATTCAATTATAACATATGTTAGCCATAGTACTAAAACTGTGCATAATTCCCAATCATTGTTTCATTCACAATAAAATATATGATATAACAAAATCAATATATCCAAGCATTACTTCTAATTCATTCCTTCAAGTTCAATGTAATCATTTCTGAACTACACCCCCAAAAAACTTAAAAAGGACCACACCTTTCTAACCATTTGATTTGAAAGTGACAGCAAAAAGAATCATAAGAATTTGTAGAGCTTAACAAATTAGATTGTATTACACGGATTTTTAAAAAGTCCAGCTGCAAATGACCTGATGCAGAAATGCCATTCATTAAGTGAGAGTTATACTATGACTTCAACAGCATCTACTATATATAAATATCTGGCCAACTAATAAACCCTGTAATTTATAAACCTCACATTTTTAAACACCTACCCAACCAAATATAACATTGACGTAACTCAAAAATCACCTAACTTTCCACTATCATTTAACCATTATTCAAATTCAAATTTAATCATCTATATAATGCACATATATAAATTTAACCATACACATTTGCAATACTCTATACGCTAATTTCAAATCAACCATAACCAAGTCAATTTACTAAATAATATCTCCACAAAGATATATTACATAGTTACATTACATACCCGTCTTCACTGAGAACTCCATGAGGAAATGATGCAGAAGATGAAGCCAAATTGTAACTATAAAGCTTGTTCTCTTGTGTAATACTGAATTCACAGATCGCAGATACTGAACGTATTGCAATGAGCGTGTATATAATCGACAAACTGAGAATGTGAAGAAGAGAACACCGTAATTGCATTTCCTTATAATTTTAAATCCTAATTTGGGGACGATCATACAATTTGAGAAATTAGGGTTTCGAATTGAACTTTGATGTGTATGTGAGACTGTGTTCGGTTCTTCTGACAGTTGGAAGCAGTTACTGATGAATGAGGCCCAATTAGGTTAGGCCTAATTAGGTTAGGCCCAATACTTTTCCTTCACTGTCTCGTTCAATTAAACTGTCATTTTCTCTGTATCTATATCTATCTTTCATGATTATACATATAATTGATGTTAATATATAATCTATAGTAGCATTGTTAAATTAGGGTTTTAATTTTGCTCATTTAAGTTCTATCTATTGTTATGTGTGTGGATTCTTAATATTTGTCTACAGTAAGCATATGATGATTCTAATCTGTATATTTATGGTTTTACAAATTAATAAAAAAATTAATGTTTTGTATACTGACCTGTTAGTTGTTTAGTTTTCTTTCGCCTTAAGTACTTTTAGGTCAATATATGTGTATCTATACATGTATAACCTGTGTATCAAATTATATATATGCAAGCATGTATGTGTTGTTAAACTAGTAACATTTGTGTTGCAATCTTTGCAATATGATTATCAAATTAACAAAATCAAATGAATCTAAATGAGAAAAATAAAATATTGTATAAGAAAACATGACTAAAATCTCACCATAACATGTGAAAACATGACTTAAACCCTAATAAAAAAATTGATTCTCTATAAGAAACGAACTCACAAAAGTAAGAAATCACTTCTCTGTGTAATATGTTATTACTAATATAATGACTTCATGAAACTGAATGACACATTGATCAAGCCAAAAAATGTCATATATGTCTAGGGCTAGTGTTAGCTAAATGAAAAACGGGTAAATAAAAGAGGTTTTCCCTAAAAGTAGACTTAAATCTTAAGATAACATAATTTGAATCATACATTTCCTATGAAATGGAGAAATTCAACACATACAGCAGGTTGATCAATTCTTCATCATCAAGCACAATCTTACGCACGGGTAATACGAAACTCAGTAAACATAGTTAAGGAGGATATTGTGTGTGTTGCTCGATGTATGCCATCACCAAAGCAGTTGACCATGTTGGATGCGTGTATCTAAGATGATATTCCAGTTTCAATGTTGGGTTCCTGACGTTTTGAATGAAAATATGCTTTTTAAAACATGGGCCTGAATATGTGATTTATAAGTTTTTAATAATCATTTTACTAGTTCAATTTGTTTTTTAAATGAAAACCAACAATATTTTTCATGTATATACATAATTTAGACGTATATACATTATTCTTTTCGAAATTTGAACCTACAACTTTTTATCAAATGATTTTTCACATATGCTATAGCCACCTTGTAATTTACTAGTTCAATTAACTCAATAATTTAAATGATTTAAACCAAAACTTGTCTTCAATTAATTAGTTTGTCTACACAAGTAACAATCTCATGTTTATTATTAATAATATTAAACCTTATTTGGTTAGTGATTCATCAATATGATCTATTATGTTGCATTCTCGAGTTCTTTTAGTGAAAAAGAAAAGAAAATCAAAGGAAAAAATAATAAAAAGTCATTCTCGAATTCTTTTTGTAGGAAGGAAATGAATAGAGATGAATGGAAAGGCAGAGATTATGATGGGTTGTTGAGACGTGTTTTGTGACAACAGATCTAGCTTGTAATATGACTGGTGTAATTATTATCAAGTTTGTACATTGGTTTAGATTTGTAAATATATGATATTAGTTTGTTATTATTATTTGTTAAATATAATAAGATTAGACAAGTAACGAATACGAACTAAAGTCTGAATTGCGAATTGAGAACTCAAGTCGCAAGTCATAAGACTTGCGAGATGAGATCTCAACTCGCAATGTCAAACTCAAGTCGCAAGTCATAAACTTGCGAGATGAGATCTGGATTCGCAATATATACTCAAGTCGCAAGTTATAGACTTGCGAGATGAGATCTGGATTCGCAGAAACTCAATATTGCGAGCTGAGATGAGTCACTGGGTTGACTTGTCTTGCGAGCTGAGTCAACTCGCAAAGCCCACGGGCTGCGAGTTGAAACGAGTATTTAATGAATAATTAAGTTAATTATTAGGGATCGATTGATTAATACGAATTACTGAGTTTTGAGTTTCCAGAGAATATTAAATAGACTAACGGCTAGGTTTTGACTGATTAACATTCGTTAATATCAAAACAAAGCATATTAGTTAATAGAATCGCGTTATAATCTTGAATTAATCGTATTGAGGGATTCCGCACCTTAATACTATAGATAACGGAGTTATCGAACCAAGATCAGTGGACTTACATGGGTTTTTTGTTGTATATCTTTTCCGTCCATATAATAAGCAATAATTCTTCTGTGTGTTATCTAATGTGATCTGCTATATGATGTATGACATAAGTCTTAATTGTTGAATTATAGTATAACCATACACTGTTATCAAGGATCAATGAATATGTGTCAAGACAAATAGTAAGAATTATGGTTATTAGCAAAACTACTGGTGACTTTGTTGTACTAAGTACAGACCTGACTCCTTTAGTTTTGCCAATGGTTTCAAACTGGTTTTGTTCATACTAAGGGATCTTATGTTGTACTAAGTACAGATCTAGAACCACTAGTTTTCTTCAAAACAGATTTGATGTTTGTCAGATTATAAAATAACTCAAGGGTATGTTATATGCTTCGAACATAATCATTTAGTAACCTCTACCTTGAATCTGAACGATACAGTGTTATGTGTTTTACTTGATTTCTCAGTATGTCATATTTTTGGATCATATTAGTTAACATGCATACCAACAATAAAAGGTTTGCTTGGAAATCAGTGTAGACTTTGTTTATGTGGATCATAATATCGGTAATCGTCTTGAGATGTCTATGATAATTAAACGTTTCATTTTGATGAATCATTCGTTCTTAATTACTGTAAACGAACAAATTATATTGTGTGGAACCAGGTAACCAAGTTATAATTTCATAAATATAAGTTGATAAATGGTTAAGTTGAAAGTTTTCTGTAACTTATTGAGAATTTCATAAGGTATGTATACTAACTATCTTCTTAGACTTGTTAATAAACAATTGGTTCTGCTTATTCTTTATAATATGATCCCTATGCACATAAATTTTTAACGCCCTCTCATATGCTTTATTTCTTTTATTTTTTTCTTTAATAAAAGGTACTTGATGCCAATGTTTATCATGAATATTTGTCGTTTTTATGTTATGTTTCTATTCTTATTTTATTTTATTCTATGATTTTGTCGTTCGTGTTGACTTACGGTTACAAAACAAGTGAAAAATACTCTTATTTTAGACTTGTATGTAATGTGTGGGCTTAAAATTATACCAAGTATAAAATTTGGTTTTTTAGTCAAACTCTGCAAATTGACCTGCGAGTTGAACCTGGCCTGCGAGTTGACCACTTTGCGAGTTGAGTCAACTTTGCGAGCCGAGTCAACTCCCTATAAAAGCTTGCGAGTTCACAGGTCAAAGTTACTATTTTCTGCGAACCGACTTAAAACACTTTGCGAGTTGACTTATTGCGAAACGAGCCGAGAACTTGATTTCGCAATTTCTTCACAATTTTCACTTCGCAAACGACGATTTCACCTCATCTAGTGTAATCACTTTTACATTGTGAACATTTTGAGGTATAAATCAAAGGCTTTCACCGTTTAATTAATCCAAAATCGACGTATTTATTATACGAGGGTTTTGTTTTAAAATTTGACTAAAATTCTACAAATTAGTGCGTTAAATAACAAGAAATCTTAGGGTTTATGTTACTCACACTATCTAGTACACAATGCAATAACTCGATTGTCCTAAAACTTGCTAAGTTTGTGTTTTGAATCTGACGTCATCAAGGCAATTCATCTTGCAAATTGAGTTCAAACTCAATTCGCAGACCTGACTTCCGAGTTGACACTTGCGCATTAACTTGTTGACTTACGAGCTGACTTGTTAACCTGCGAGTTGACTTGTTGACTTGCGAGTTGAAACTTGCGAGTTAATTTTTTGACCTGCGAGTTGACTTGTTGACTTGCGCGTTGAAACTTGCGAGTTGATTTTTTGACCTGCGAGTTGACTTGTTGACCTGCGAGTTGACTTGTTGACTTGCGGATTGAGTTGTTCTGCGAGTTGAATGCCTTTGCAAATTGACTTGTGAGTTGACTACTAATTTTAACTTAAGACCTCTTAATTAATTACTTGATTAAGAGTTATAAGTTAATATGTTATATGGTTAGTCGTGTCGACTTAAATGTGAACAAGTAAAACCCTATACTCTTTATATAAAACTTACGACTTTTCGTAATAAGTTATATATTTTTAAAACTTGAGACTTTTTGTAACAGGTTCAGCAAACGGTTAGACTTATTGATTATATATATATGATTAATGACTATAATTGTTAATTAAGTTTCACAACTTAATCGTTCAATTATTAGTCGTAGATTATATAAGTTCATCAATATATGTTAAACTAATTGTCTAACATTTGTGTGATTTTTACATTACATATATAACTAGACAATTTGCAGCTCATCACAACGTGCTGGTTGACTTAGACGTCACTGCACGAGGTGCTGCACGTGTGGCTCGGATTCTTACATTCATGGCTCGTTCCAGAATACAATATGCTATCACTGAGTCACCGGCTTTATCACAGGACCTATTATCCCAATTCTGGGATAACATTCAGTATGATACCGTTGTGAATCCTCCAGTGATTCGAACACGGGTAAATGATCGTCCTGTTCTATTTTCTTCCACTGATCTTCGCAACATTTTACGGTTGGGCACCGTTGAACAGGAAGACAGTCCTACAGTGTTTTCTTCGGACTTCATTGAGGGGGCACTTACACGTATGGGCTACGTCGGACCCATGCGAGGACGTCAGTTCTTAAAGGCATTGGTCTTCGGAGAATGGAGATGTTTGTGGCATGTTCTTGTCACTATTTTTGGTCCAAAGAAGGGAGGTTATCATGAGTTGAGCCCTTCACTGCTATCAGTTGTACTGTCCCTGGTTTACAATAAACCATATAGTTTCTCGGATTATATTTTTGGCAAATTGGTTCGACAGATCATGGGAGGTGTTCGATCCCAGTTTTTGATATATCCACAATTTTGCATGCTGATTATCAGGGCTACTATTCCTGATCTGCCGGTTATTCAGGCCGATCTACATGTGGATACTATTGGGCTGCGAGGGTATATTGCAATGTTTATGCATACCTCGAGGCGTTTTGACATGCGGCCTCAGCTGACAGAACTTTTTGGTTATCTGATAAATCCGCAGTACGTAGCGCCACCAAATAATGGTTGGCTGGATGTTGATGTGGCAGAGGTTGTACCTGAGCCACATGAGATAATAGAGGATGTCTTGGATCAGGTCCACCAACCTGGGCCACAGATAAATGCTGAAGTTGCGGCACAAGTGGTGCAAGAGGTGCTGGTACAAAATGATGATGCCAATGATCCGATCTTGCATGATATCGATCAATATTTCGCTTAAGATCTGAACACATCAGAACCACCGCTAGTTGCTGAGACGTCTGGTGGTGCTAGTCCGTCGGGACGTGATGGAGAAACTGCCTCTGTCTCTGCTTCTGATTCTGATTCTGAAGATGATGAGACTCGACCATCCCGGTCTGTCTCAGGGATTCCAGCTGGCATGGTTCGTTAAGGGTCCAAGTTAATTATGGACCCAACATTGAAATTAAAACGAAAAGCCGCTGATCAAGATCCAGACTTCATTCTTGTTGAAGAAGAAGAAGATGAAGATGAAGATGAAGATGAGGAGCCGCTTGTCTCTCGCCCTAGCAAGCGCTCTAAGCAAACTGCTTCAACCTCCACAGCTCCTACTTAATCATTTTCCACGCCTTCTGAGGCTGAAATGATAGCTGCTTTGGTTCGCCCTTCCTCACATCCGACCACCAAGTCTAGCAGGGTTGTAGCTCGCCTTTTGACAGATGTAGCTACTGAGATAGCTAAGAAACTGCAACCACCTGCTCCCACGCCTCCACCCACCACTACTGATGCTCCTTCCTCCTCACCTATGACCGATTCTGCACACATTCTCAGCTTGGAGTCTAGCGTTCGAGAGTTGGAAGCTGTCACCACCACCTTGTCTCAGAATCTGATTGAACAATCGAAAGCCTACTCACTGCTGCTCAAGACCAATACTACTTTGGTAGATCATGTAGCTGATAAGCAAAGGCAGATTGATAGACTTGATCGTTTGGTTACACATCTTCTAAGGGACAAGCCACTTCAGGGGGAGATATTAATATATCAGGAGTCCTGCAGGAAAGATGAACTGGCGAAGAAGCGAAGAGATGATACAGATGATGATCCCACTGCTCAGAAAGATAGTGAGCTGGCTAGTCCCTCAACGACTGGTCAACAGACTGTTATTCAGGGGGAGCCTGCAGGTGCAAGTGGAAGTGGTGCTGGTGCTGGTGCTGGTACTGAAGAGGGTGGTGCTGATGAAGGTGAAGCTTGTATTAATTTAGATTGATTGTAATATTTAATACATTGTAACTTATAACTTAGAATTATTTTGTAATATATTAGATTTGAGATTTATAATTACAAGTTAAATATGTTCTACATAATTTTAAGTGATATCCAATTAAGGTTATAAAAAGTATTGATCGAAAGTCTACCGACTTACAGATAGTAGTGTGGCGTGTCCCGATTTAATATCGGCGGTCAAACTTTTACTATAATCTTTGCATTTTAGACTTGAGAATCGTAAGATTGACAAGTTAATTATGCAATGGAATTTTTGATATTAATTAATTGTAAGCTTGAATGTTTGGTGATCATTAGTGTTCACAATACATTAATGTTTAAGTTTAATTAATGTTCTGATATTATAAGACTTTTGGAATCTTAGATTGATTATAATTCTACTTTATGATCAATGAAAGATTTATAAATTCATATAATATGCTTTAAATACACAAAGAAATTAATAAGGAAATTCTTAGATTGATTCAGGGAAATCAATGAAAGAATTTATGATATTAATTGTTATTTGATTAATAAGGAAATCCTTAGATTGATTCAATGAAATCGATGAAAGGATTTATGATATTGATAATTATTTGTGTATGTACCTCTATAGGTCTGGGAATGCTAGATCTATCTAATTCTGAAAGCGATATGCTTGACGAGATAGATGAAGCTATTGACTTTGACCTTGAAGAAGGTGAATTTCTCCCACCTGACGACTGGACTTCCAATGTTGATATTGGGTTACACGAAGGTGTAGATCCCGATGCTAATATCGATGAACACATCGTAAGCCCATCAACAACGAAGGTGATTATTCAAGATGACGATGGAGAAAGAGTTGTTGATTTAGATGAAAATCTAGATGAATCAACTAGTTCTGAATCTGAAGATGATCTTCCTTAGAGACTCAGAAATAATCCAATGTTTAGGCCTTTGAAAAGGAAAAAATAAAAGATTCGGATGTATCAGGTTGATATTACAGGAAAAAGAGCGCCACGTAAAGGAATCATAGGTTGGTATTATGATTCCGATCTGAAGTTTTTTGCAGTCAAAAGGTTTGACGGAGTTCAATATTTTGAAAAGAAGCTTGCAGTTTTTAGTTCTCTTCCGAGATTCGAAATTCGAGACTTGGCTCGATTAGAATTGAAGAACCCCAGTAATGATCCATATGCGAGATATGTTGAGAGAATAATCAAGACTGAGGGTCGTTCAATGAAATTTGAAAAGATTAAGCAAAGAGTCGGAAAAACTGTTAAGTTGAAAGAACGAAGTCAACGAACTGGAAGAAGACTGAGGAAAAAGACTTATCCAGCTGTCAAGTGTGTGCAGCAAATCCCACTGAAGACAATGCCACAGAATATTTTGGGAAATGTTAAGAATTGGCATGTGGACTCAGAGACTGGAGAAGCTGTCACGGTTGAAGCTGATGATGAAGTTGAATGTGGTGAAAGAGAAATTTTGAAAGTCTATGACCATCGACATCTGATGAATCTGTCTAAGAAAGATCTGTTAAAGTTAAATGAGAACAGGATCTTGACGACTAAAGCATTGGGTGATCTTGCACGAGATTATCAAATGATGGTGAAGACTTGTGTTAGAATGAAGATTTATATGGGTAGCAAAATTTACAAGTAAAAACCAAAGACAATATGAAGATAAAGATGCTAGAGCTATTGTCAAGGGGGAGTCTGTTGAGACATGTTTTGTGACAACAAATCTAGCTTGTAATATGACTGGTGTAATTATTATCAAGTTTGTACATTGGTTTAGATTTGTAAATATATGATATTAGTTTGTTATTATTATTTGTTAAATATAATAAGATTAGACAAGTAACGAATACGAACTAAAGTCTGAATTGCGAATTGAGAACTCAAGTCGCAAGTCATAAGACTTGCGAGATGAGATCTCAACTCGCAATGTCAAACTCAAGTCGCAAGTCATAGACCTGCGAGATGAGATCTGGATTTGCAATATATACTCAAGTCGCAAGTTATAGACTTGCGAGATGAGATCTGGATTCGCAGAAACTCAATATTGCGAGCTGAGATGAGTCACTGGGTTGACTTGTCTTGCGAGCTGAGTCAACTCGCAAAGCCCACGGGCTGCGAGTTGAGACGAGTATTTAATGAATAATTAAGTTAATTATTAGGGATCGATTGATTAATACGAATTACTGAGTTTTGAGTTTCCAGAGAATATTAAATAGACTAACGGCTAGGTTTTGACTGATTAACATTCGTTAATATCAAAACAAAGCATATTAGTTAATAGAATCGCGTTATAATCTTGAATTAATCGTATTGAGGGATTCCGCACCTTAATACTATAGATAACGGAGTTATCGAACCAAGATCAGTGGACTTACATGGGTTTTTTGTTGTATATCTTTTCCGTCCATATTTGAGCGGATTTGAAAGGAAAACAATTCATCTAACTATTTTCCTTTCCTTTCTTTTACTTTCTTTCCAACTCGAGAATACATCTCAACTATCTTATATTACATTCATTTCCATCGTTTTCGTCTCTTTTCTTTTCCATCTCATTCTTTTCCACTTGAAAAATAACTTGAGAATACAGTGTTAGTGTCTAAAACATTTTCTATAACGTCGAAAATGTTATATAAATCGCTTCAAAAATCCATTGGAAGGTAACAATGTCATACTCTTTTCTTTCGATCCAGCTAGTTTCAATGGATAAAGCTAGTAGATCAAACACACACAATGAGATGCTCATTGACCTCACTATAGTATATATTGATATCAGCTTTAATGACTGTTCATTTCGCAACTTCTAGCCATTAATAAAACATTGTATAGAAAATTTTCAATTTCAATTACATCTAAATTACCTAAAATGAATACGGTTACTCTTTGTATACGTTATGGAAGCCCCAACAACCAAAGGCAAGGACAATTAACGGCTAAGAGAATCCCTATAGGTCTCAAAGAAAAGCAACCCATTGGGAAATATAAATTCTGTCACCGAACCCATGGTGGAGGGGAGGGGGGGGTGTGTATTAGCGGCGGTGGTGGTTAGGGTTTTGCGATGGTGGTTATGGTTTCAAAATCCAGTTGCGGTGCTGGTTAGGGTTTCGAAATCCGGCGGTTATTGTAGTTTATTGGTTGTGGAGATTGGTGTTTGGTGGCTAGTTGTTGGTGGAGTTGGTTATTAGTGGTTGTTTTGTATTGTTTTGATATGCGATTTAGGTAAATTGATTTGCGGTTCAATTATGCGTTTTAGTTGTTTGAAGAAATAGATGGATTGTTTATATATGAAAATTGACATTTCGATTTTATTTTTTTAAATGTAACTTTATAATGTTTATTTTTATGATATTAAATAGATTATGTGTAATTGATAAAACGATTGTCTTTTATTCCGCGTTCATAAATACCCGGACTCTAATTTTTTGTCCTATACCCCACTCAAGATTGGATGTTTATACTTATTGTAGAAGTTAAATCTTTTGTACAATAAACCTAATAGTTGTCTTCCTTGTACTTTTATATGAATGTTATCCTATATGATGTAGAAATAGATTTACTATAGTAGAAAAGTAGGGGGAAAGTAAGGTTGTTTATCTCTTGCGTTGATGTTTGCGTTATTATTTTTAGTTTAAGTTGTATAATTTTGTTATGTGGTACCTTTTACTTAGTCGTTTTTGCTACGTAGTATTATGTCGATTGGAATTATATATGTAATGTGAATTTTACAAATATGTTACGATTTTTGATGAATGCAGAGGTATGAGGCGGATATTACTATTTAGAGTAGGTTTAGTATGTTAAAAGAAATTAAAGAGAAGTTGGAACATACAGCGAGGGAAACAATATTTAATCGTGTATGTTTCAAAAGGTGGTTTGATGAGGAAAATAACAGAGATGGTCAGGTGGCACATTTGATACTACAAGCACAGTTGCCTCTGGTGGATGGACATCACGAAGACATTGATCCCCTGAGATATGATGTAGTGGGTCCTAATGTTTTAGAATTTGTGCTTGAACAGTTTTGCTTGATTACTAGACTAAGGTTCAGCGCAATTGCTTGGAAGTCTTATGATTCACTTGATTGCCCGTTCGAGCATCATGTTTTCAATGACATTCATGGCGGCAAAGTTCGCATAGATGACGTGAGATGTGTTTTTGAGAACAATGAATTATTTACCTCTCTATTAAACAAGAATGCAGCATACGTATGTTTGGTTTTGATTATCGTGTATATATTTCTTGGACTTAGTGGTGATAAAAAGACGTTAGTAAATCGTACTATCCTATATTTAGCTAAGTATTGGATGAATGGGACAATTTTCCATGGGGAACCTATGTGTGCAACTTTACTTTCAAGACACCTAAAAAAGGGTATCCCTAAAAAGAGAACTGAACATATAAGAAAAGTTAGTAAAGGTGTACTTCAAAGTTATTCCATAATGGGATTTATCCACACTTTTAAAGTAAGATAAATAAATTATTTAAATACTTTTATTCTACCTTTTTGGTTACATATGTAGATCTATATTGTTGTTTGTTTTACTTTGTTTTAGGTTTAGATTTTCGAGACTTTTCTCGTTGCTTTAGACTCTTGGTCAGTGGATTTTGAGAAGAACCTCAGAGGCTTTGCATGGAGGAAGAAAATGCGGGAAAGGAATGATGTCGAGTCCCGCACGCCGTGGTGGGTAACAAGCAATCCTTATTTTGACTCAAACGCCATCGACCTCCCCCTGGGTCACACACTCAACCTCCGCCTAACCCACCACCATCCATGAGTCGCACTCGAATGAAATGCTTATCAAGAAAGAATGTATGAAGTGCATGTGAATTTGGGAAACATTCAGGACCAAATCAATAGGTTGTAGAATGAGAATGATAAGATGAAATTGTGGAATAAGGTGTGTTTGGTTTGTGTCATGTTTCTTATTAGATTTGTTTAGGTTGTTGTTAGTGTTGTCATACTTTGTCCCTCAACTTGTCAGTTACGTATTTTGGAACTCATTAAATTTAGGTTGTTCTTAGGTTGTTAGGTTGAACATAGATCCTACTAATTAACAAAGTATAGTAACATAATTAAGAACACATATTATATTAATTTAAATAGTACATGACATCCCATTCTAACTTGCATGAACGTCTTATCGTTATTATGGGAAATGTCATTATTAATTAGTGTTGTTGTCATCACTATCATAGTCACTGAAATCCACTTAATCCTCATCCATATATATAAGATACAACTTAATGTTTTGATGACAGTTTTTTGCCTATATCACTATCCTCCTCCAATTTCAAATAAAACCATAACATAAATATCGAGAAATGTCTGGAACATTTAGAGAAAAGAGATTAGATGATCACTTAAGAATTTGTGTTGTGTATTTATTGTGAGGTTGTAGGATTAAAAATTGTTTACATATGCAACGTGAATTGACAAAATGACAAGACAATTCAACTTTAAAGTGGAAATTCATACAACTAATAAGACAATTCAACTTTAAAGCGGGAATTCTTATAAGTAACAAGACAATTCAACTTTTCGGCAGGAATTTGTATAAGTGACAAGACAATTCAACTTTGTAGCCAGATTTCGTACATGTATTGTTATATTCAAATTTATCTATATTACCTTGTAGACTAATTTATGTCAATAGGAAGCTTCACTGCAAAGAAAAATAGGTATCAACACTTCTTTAGATCGCCATGTGAGCCTAAATTCATTGCCAAGAGATACTGTAAGTAAAGTTATTTTAAATTGTATTGTTTGACCACGTATTGATTTTACGCACTACCAATAGACAAACTTTTAATGTAGGAGATGATCCTATTTTGTTCACTATAAAGCTTCACCACTATGGAACATTTTCATCCCCCCCTAATAAGACTTACGATAATGGTGTGGTCACTTACATTGACTATTTGCATTTTTCAACATTTTGTATTGAGCAAATGGATCAAATATACTTTGATTTAGGTTCTGATGACATTTCTGGAAGATTTTAATATTTCAATAATCCTATGTAGACTTAGATTTTGGACTCCATGAATTGTGTGATGAAATTAATGGTACAATTGAAATGTTGATACACATCGCAAGAACAACCAAAGAGATTGAAGTTTATGTCTCACATATTAAAGTCACATCAATTAACGTCGGTTTAACTATAAACATGAATAACAAACCAATGAGAACAAAAATTCATGTTCAAGAAGAAGGTTGTTTGATTAGGTTGTTTGTCGTAATGTGTACTATCAACTATTAGGTCGTTTATCGTTAACTTTTAGCATGCATTATCAAGAACTAGTTTTTTTTCTACTTTAAGTATTATATATTTATCATTATATATTTGTAATATCAAATGCTACTTATATTTTCTCGTGGTTTACAATACCATTTTGAATACTTAACTACAAATATTGCTTCTTATATAATCCTCAATTTACATATTTTATTTAACCGCATCGAGTGGCATAAATAGTGTCAGCGAGATACTACCTATAGCCCACTTTAAAGACCTCTTCAGAGCATTGTATATGAAATAGATGAAAATGTGCTAATTCTCGATGACATGACAAACATAAATCCCACAACTAGAACTATAACTTTGTTGAGGGGCCACGATCCTAAGATACTGCAGGTTAACTTGTAAGTGATGTACTCGTTTGACACTTGCTTTACTCCAGTAATCTAGCTTCTCTAAACATAGTGGAATAAGTTCTTGCAATTTATCGTAGATCCCGTGCAAATAGGTTGTCCTTGGAGTTAGTACTATTGGGTCAAACAAAATCTTGCTATCATAAATCCTCACATTCCAAAAAGTGAGATCTACCTCTGCAAGCATCCAATGTTGACTAGATTGGTTCAATGTGAATGAAAATCATAGTTAATTTAATGAACATTCACATTGTTAAAAGAGTTAACTCTATTGATACATTATTTACCCTATCACGAGTCCACCAAGGAGGAAACCATCATTCGGAGCTATTAGGCAACTAATATATCCTTTTACAGTCGTGTAGTATGTAATAGAAATCGAAAGGAAAGATGCTACACCGTTGATCCTTGTGGGTTGATAAAGCCACCATATTTGACCAAATGTCAATGTGCTAAAATATATCATAGAAAAGTTACTACACATAACATTTATAAAACAATTCAAATTTAGAAAACGTTAATTCGTACCTTATTTTCTAGCCAACCATTGCAAGACAGGTTGAGAAGCCTACCCCAAAAATCCAAGTGGCAGAGGAAACCCGTGATAAACAATAATGGTTGACAGGATTTCCATTGTGAACCCCGCGTCTATAGAAATCATGTGTCATGGGTTCAAAAACAGTCTCACAAATGGGCAATGTAGATTGTAGCGTTACTTTATGCCCACTTATTTCGACATCCTTATCCATCATTAACTATGAGTAAAAGAATTAATGATGTTAAAACACAACTTACCTAATACCCTAATAGTAAATATATAAAAAATATACTCACTTCCTCATCACAAGTTTCAAGATACCTAATCATATATTCGTCAGTCCACTTGTCATCAGGTTTATTAAGCAATTCTTGTGTACTAATAAACAATTTTTCTTTAGTAAAAACCGGTTGTACAGTACTAAAAACCGGTTGTTCATCACCAAAGATTGCATACATTTCCTCGAGCTCTTCTCCAGTGAACTTAGAATTATCTATATTATAATCCGGATATGCTTCCTTCCACAACACCTATTATATATAAAAATATATACTCGGCGTTAAAAACTCAGTAAATTAAAAAATATTCAGTGCATAGGTGATTGATCACATACTTCAAGTAGTTGTCCGACATTACCAAACCGTCTCTCTTGCTGACTACGCCCCATATCATTAAAACGTCTTTCATACTTAGAAAATAATGAAATAACTTGTTCCTTCGGGCTCTCAAGGAACTGCTTGGTATCCTGATACAAGGGCCTTTCAGTCTCAAAATGTGTCACATAATATCTTTTTGTGTAAATTTGACTTAAAAAGTTTACTAAAATGCAACAAATGTTGGGATTAAAATAACACAAGTAAATGAGTTCAAATAAGCTCTCTATTAGGTAACTTCGGTCAAAATTTTGTCCACATATACCTCCCTAGACATCTTATCGAACTTCACACAAACGGATCAATCAAAATCTCTCTTTCGGGTCTAAATAATACCTCTTGGTACGGGTAAAAATAAATTCTTCGTATGTATCAATCTGGAACATGGTAACACTTCTAAGATCCATGTCTATTAAATCAGAATGTACATAACCAATAACTACTTATTATCGTTACTGATAACGCTCAATAGAATAATAATGAAAAGATTAAGTACCTAGAAAGAAAACATGAAACCTTTAAGTGAATACTTTGGAGGCTTTTTCATATTCTTGGGACAATACGATAATCGAGTCTTCAGATCCTTACAAAGTGACTCGTACGAGGGGCGCCAAACATAGGAACCGCATGGAAAATTATTCCACTCATCTAAACATTCAGCCAATCATAGTAACTCCTCATCAACAACAAAAGACTAATTCTTATCAACAAATCCGACATGCAACAACTCTAATAAAAAAATTCGCACAACATCAAAATCCATATGGCTAGAAAGTAGGTTTCTAAAACAGTTATTGAGATCACGCGCACACACGTAACTTGTTCGTTTCATAATCTTCCTGAATACTCTCTCTCTCTAAATGAACCTATGCCAGTTCCAGGTATTCAAGGTAAAACACCATATTTCATCCCTGACATAAAAATAATTACTCCCGCCCAAAATGCAGTTTTATACCTACAATATCAAAAATCAACTACTATTTATCCTCATTCATCCAACAAAGTTTAAAAGCATAAAATGTAACAACCCGGGTTGAAGTGTATAATCCGATGTGAAAAATCAATGTCAAAACATGTTCTACTAAATAGTCTGTGACAATCCCCAAAGTTACTGAGAACTGGCAACATCCATTGTTGTTGCCACCTCATACTATTATCGTAAATGCTCCACAAAGACTTATCACACGAAACTATATGGAGAATATGCCATCTAAGTTAACCAATTTCATAAAATTTGTATTGAGAATCGATGACATTCATTGTTGAACCCATCTCATACTATTCATGTAAATGCTCTACCAAGACTTGTCACTTGAAACTATTTGGAGAAGATGCCATCTAAGTTAATCAAAATCAATTAAAAATTAATTTGGTACCGATGTCATTCTTACATTCCATGCAATCCGTCACAAAACTATATCTATGAAAAATAAAGACTTAGAGCTATCTGACTCTGTATTTAGTATTAAATCACTTGTTCAATTGCTACAAAATTGATTAATCTGTATTTATTGTCCAAGGAAAAAATAAATCCTCAATAACTATTTGGTAAATACACTTAAAAATTGATCACCTTGTATTTATTGTTGAAGCAAAAACTAAATCGCAACAATTATTTGTTGTGTGTTCAGTAGTCGCTATCTTTTGATTTGCTATGTTTATGAACACGACTCACTACGCTTTAATGAGCTTGGGACTATTGAGATTCAAGTGTATGTTAATTTCCACTATATTATGGATTGTAGTAACCTACACCAATCGAAACAGCAAAATTAAAGGCAAACAAGAAAAATCAGACTTGCAAAAACCGCAACAATGATGCCGAACAAAAAAACTAATGCAAACTCCATCTAAATTTGAATAAATAGGAAATGCATCCGTGAATAACAAATAAAAACTAACACAAACTACCATTACCCGCCACAATTGATACATCAACAAACAATAACAATTCAAACTAACTATCATCTATCGAAACTCAACATATCTAAATAAAAAAATTCAAAGTTCATGAAAAAAAGCATTACAAGTTCCCGGAATTCACTCTTAGTTCCCGGAATGCGCATGAACATCCCGAAATTTTGTTTAAAATTGAAAACCAATAAAGTTCCCGCTCTATCACATAATACATACAATCTTTAAAACTCATATAAACATAACAATTAAAATTTAAGTATTTTAAGAATTCTTACAGCTATATCAAATTTACCTCCTTACATTTAACTGAAAACCACTACAATCTGCTGCGACATGCTAGAAATTCGGTGAACTTGCCAGAATCGCATTTAAAAGTGAAAATAACATCTTTATCGTGGTTAAAATCAATGACAAATCGACTTCAATGAGAAGAAAAGTTATACCGGCAGCCGAAATTAGGATTGTGTATCCAAAAATCGCATGAATTTTGCGGAATCACATTTAGAAATTGAAAAACACTTGCTTCTTGCTTGAAAACGAATAAAAATCAATTTTATTTAGAATTTTGACTAATACTCGCGGCGGCCCCGCTATCCATATTACTGAGGGTATTCACGTATTTCACTGTGGTAATCTTTAATTGACTTTGAATGACCGCGATCTAGCTATCTATTTTTTGCAAGACTGGTGTCTATTAAAAAGGAAATACTGACACACATCATGAAAAATGAAAACATGTGTTGATTGTGCATTCCATAAAGAATTTCAAACTTAAATTATTGTTAGCCCAAAAATAACTACCGGTAAAGAGAAGATACACTTTGACATGACGTGCTCGGAATTTTCTCACTCTATATATAGAAACATCATTTTCCTAATATCACTCGCTCTCTACTTCATTTCCCCTATTTCAATAAATAGTTGTAATTTAGTGTTAAGAAACGAGAATTGAACAAGGACAACAAGATTACACTTCAACCAGCAGAGAAACCTTTTATTAAACCAAAACCGGGATATAATCCCAAATACAAGACAAAAGACACAATCTCACTTACAAGAAAAACTCTCTGCTACTCCAACTCTCAATATAAACATTCAATCACTCCCAAACAAAGAACCCGAGTTACAAAACAAATTGACATCAAGAATTGTCAAAAGAAGAAGAAAGAACAAAAAATACAGAGGAAAAAATACAATTGAATGAATGAATCAACTGTGTACTTCAACAACTCTAATATCTAATATGTACAAACACACTCGCCAAGTTACACATAGCCCCCTTAAGTTCCTACAAAATAACGAACCAATATAATAATAAACACTAAACTTTTACCTTTATTACCTTGAGACCACCAAAGGTTTGTTCTTTATACTTTTGCTCAAAAATATAACTCAAGATGTCACCACAGATCCTGCAGCAACTACACTTTAAGTTCCATAATTGTTTGGCATTTTTAATATATTTCAACATCCCACTCTCAAAAAAATTATGGAACACACCAAATATTCACAACATAGATCAAGTTAGAAATATGACCTAGGTAAGCCTCTTGACCAAAACAAAGTTAGCCAAGAATGAACAAAAAACCAAGTTACTTAAAACTTTTTTTATTCTTATTATTATTTTTATTATTAAGAAAATTGTTTAACTGAGCTACAGTTTAGATTGAAAACTGATATCAATAACAACAACCCACTTTCAACAATCAAGACTTAATTAAATAGTCTTGTGTATACCAACTTTCCAATAACCACTAGTTTAAATTTCAAGGCTTTTCCTTAATTCCTTAAGTTCAAAAATAAAACTTTTCAATACAATAAACTTATCTAATCTCCTAGGTAACTCAGAAGTTCTACTTGACCTTCTTAACTGAGAGTGAACATCACCATTCAAAGTTGAATGTTGGGGAGCAAATTGATTTTTTTAGAATTAGAGTTGTCCTCAGGAGAACCAACTAGAACATCATGATCAACAAGTAACTAGTGTTGCAGTAAGCCCATTAGAACCAAACCCAACAGATACAACAGGCTCAGTAAAATTAGGCCCATTCTGGTCAGAATTGGACTTACTGCCATCACTAGAACTTTTAAACATTATCAAAACATGATATTAGATGGCATTAGATAATATAGATATATACCAACAACATCATCAAAAACCTTATTCTGACCTCAACCAGAAATAACATGATACCAAACATACAATTGTTTCTATGTACCACCATAAGAAATACAAGAAACATATACCAACTGGTGATAAACTTGAGATAATAATGCATGGTTGTACCAACCAGTAACAAGATATGCATTACCAAATCAAATATAGACAAATTTCTGTAAATATTATAGACAAAGACTTCTAATTGAGTAGCGGAATTTGAATCCACAATAAAAAAAAAAAAACAAATATTCATGTCATTAGACAACCGTAAACCAACATTTCAGAAAACATATTTTGAATAACAAATGAATCTTTTGGTTCGATAAAACATATGAGATACACATCTCATTTAACATTGAATCACACGATTCATTAGAAATATCATAAACTCATCTAGTCAAACCCTCAAATACATGATTAAGACATACATCACATGATTCAACATGAGTATTTAGAATCAAGACATGAACCATGTGAGCCTTCAAGACATGAGAATCATACAAATCTCAAGATATAACAGATATATATCTATTTAAAGAATAAAACATATAATCATGACAATTATACAAAGACAATCAAAGAACAAGACAAAACAGGAGAGACATATGTAGACATCATGCAAGTAGATATATACAATAACAGAGATTAAGACATAACATATATATATACAAGACATCATATCTCCAAATTCCCCCTTCCCTAAATTAAAATTAAACACAAAATTTTGTTTTGTATTTTTTTTTTATTTGGGGATATCAAGCTTTCTAAAAAAAGATTTCATTTTTGAACGTACTAATATACAATAAGATGAACTTGACACAACCAACAATTAACCACAATCACTCTCATAACAATTTTGTCAACTTACAAAACAAAAAACTTATATGTGTAAAAATGCATTGTGCCTCTAACCCTTTTGTAGTGACTATGTTGAATTAGACTTCTACATGTGGCATAGGTTCAAGATACAATAGTATGCCTAACAAAAGTGTTTTTGTATATATATATATATATATATAAGCATTTAAACACATTCAAGACTAATAGAACAAACAAGAACATTTTTACAAACTAAAACACAATGACCAATCACATATACAGTTTGAAAACAAAAAATCCAACAATTGTTAAAAAAAACCCATTTGGTTAAACACTATTATCAATCAATGTTCAAATTTTACCAGTTCTCTGATTTTAATATTCTTCATACCACTTTTATCATCTTCAACTTATCACATATACATTCAACTTGGTATTTCATTTAAACCATTCTAGACACATGAATGAATGAAACTGTAACATGTTACCAATAGTTAAACTAGATAAATAAAAAAAACAAAAATAATAGAACACATTTTTACAGCCTCCCCAAAGTTACAACTTATATAGACTTGTGAAAAATCATAAGGGAATACATAAATCTATTGTATATACACAAACATAGATTAAGTAATATCAATTCCCCCCCCCCCTTCCCAAAGAAAAAGAAAAACCCAACGCATTGTTCAATTTTATTTTTATTTTTTTTTATTTTTTATTATTATTTTTTTTGTTTTTAATATTTAAAAAAAAAAACCTAAGAATAGTTTATTATCTCATATCAGTTTGGACTATTATTTCAGAATGTGAACCCTCATGAGCCAAAGGCTCTATTAACTGATCATCGGGAGTTGCTGTGATTCCTCCCAAGTTAACACTCTCATTAGAGTTGTTGACAGGATATGAACCACTACCTTCACCTTGAGTAGCCTTCTCCTCATCATTGGGTATTTTATTATTTTGATTGTTATGTTCAGAAAACATGGAATCAAAGAAGTTTAATTAATTTAGATTAGATTCTGACCCTGGAGTGGACTCATAAACAGCAGCAGACATTTTATAAGGGTAAACAATTTCATAAAATTAAACATCTCTTGAAAAAATAAAACACCTGTTGTCCAGACTCCACAATTTATAACCTTTTTTTAGTTAAAGTAACCAACTAAAACACATTTCCCAGATTTAAAACCAAACTTATCTATAGTATTTTGAATTTTAGAAAAACATAAGCAACAAAAGCATCCGAAATGCACAAGAGAAGACAATTTTTTAAAAACTAATTTATAAGGAGATTTTCCATTCATAATCATTTTTATGTATTGATTTAATCTAGACTAAGACACTAATATGAGATATACATATAACAAAACATGAAAACAGAGACAAGTACAGACCAAGACAACTTTGTAATCTCTTATTATTATCAGAATATCTTTTAACAACTCAAAAATTAGTGTTTAAAATTTCACCTACCATTAACCAGCCTTAAAAGTATAACAGAAATCTACTTGTGAATAATAACAAACTAAATTGTATGTAAAAAGAATATGAACAGATTTATAGGCCTGATCCACTCAACAATATAATTTTTTTTTATTATTATTTTATAATAATAATAATTATTATTATTATTATTAATATATTATTATTTTTCACAAATATTTTCAAGTAACATGTTATTTAATCATGCAATAGTAACAACTTTTAGACAAAAAAGGGACCCTTGAGTCTATAGTTACAAAAATAGTGTTGTTATGAACACTACTAGTATGCAAATAAAGTGAATCACAAAACAAAAAAAAGAATAACAAATATGTCCACTGGGATCTATCTGACAATTAATTACAGATATAATCCACAAGTAATCACAGAAATTAAAGATCATATATACACACTTTTTCACAGAACAACAGATACACGCATACACAGGCAGATGTGTAGCCACAAATAACAACTTTTAACAACTATAATATAAACATATGACAAATAGCAGTTTATCATGAACGCCAGATACCAACAATAGATTCTTAACAAAGGATTACAATAATACACAACAGGTGTATAGAAACAAATCAACCAACAATGTTAAATTACAAATAAGTCACACAAGAGTGCTTAAAGATTGACAGATATGTATCATGTTCAATCAGACTCAACCAAGAATGTCAAATTGCAAGTTTCTTGAGCTGATCAGTGGCAGGACTCCAAGATATTCAATGATGTCCGGTCAAGGATAATCAAACTCATTTACAATTTGATAGAGATCTCACCCTATGGGCCAATTAATTTGTCCTCAAAGCATTTCAAGAACAAATCGATTGCCACCAAGTGAGTGGGAACAAGAAGACTTACAGTGAGGTCGCCAACAGTAATTCCAATAATATCATAGAAACGGCAGCGGAATAATATTCAATAAAGAAAGTAAAAAGAAGCCCTAATTTTTGAAATTAGGGTTTTGAGATGAGACCCTAGAATTTGAACATAAATATGTTCAAAGAACCACCACAATTTGTGTCCTAACCCAAACAAACAGATCGATCAAGATAAAAAAAGATCCTAATTCAGATACTAAAGAACAACGGTTTGAAACCCCTAGTTTCATATTCAAGATGAACATGCACTTTTTTTAATGAAGGAATCAAAGGGACAATTCAATAATACAGACCACAGTCGTAATCGAGCCAAATAGATCAAAGAACACCACCGGATTCAATATCCGTACAGTCAATCGAACCGCAATCCTAATTTTAGGGTTTCAAACCAATACGAACGATAGAACTAATAATCCACGGAATCAATTGAGCCTAAGCTCTGATACCATGTTAAGAACGAGAATTGAACGAAAGACAATAAGATTACACTTCAACCAACGGAGTAAACATTTTATTAAACCAAAACCGGGATATAATCCCAATTACAAGACAAAAGACACAATCTCACTTACAAGAAAAAACTCTCTACTACTCTAACCCTCAATATAAACATGCAATCACTCACAAACAAAGAACCTGAGTTACAAAACAAATTAACATCAAGAACTATCAAGAAGAAGAAGAAAGAACAAAAAATATAGAGGAAAAAATACAATTGAATGAATGAATCAAGTGTGTACTTCAACAACTCTAATATCTAATACGTATAAACACACTCTCCAAGTTACACATAGCCCCCTTAAAATCCTGCAAAATAACAAACCAATATAATAATAAACACTAATCTTTTAACTTTATTACATTGAGACCACCAAAATTTTGTTCTTTATACTTTTGCTATGTTACCACAAATCCTACAACAACTACACTTTTGCTGCATTCTCGAGTTTTTTTTAGTGGAAAGGAAAGGAAGGGAAATTAAAAAATAATTAAAAGTGATTCCCGAGTTTCTTTTTAGGAAGGAAAGGAAGGGAAACAAAACGAATGGAAATAAATAGGCTTTTTATTAAAAAAAACATTTTCCGTCCAATTTTGAGGGGATTAGAAGAGAAAACAATCTTTTCCTTCCCTTTCTTTTCCTTTCATTCCGACCCGAGAATACATGTAACCTATATTATATTACATTCCTTTCCATTCTTCTCTTCTCTTTTCTTTTCCATCCAATTCTTTTCCACTAAAAAAAACTCGAGTATACAATGTTTAAGTTCCATAATTGTTTGACATTCTTAATATATTTCAACATTTAGTAGAAATTATGCTTCTCAGAGCACCTACAACCTTTCCTATATTGACCGGAGCTACCGCCAATGAGAATTCAGGTCGGTCGCTGTTCTCATCATCATCTTCTTTTTCGGCTCCGTCTCCGGTGATTTGTGCGGCAGTGAAAGGTAGTTCGTCAAATCATAGACCACTTTCTAGGGTTGTGTTTGAACCATTTGAGGAAGTGAAAAAGAGCTTAATTTAGTTCCTTATGTTCCTCAACAGTCTCTTGCTAGACATAAATATGCTGATGATTATGAAGCTTCCATTAATGAACAAATCAAGTAGGTTTAACTTTTTATTGTATTAAAGTTCCTTGATCTAATTTTATATGGCATGATTAGTTACTATTAGTTTCTGCTTGGTTTGTTAAAGTTTGAATAGTAGGGCTAGATAATACTGCTTGAGCTTTTCAGCGAAGTTATACTGCACACCAGGTGTTCGATAGAATTCCTGACATAACTAGTGAAAAAAATATTGTTCACCATGTGTTTGATAAAGTTCCCTGCAGAAAATTAATTGAAACCCAATTGCCCGTTTGCTGAACAAGTGTACAATAAAAATTGTTGAAGAAAAACATGATTTAGTAATTTACATGTTCTATTAGAAATTTTTGAGAATAGGGTTTGATAGAATAGGTTATTTTGTTAAATACGTTTGGGATATGAAGTTGTATTTCATATATGTATGTATACCTTTTATACATTTCTGATGATTTTTTGTCTTTTTTCAGTGTGGAGTACAATGTTTCCTATGTGTACCATGCTATGTATGCCTACTTTAATAGGATAATGTTGCTCTCAAGGGCTTAGCAAAGTAAGTTACTACTACTATCATATATAGGCATATAGCTATATAAATATTATAGTTCTCATTATATAGTATTAAGTGGTTTAATTCTGTTTATTCATTTATGGTATAGATTCTTTAAGGAGTCTAGTGAAGAAGAAAGGGAACATGCTGAGAAATGGATGGAATATCAAGTTTTTATCATTTATCGGCAATTTCTAGCTATAATTGTATATATTTGAAAATAGATGGTGGTATGATCTTCGGCTCTTCGTTATGGATCGATGTGATGAATTTATCAAAATTCTATTTCGTATGGGCTTCGAAGTGACCCAAGTTCGTAGGGCTCAGTCCATACGAACTTGAGTAGTATACATACATATATCCGTAGGTTGAATCAAAAATGAAGTTTAGAACTCAGTCTTAGAGCTTAGTGCTAGTTTGTAGAAAGCTAAAAGAGAGAGTTTGTATCTTAGGTTGAATGTAACCGAGTTTATGTTCAATAAAAGTGTTCTTTACATATTCGTGTTTAGTTGTTTATTATCGTGTGTTTAATTGAGGATTCCGCACTCAATTATACTTGTTACCTCGTGGATCCAGATCACATGAACCTACAAGGTCATGTCCTTGGTCAATAGAAGATCATTCATGTCGAGCTTCAGTCTATCCTCCCACCTACGTCTTGGTCTACCCCTTCTCCTTAAGCTGTCGACAGTAATTATATAGTTTTATGTTTGTGTTAATATATACACTATAAAATACTAAGTTATAGGGTATGAAGAAAATGTTGCTCCGTCAAAAAATGGAAATTCCGGTGAACAGCAGTTGAGGAAAGCAGTTGCACGACGGTCAAGTGTCTACCGGCGATACAACCCGATGGATCTGGTGTGGGGCTTCGCGACGGATTCAGATTTGGTGGTGGTGAAAGAGTGCATGCCAGAATTTGGCCGGAAAAAGCAAGAAGATGCCTGAAAGGAGAAAGAATAATAAAAATAACCGACAATCTGGCAAGCCAACGGCGATGAAACTTGTTTGGCTGGGTTCGCATAAAGAAGACGATGATAATGGTGAGGGTGACAAGGTCTAGTTCTTCTTGGCTAAGGAGCAACGGTTGTTTGAAGTTTGGTAGGGTTTTTGGATCTTCCGAGAGAGAAGAGAGAGAGAGACATAATGTTCAAAACAGTGATTATCGAATAATCGTAAACTTTAAGCTATTTCTTTGCATTCAGAAAAGTCATCCATCTACTTCTCAAAGTGTTGTTCCAATATCAATCGTTAGTAATTTATATATAAATGTGTATTGAATATTGAAAGTGTTTTTTTTAAATGTATTTTCTATTACACTCTAATTGTGTTGAAAAGATATACATCAGTACGTTTAATCACGTGCTTTTATAAGTAGACTCTTAGACAATTTAACCAATTAACTGGACTATTATTAGATCAATAGACCTATGACAAATGTCTAAAACGTGTTAAATCTGAAAGTTCGAACCAAAAAGCGCAACTGCGACGTGTCTCCATCTAACTGCGTCATTACAATCATCATATCGTTCGATCCGTCTGTCAATTTTGTACAGCGTAACAGAGTACTCCGTATTTTAATATATAGAAACCAAAAGAACCAAAAACCACTTTCATTCATTCGTCAAAATCACACTGTGTGCGAAAATGGCAAAATTAGGTTTTATAATACTGTTTCTATATTGTATCGTATTCCCTTCAATAGCTGAAGACAGATTTGACGTTCGCCAACATCTGTCCACCGTAACTAGGTAATCTCTTAATCCTTTCAATCTAATTCCATTTTATTGATTGATTAGAATTTAGGTATCAATTAGGGTTATTATTTAATATGTACAAGTCTCACATTGTATGTAGCTGATACAATTATGCGTTTCTATGTTATTATAATTGCAGAATGACGTTATTTTTTGTGCCTATGAACAAAACCTAGCATGAATTGAAGCACTCTGATTGGTTGATTTGTGACTTAAGGAGTGGTTTATGTTTTTATCTGCAGATACGAGGTCTCTAAAGATATTAAAGAAAATGCATTCGTTCCAACGAACATTCCTGATCAATGTTCTCCTATTCATCTAAATCTTGTGGTATTCCCATTTTCTATCTAGTACGTATGCTGTACAGTTGATCATTATCATAATTGGCCACAATTAGAAAAACTGATAGTTATACTCTACGGGTTTTCCTAATTCTACCCTTAATAAATTGCTGTCGTTGTTACTTTTGTAAGCGAATTGTGTCTTAAATGCAAGGGTAAACAGTGACATTTTATGAACCAAAAATTGCATTTATTACACATCCTAAATTGTGTTTTCTTCTTTGTGGATGATAGTTTTGCTACGGAGGAAATCTATGTAAGCAATAGTGATTAGATGATCATCTTTGTTTACTCAAATGTTGATGTATGCAGGCTAGGCATGGAACACGTGCACCTACCAAGAAAAGGAAGAAAGATTTGGAAACATTATCGTTTCAATTAAAAACCCTTATACAAAATGCAAAAGAAAAAGGTGCGTCGTTGGAGAATCTTCCTTCGTGGGTATCCAGATGGACTTCACCTTGGAAGGGGAAAACCAAAGGTGGAGAACTAATAATCCAGGGAGAAGATGAGATGTATAATCTTGGAAACAGGATTAGGGAACGGTTTCAAGAATTGTTTAGTGATGAGTATCACCCTGATGTTTATCAGATAAGGGCAACCCAGGTTCGGGTTCTTAATCTATAACCATATAAATTTCTAGATGCGGTTCTATTTTTAGTATGTTGCATTCTTGTTTGAAGCTTATTACTTCCTGGTCGTATTGAACTTTTGAGATCCGATTGTTAACATTTTATCACTTATCCTGATGATGAAATAGATTCCACGGGCATCGGCTAGTGCTGTGGCATTTGGCATGGGAATGTTTAGTGGCAGAGGAGACCTTGGAGTAGGAAAGCATAGAGCTTTTGCAGTTTTAAGTGAAAGTCGTGCTAGTGATATAATGTTGAGATTTCATGATTGTTGTCAGAACTACAAGGTACATATTAAGCTTCTTTTTTTACTCATAAGTTTTGCTTGTACCATGTACATAATAAATATTCTGTCGTGAATGCCTTATATGAAGGTGATATTTACGTTTGTAATATTGATATGATCATATCAAATTTTAATGAAGCAAGTTAGTAATCACTTTTGTTTTGGTGCAGGCTTATAGAAAACATCAGGAACCTGCAGTGTATAAGCTTAAAGAACCTGTGTTAGATGAAATTACTCGTTCGTTAGCTGCGCAATATGAGCTTAATTTCACAATAAGGGATACTTCTACACTTTGGTTTTTGTGCAAGCAGGTAATACATGTGTGCCAAGTTGGACCGGTGAAAATCTTTTTTTTCTTTCTAAACTTTAACAAGTCTTCTTTCTATTGATATTGCAGGAGGCGTCTTTGCTGAACATAACAGATCAAGCTTGTGCTCTTTTCAGTAATGATGAGGTAGGTCTGAAATTATGTTTAGGAGAATGTTACCCTAATATGCATTATAATATTTCCTGGACAAGCTCATGTTTATTGATATGTTGCTAATTTTGAAACTGTGTATAATAATATAATAATAAAATAAAATAAAAACTTATGAAACACGTGCATATGTAGGTAAAATCATTAGAATGGACGGATGATCTTGAGATGTTCATAGTAAAGGGTTACGGTAATGCACTAAATTATCGAATGGGAGTGCCATTGCTGGAAGATGTCATGTTGTCCATGGAGCAAGCCATTAAAGCAAAAGAAGGTAATTTGGTCATGCTTTAAAAATATTCTTAATGTACTTTAAATGTCATATGTACATCCATGGCTTCAAAGTTATATCAATAATTGGCATCTAAATTTTCACAGTTGACATCAACATTAATGTTTGTAGTTCAGAGGGAAAGCTCATTAATACATTAAACTTTGATTAAGTGCTATCAAAAGGAACCCTGTATACTAAAAACTTCAAATATATTCTGTTTACTTTTGGTTTGACTTATTATCCTTTTCAGAAGGACTTGCACCTGGGAGTTATGAAAAGGCAAGGTTAAGGTTTGCTCATGCAGAGACGTTGGTCCCTTTTTCATGTTTAATCGGACTATTTCTTGAAGGATCTGGTGAGTGTTCTCACTGTTAGCGTCTACTATTAGATAGGTTATGCTTAACCTAATATACAATCCATACTCATTTAGTACATCTTCTTGATAATTCATTATTCGCTAATATTCAGAGTTTGATCAAATACAAAAAGAAGAGCCCTTGAAATTCCCACCTAAACCTCCTCAGAAAAGAACTTGGAGGGGTAGCACGGTGGCACCTTTCAGTGGGAACAATGTTCTAGTTTTGTATAGCTGTTCAGAAAAGAACACAAGCAGATATTTTGTGCAAGTCCTACACAATGAGCAACCAATCCCAATGGCAGTAAGTTTTTGTTTACTTAATGAACGATCAAACTTTTATCACCTCAATATGGATTTAGATTTCAAAAACCAAATCCAACTGCAGAAATTCCAAAAGATATTCGAAACTTTTCAACTATGGTAACCTTTGTATTTGACATCAGCCTTCAAAATAATAAAATAATGGGTGTAGCTGTAAAAAATTTGAGGCAAAACAGTTCAAGTTTTATAAATAGTTCTTTTCGGGAATTTTGCATTTACAATCGTGTTTCCAGTAGAAGGGGCAAGATGGGCGTGGTTGGGCAGGTTGGTTAACGAGTTTGGCTCGAAGACTTGAAGTGGATCATTTTTAGTACAGGATGAAACGCCTGGTGGGTTGGTTAACCTGCAAACACTTTTATGTTCTTTTTTGTTTGTTAGTTCAAGAATAATTGGAGTTAATTATGCTTACTTTAAAACTGTATCATTACAATGATAACCTAATGTTTCTAATTAAATGATCAGTTGAGATAAAACACAACCAAAATCGATCCATTTATAAGTAGATGGTATGAAATTGCCTTCTCTAGTATTTGAAAACTAAAGTTGAACACAAGGGCTACGAATGTTGGTTATAATATTTTTCTTTTAAAAAACTCTCCCTTGTCACGATGTTCTAAAGCGTGTTCTCTTATTAATGCTACATATCATCTCTACGTATGTATACAGGGTTGTGGGGGTACTGACTTCTGCCCGTTTGAAGTTTTCAAGGTACTCTAGTCCCATTCATTTTCTGACGTTTTCTTTTTAATAGACCCCTTTTGTTTATGTTTATTATCTATGTTTTGTAAGGTTGAATTGCTCTCTTTTTTTCTTGCTTTGCTTTTCTGCCTACAGGAAAAAATAGCAGCTGCACACTTGAAACACAGCTATGATAACCTATGCAACGCCAACGTGAAAAAACAGTCAGAATGTAAGTCATACACGAGTAGAATAATTGAAATCTTTAGTTGGATTTTCTCGGAAATGAAGGATAAGGCATCTCAGAAAGTAGAGCTGTAAGCAGATCACTTCTTACATTTTATTTCTTTTTGTTGCCTCTGCGTTTCACCAGCTTAACCTTTAAATCCGGCATCTTGTTTCACGAGGACCAACTAGTGATGAAGCTTAGCCCATATGCTGGAACGAGGATAGATTTATATTAGTCCACTCGAGTAATCTAATTAAAAAGTTCAGATTGTAGCATTAATGACAATTTTTGAATAATTTTGGTAAGTATTTTTGATCTTCATTGTATCAAATTGTAGAATGCTTCAATGTATTGCAGCTTTATATGTAATTCTCCTGTTTTTAAGGATGTGCTTGGTTAGCTTCCTGTTGTCTTTTGATGTTGGTCACTTTTTTAGTGTTGTAAGAATATGGTATTTGTCAATTGAATAATGGATGCATATGGACATATGGTTGATATGTCCACTTTAATGTAAGTTGGTGTTCTGCATCTAATGAGATGATGAAAATCGTATACTTCCATTGTTGGCAAGTGTTATAGGTGTAGTTTCATCTTCAACTGTTGTTGCTAAACTCTTAACTAAGATTACCTAATTGGTAATGGAATTAATTTCGTGTAACAGCAGTTTTGACTTGCCTGCTTTTATGAATATGTCTTGTTTGAGATACATGTTGCTGCCTAAACATACCAAGTGGGTATTGTAATTGTAATAAAATAGTTTTTGTGATCACAAATAAGATGATGTTTTATTTATTTTCTAAAGAGAATTGACAAGTGTTTTTGGTCAAATCAAGCGTGTGTTTTAAACACATGTAAGAAATTACTCATCGAACTTCAACTCATTCTGAACAATACCCCATGCATCATATCTGCCCAATAATAGACAACAAAAACAGAGAATAACAAATCTTGGCTCATGGATATTGATCGTGAGGTCACATGTATAAATTGTCGAGATAATTACATATAATGAAGTATAGATTCTGGTCTAACTCTGCCTGAACAAAAGCTATTCACTGTTGCACCAAAAGAGTGCCAAAATGGACCAAAATATCAACCAACTCAACGCCAGTTCTACCTGACAACTATTTATAAATTGTACAAAATCTTCTCAGATATATATAGAAACCCTTGCATCTCAGCTGAAGAATCAGACCACCTTCTAAGCTCAAATATGAAATCTCAGAAAGTGGTCAACATTTAAATTAGTACCAGATAGCAAAAGGGCAATGTCTCATACTTGTGTATCTCACAAGTTGCACCCTCTTCGTGTATAGAGTTGCTAAGAACCTTCACTATCGATGGGATGGCAAGTGAAAAAAGGATATAAGATGCATTAAAATTTCCCTAAATGTGTATCGGAAAGGGAAGAAATGAGGTCTTCTCGAGATTGTGATCGTCTGCTTTGCAGGCGTGTTTGACTTCTGTGAGGAGCAGGGTAAAATGCACTCTCATAATGCACCTGTCCCAAGCTACTTGATGAAATACTATGCGTAATGCCGGTAGATGATGGATATGGGGAAGACTCTGCAAGCTGGATATCAGGGCCAAATGGCCTGTTTTGAGGACGTGTCGCAGGACTAAGGGGCGTCTTGATTCTTCCCTCCCCTGAGACACCACAAATTAGTTCTTTGTAGGAAGAGAAATCATTGAGAGCCGATAACTCAGACAAGTAAAATGAGAACCAGTATACATGTCAGAGCTGGCAATATGGTTGGGTCAGGCGATAGATTAAAACAGGCGTTAATAATATGGGTCGAAACAGGCCAGGTTGGTTTGATCCACACACATTTCTTTGTCCTCTTTTAAGACATACAATTGATGCATTAGCTTATGTTGTAAAACCAAATTACTATAGTGATAGTAATACTAATAATAATAAAAATCTTGAGTAGAATGATAAAAGAGTTTTGTATGTACCAAAATTAAACTTCAAGCGAATTTCAACCCGTTTTGACACTTCAACCCATTTGACCGATTTCCCTTATATGATTAATTATCTTATTTTTCCCATTTGATCTGTTAGACATAGCCCATTTTGAAGTAAATGGTTCAAAATTACCATATCCAAGTATAAATGTATAATCATAACAACATACTGTTAGGATAAAAGTGAATAAAAGTGAAAACGGTTAGGATAATGACCATACAAATTACAGATATTATCACTTCCCCCTATATAATTTTGATTTCTTCCGACAAGATAATATGTTTAACGGTGACATAGAGTTGGATACTCGCATCATCGTTTTTGGTCAAGAGCAAGAATTTCTCTGTACCTCGAGACTATAGTACTTCTTAAATCCTTTGTCCAACTATCCTATCTTAAATTCAGCAAATTAAATGGCACGTGGATGAATATGTATGAACTCGTGATTCTAAAGCTAGTCATGCATATACTATATGTATGTATGTATCTAGATGCATGTGTGTGGTTATGCATGATATACTGATATGTATATATTATTGATCAGGATTTAGTAAAATATAGAAAAATAGTTAAGTCTTCTCAAAGAACTTACCTGAAATGATAGGACTCCATCGCCTATAATTAAAAGGACTTGAGATATTGAGAACAGAACTCCCCGATGCATTTCTGTGCCTAAAAAGAGGTAGATTTAGCCTACGAAAGAAGCGTGGCACACATTTACCAGCACATGATAATGCACATGCTAGTAAACACAAAGAAACCACCAAGATGGCAGAAAGAGTGAGAGGATGCATCTCAATCTGAAATAACTTGAACTTGTAAACCCTCACTCTGGTTGAAATTACTTTCCCAGCCTCCAAAAGTGCAACCCCAGTTGTCCAAGTAATACCTCCAGAACCAATATTTAGTTGACTATCTTTTATATGCAAACCTTCTCTCAATAATAACACGACATACGGTGCTCTAAAGCAATACTGCTCAATAAAAGGCTGAGGTGGCACACTATTTTTTGCCACATCCCATGGTTTTTCACAATATTCTCGACCCTTTTCTAAAACTTGATTAAGTGGAGCACGAGAACTCAAGTTGAAAAACCGATAAACCACAAAAAAGCCCGACATGGCATAAAACTGACCATATGGACGTGGCAGGTGATCTTGAAGAGCACACGGGTGCAAACCACAATCAATTGCTGGACTTTTGTTTGACCATTCTGATGAATTGACACTTATTTTTGCTAAGTTAGTGCATTCTTCCCATTTTGGCTCACCAATTAACTGAACCTGGATCCCAGTTTTTGGAGCTTTATCATCTAAAAATGCAGACTGACACATGGAGCAAGTGTATTTCTCTTTGTACCCAGATTGCAAGCAAGGGTGTTTTATGACAGCTTTTCCTTCAACTATATCAAGTTTAGTATATTCGGGACTAGATTTTAGGATATGAACTACAGATTTATCAAAAGCATCATTAAGACCATAACCCGCGAGGGAATACCCATTTAAATGATGGTTCACTGGACCAATGCTCAGGTTTAGGCTAGTCTCGTGGTTAGCATAGTCATTGCTCTCAAATGTCACCTGCAGTGACGAACCACCCAAGTCAAGTGCACCATATGTTTCTTTTTTGGGGTTAGCCCCGAGCATATGAGTATCATGGTTTAAAGCTATCCATCCATAATATGCTTCTTCTGTACCACTAATAATTTTAACCCACTCTCTTTCACACACAAAGGATGAGTTTTTCATAATGGACCAAGCATTGTCCAGAAGCCAGTCTGAGTCAGCAGTTGGTAATCTCCGAACACCAGCTGTTGCACAAAGGAACAACGAGGTGGTTTTATGTGCATGCTTAGGGATTTGCTTTTCTGCCCAGCCAAGAAGTGGGTTTATGGCTTGGCTCAAGCCGGTTAAATTATGAACTAGCTTATCGAACCCAGGCTCAGTCTCCTTACGGTTATATGCTCGTCCACTCTTAGAACTAGGCCTACCTTGAAGATCTGCGGGTAGGGATTTTAATAAAATTGGAAGATTCCCATCTTTTTGGTTATTGGTAGATGCCTGATATACAAAAACTCGTGTTCCGGTACTACCACAATCGAGTACAACAAAGAATCTAGTGGATTGTTGAGACCAATTAGAATACAGATGTAGCAACCCGTAAATCATAGAAGTCAACAACATGAAGCAGAGGAGAAACATGATTGGTCGAACACATTTTCTTCTTACAGTAGACCGTGTTGGTGATTTTTCCTTTGAGAAACTTAATCCGTTGTTTTCTCTAAACAAATGAAGTTGGTTAGTCTCATTATCAAGATTAAGATTACCTTCCTCTGGATCAAGTCGACTATATGCAGAAAAATCTTGAAGCGATGAAGAGAGTCTTAGATTGTTTTTGTATCTAGATCCAGGAAATATGGAACCACAAGCAGGACCACTCAGAGGTGGCAATTCAGATGATAAGTATGGACTAACCGAAGATTTTGGAGATGAAAAACAACTTGCAATAGAGGAAAAAACTTCTGTAATTCCACTAAACACCATATCTGCAGAAGTTTCAGAAATTTTAAGGCAAGTAGTATGCCATCCCAAAATATGTATACAGACTTACATCTCATCTTCATGTAACATGATACAACTTGTAAGACAAAAACTTTTCATGTTTCTATGCGTTGCCTATGTATGTGAAAAAGAGCACCCGTGTCGACAATAAGATACCCAAGTTAACCTGCCAAAAAAATAACGTGATTGTGTGATTCATTTGCTTAGCAAGGGGAAATGCAGTTAATTGATAACCAAGAAAATGAAAAAGGATATATTAAAATAATAATAGGGTGTTAGTGATGCTGATTTTAGTTTAGATGAAAGTGATATTGCATACTTAAGTGCACACCATCTTTATTTTAATTATAAACTTAAAACGACTCGTACAAAGATAAATGCATAGACAATGTTGGTGATTTTTATCACCAATATGATTTAAGTGTAATGGGATTAAACTTGTTGACCAATGTGATCATAACGAATATTAAACAAGTTTGGTTGGTGCGGAGTGCACACTTGTTTTGATTCGTTTTGATCTCACGGGGGTCCGGGGGCAGGGCCCCCGGTAGTGGGGTCCAAGGGGCAGAGCCCCTGGCTGGGGTCGAGAAAATACATTGAAAATCCGAATTTGGAATGAAACCCGGTTTTGACCCGCCCATTTGAAATGGTAGTTAAACCTTTTGAAACGGTTATGAAAACCGTTTTTTGGTCAGTTTCTATTGCAATTTTCTGGTACGGATTTTTTCATAACATTCTAACATATTCCGTTCTTGACACATTGAGTTTTATCCGATTGAATTTTCTATTGTACCATCGATATACTTCAATCTAAAAGTGTTATCACGACTCTCAATTGAATCCAAGTAATCACAATCCCTAATTTCTAACAGATAGAAAGATTTGTCATGGAAGCTCATAGATTAAACCTACAGAGGTGTCCTCAAACACTATTGATTCAAAATATGCTCCTTACAAATTTGATGAATCTTTGACGAAAAATAACAATCACATACCATGAGAAACGTTAGCAGGATTTTGAAATTATTACATTTTCACTCGCAGTTAACTATCATTACAGATGATATGCATAAACCTCTAGAGGTTTTAGTAAAAATTGAATTATTATTTTCTCCTACGTAGTAGATTCCACATTTACGGACACTAAAGATTAAAGTTCAAAAATGCACAATTGAAATTCCGAACTATCAAATATCAGAACATGGGTTCTTATCATGATTATACAATAAAAAGAGATCTCAGCGACAACAAAGCAGCAGTTAATTCAATAAACAGAAATGAATTTGTGAAAACTTACAGAGCAATGAGGTGGTTTGGATTTAATAAGTAGAGTTTAGATCTCGAGATTAGGGTATGAAAAATGAATCAAGTGACAGACAGATAGTGTTAGATTCAATTGAACAGAAAGGCGGTTGGAATCGATAATTCAGTTGACGGAGATCAGAATCAACCGTCTCCGGTGGCCGGAAAAAGATTAGATCCAAAACAATATTAGATATATATATATATATATATATATGTTGTGTATGTGTATATTTAGGTTCACCTTTCGGTGTTGATCATCCCCGACACACACAACACAGCTAACCAACCTACGCAACGACTTCGCTTTTTCACAATTAAAAGACTATTTGACTCTTTTTTTTTACATAGTAGCAGTAGTATTTGTTCTTTATTTTTTCTGTGGTGCGTTGATTTAATTAGGTGTAAAGGTTTTTGTTTAATGTAGAATAATGCTAAGCACATGGGTTACATATATTTATTGTATAGTTCTTTTGATTACATACATGAGCTATTTATAAACAAGAAGCATAAATGCAAATAGCCACATAATTAAGCAGAATACCAATAAAGTAACAAAACTGATGATGTTTCATCTGGCAAATTATAAATGTACGGTATACAATCTTCACTTGTTGAACAATCTTGATATAAACAAATATTATCATTAGGTGCAAACATACAAAAGCCCGTCTAGCTCAGTTGGTAGAGCGCAAGGCTCTTAACCTTGTGGTCGTGGGTTCAAGCCCCACGGTGGGCGTTTCTTTTTATTTTTTCTCAAGTTTCTCTACAAATGTAGTGATAAAATCAACCTCTTTTGCTTATCTGTCTAGACTGATGACTCTCCAATTATTATCTCTTAATCATAAATAATGAAATCGATAATCCTAGTATCATATTCAACGGTACCTAGGTAGCTTGCTTTTGTACATGATTCGCTGGGCTCATTTTGTACAGAATGATGACTATAATAACTGTTCGTTGAATTGTTGATTCAGAAAAGACGCCATTCAACTTGTTTGTCCTTGTCCTGTTCCAACTTTCTCCGAGATTTATATTCAACAGAGCCAAGTCTGCATACCAAGTCGGAATTATATCTCTAGGTGTTAGATACTCATACGGGATGTTAAAAACTGGAGGTGTTTCAGATTGAAGTCTGGAGAGCGTCTATAGAGGAGTGTCATGCTTAAATTTCTATTTCTTTGCAACTTATCTTGTCAATTTATGTATAACATATTACAAATTGTAAGCTTGGTGAGACGCATAAGAATTTGCCCGAACAACAGTTATTATTTGCCTGAACATGCGTCTAAAAACTCGTCTCACACAAGCCTAAATTGTGATTTGTTAATAACTTCTCATCTTTATTCATGTCAAACTAATAGCTACTATACAAGCTTAGGCTTCAAGTACAGAACAATATTAAAGGGAAATTATAACATATTTCTTGAATTCAATGCAATAAATCCGCTAAATAAAGAGGTCACCTCGATATCTATTTAAATGGTAACCGTAAAGGCTCAAATTCAGTTTAAAGTCGATCTTTTCCCAACCTTATCATACTTTAAAATTTAGCAAATCTTACTGACGTTGTTGTCTGCAACTCTACAACATGCATACCCATATTGTTGAGCCAAATTAGCAAACTGAAAGGACAATCTAGCACATTAATATATTTCAAATGTAATGTGTTTGACCTGAAAAGTCAAACAGCTAAGAACTCAATTACTTGAACAATGCGAAAGTTTTATTTGAAATACATAGCTGAAGCCGAAATGATGAGGAAGCAGCTAGTTATTCATGCCACAAGACATATTAGTTAAACATAATCCTAACATAATTACACAAACCACAACAGTTAAACTCAACTAATAAACTCGTGGGAAAAGAACTAATCGATACAACTCAAGCTTGATTCATCCACAAGAACATCACCATCCCCCACATTAACCTTTCGATAGTAACAACCCAATCCATCATGGTAACTGTAATTCTGACGGTTATTTGCTGAACCTGAAAGCACTTCATTCCCCTTCACCAGCATCGAACCAGTACAATTCTGTTTATGACTCAAAACATTCGAATCTTTAATACCATAGAACTTTTCACTCCGTTCTTGCTCCACTTTCGTGTTCATCACATAAGTATCTTTCTCTGATCCGGGTATAGTTTCAACTTCGACCTTCAATAAATAATCTATTTTTACTTGTAAACTATCAATCAACTCACCCAATTCATTTGTGATCTTTATTTTAGTTTTCCTTTTGTACTGATGATCCAGTTCTTTCTTAGTACCTTCATTTTTAAACCTGAGTCTGTTCTTAATCTTATTCTTTTCAATAAATATGGTTTTAAGATTGCCTATGCTTGAATTAACCCACCCAGTAACTTCAGTTTTTCGTTCTCCTTCTATTTCAAATTCACCATCTAACCCTATAAATTCATTCTCACGTTCGATCTCCCTTACTGGAACTTTAGCTGTTAAAGTTTCCGCTTTCACATTCGAATCATCCACCCACAAATGCAAATTAGCATCCACAAGCCAAAACGAAATACCATCAGCAATCTGAATCCCAATAGTATGACTCTTATTATCCAAAAGAAGCCCTAAAAACGGTGTCAAATCAATATCATAAGATGGAAGATTAAACGCTCCAATCGACACAACTGGCTCCCAAAACAACGGATTAATCCCGCCTGTGAATATCACCGGAAAAGGAACCACCGATCCCACCAATCTCCCATCAATCGTCACCAAAATCTCACGGTATGCTCCGTGAGCTCTTCCCGTCGACAAATGATTCGTCTCCACATAGGAATCCGACGGATTCATGTACCAAAACTCGTCATCTCCATGAAACGAAACATACAATTCAAGCACAGCTTTATAAGTTCGTTCCGAAATCTCAACGTTAGTCATTTTTACATCAAATTCATCTTGAACTCGAAACCAAAACCCGTCATTAATACCATCAGAAGATGATATTGGTACAATCAAATCCGCAGGTGTATGATACGGATACAGTGATTCAAACACTTTATCAAACCCTAGCTTATCTTCCTTATCATAATTCTTCTTAAGAGAAATTAATTTCCTACTCAACGTATTACCTTCTAATTCTCCAGATAACGGAAACCTAACGGCGTTAACGGAGTAAAACATAAACGATACATTAACATGATAAACGCCGGTGAACTCATCGTTAATTAGGTTTTCAAGCATAACAGAAACATTAAGATTGCTTTTAGTAATAACCGAAGCATACTTACTAATATCCTTTCGAACAGTCCAGAAGATTCCGTTATCAGTCGGTTGAGCTGTACTTGTACGGAGCAGCTCTATACCGTCGATCCAGATTCCGGCGATACGGTCGTACTGATTACCGGAAGATGCGGCACGGAAATCAAGGACTGCGTGGGACCAGTGACACGTGGAAGGTGGCGGAGTATAGGGGACGGTGACAGGTGGAAAGTTGTAGGTGTTACCGAAGCTACTGTTGAGTACGGTGACGGTGCATGACGGAGTGAGGTGGTCGGTGGGAAGTGGATGTGTGATCTCGAAATATTGTTGTGGTCTGACGTCATTATTCGTTGAGCGTTTTTCAGTTATTGATTTGATGAAATGTGAAGGTGAAGATTGAATTGGGTTTGTAAAAAACAGGAGGGAAAAGATGATGAGATGGATGATCCTCATCATATTTTTCATTTTAAAATTTATTTAATTTTATGTTAAACGTGGAAGAAGTATGAAGTTTATAGCAGTGTCACTATGTATTTGTGTGTGGCTGTTCCTACAATCACTAAAAATGGGAGGAACAAACCTTCCTACTCAAGGAGATCAATGTGACAATTTCTTTATTCAATTTAGTTATTATATACTTTTATATGTACATACATATATATACAGACGAGAATTTAAATAAAAAAATATAAATATTGTAAGAACATAAAATAATTTTGAAATTACTTTTTAAATATTTAAAACACATTATTTTTCAAAACTTTTTCAATAATTATTATTAAAACAACTTTTGCAAGCTATGATTAAAATTTTAATAAAAAATATTACTTTTTTTTCTGAACAATGATTATTCTCTAATAATGTGATTATCATATTTTCGAGATAATCACAAAATAAGTTTTTGATAATCACATATTATTCATGTGATTATATAGCTATAAAATGTGATTATTATAAATAATTTCTTTTTAAAAAATAATTAAAAAAATAACGTCAAAAATCTTTTTATTTGATAAAAATAGCTTCTAAAAGTTATTTGAATAAATAGTTACGAAGAAAATTTTGTAAAATAACATGTTTTGAATATTTAAAATTGATTTTGAAGTATTTTTACGTTAGCATAATATTTATTCACAATATTTATATTTTTATTTTGGATCTATAATATATATAGTACCAGGATTTAAAAAGAAAAAAAATTTGGGGAAGAAAGGGAAGAAATATATATTTAAAACTATGATTCAAAAAGAACAACTATGATTCAGTAAAAGTTAAATAATAATTTAAAACTGAATCAAAGAGTTATTTTACTGAATCGAATTGTTAAAAAAGTTTTCTCCTCTTTCTCTATCAAATTTTCTTTCTCTCTTCAACCCACTCATATATATATATATATATATATTATATTAGGTTCATGGTTATGTTTATATTGTATACCATCATTTCACCTATATAATGTGATGGTAAGAGGGACCTGATGGTGATGTAGTAGTCTAGTAGATTTTTATAAGTCTAGATTTGGTAACTATAAACGTAACACATTTGAATCTCTAGTACATACCGACATCCAACTAGTATTTGAGTTTTATAGGTTTCTTAAAGTTCTGTTCTTTTATGAATGTCCTTCAATTTTCTCTCATTGCTACGGATTGGAAAGAGCGTTCTCATTATTCTTTGTGTGCACATATGCCATCAAATCAACTGTACGTAGTGCTTGATATTGGACTCATCAAGTTTGTACTATTGTCGTTCTTTTTTTTCAAAAATAAAAAACACTTAGCATTTGTTATATAAAGGTAGAAGGCAAACGAACAACAAGCTACGCCGCTAGTCTTTTTTAGATTGCAAAACTAATTCTTTTAAAAACAACATCTACAGATCTAGGGGTCATAACATTACTGTACATGACCCGTTTTATATTATAAATCTCGCCAACAGATAAACTCAGCGAGAATCGTCATGTATACGATATGAGTAACGTCTACATATGAGTAACTACGTTGCTGTAACAGACAATAAAATATAAAATACACACTCTGCGAATGAGTGAACCTGTATTTTATAAAAAAATGTATCTATATCATGTAGTTAATGGGACTTTTGTGGAATATAGACACAAATCTTCATAGATTTGGTCATGTTCTTGAAGAAATACCTTCTGTCAGATATGTGTGATAATTTCGAACCAATAGATGAAACACGTGTAAATATCTTTAATTACACAATATCAAGTTATTTATTGTAAAATAAACATTAAATCAGATTAAATATGATAATACTTCAACTCTTTGATGGCGATCTAATGATGAAATTTACAAAACAAAAATAAGATTATTAAATATTTTTTAGATGTATCAGTGACAAATATATAATTTTCGTATTTGTGATGCATATTTGATTCACATATTATATGTTGATGCATAATGATGACACGTAAATTTTTTATTGTTATTTAATTTATCATATTTTATTCAACCTCTGTATAATATTATATATTTATATTTATATATATATTAAAGGAGAATAAAATGTTGTTTCATATTTTGTTACATAAGCAAAATGACACGTTACGTCATTTTATAATTTAAAAATAAATAATTATTTAAATTTAAAAATATAAATTAAAAAATAAATTTAAATAGAATCAGATAATATTTGAATATAATAATAATTAAATAAAAAAATCTATGAATACTACTCAAACACTAATAGAAAAATAATATTAAACTATTAAATTTATAAAAATTATAAAAATTATAAATATAAAAATTATTTAACTTAAATTAAATTATTTAATTTAAATTATCATACATTACACGATTTAAATTTAGTATATATATAGATATATAGATTTATTGAATCAAGTAAAGATGAGGCACCACTTACAAGTATAATATCTCATAAACTCCTTCCGAGAAATTGTTGAGTTTCTATGAGATTTTCAAGTTTCTTCTGCTAATTTTTTTGTTTCAAAGAGATTTTCAAGTATGTTCTCCATGATTTTTTAGTTTATGTTAGATTTCAAGTTTCAAGTGTTTTGCTTGTAGATTAACGTGAGTTGCTCGTTAATTGGTCCACGGAGATCCCATAAAATGTATTTTCGCGGACTCATAGTATAGTTGGTTTTGGAGAGGTGGTTCAATTTAATTAGATCAATTTAATAATAGATCTGATAAAGTGATCGAGTTTTTAAAACTTTTATTAGTTATCTTAGAATTTGAACACCTCAACTTGATATAAACGTGTAAAGTGTAATCTCTGGCCAATTGACATGACAAAAAACAGATATAAACAAAAGTAGGTTTCCCTGCATTAATTGGGTGTTGCACGTTTGTGCCATAAAAGTAGATGGGACGAAGACCAGGACCATAGTCGTCAGACGAGACGTTTTCTCAATTCTCATGATACATAGGTGGACGACATACGTTACAACTTACAAAAACACTGAATCTGATACATGAAAAAGATTTTACTCAGCGTGTTTTATTGGATAAAGGTAGGTAGGAGAAAAACTCGATCCAAGATAGAATTTTCCCTGTAATATCAGTAATTCCAAAACCTGATACATGCATTATCGTACCATCATGTATACGCTCAAGAAGGATTTCTCCATTACTTTGTCACATGGATATACACAAAATAAAGTTCATTTTATTAGAATGTGACATTAACTTATGCATGACTTATGAGCCATGTGCTAGCTAGATTGCTTTTAATGTCAATTCTTAATAGCGTTTTTATTTTTCCATCTAATTGTATACATTACTTATGGATTCATATCATATAAATAAGATAAGGGTAAGATTTCAAAAGACATTTATATTTTAAAGAAAATAATGGGTAAATTATTTTAGCCGTTGATTTATGAAATCAATTGTTTAAATTCGTTATATTTTAATTAAACTGTATTTTATGTAAAATGTAATGCTTCGAATCTGGACTATTGATCACAAAAATCAAAAGTTGATATCGTTTCCCCTTCATTCCCTTCAAAATGCACATGTCCTTTTGATCTCACCCATAATGTAATTAAGTTAAAGACTTTAATTCACGATCCGAAATACTATGATTACAAATTAAAGAAAAATGATTTGTTATAGTTACTTTTTCTTCTCACTCGTTATTTTGACAGTTCCACATCGATTTATCTAGTATTGTAAATTTTTATAACCATGCATATATATCATTTCTCTTTTATCGCTAGGATGTCCTGAGTACACATATGATATATATAAATTCTTAATTAGATCATTTTTAAATAATTATTTAAATTATATGTAGTATTAGATATAACTATTGATAATAAAGTTGTGGTCATTCAAACCCCATATGTGCTAAATTATTTATATTTATTTTGACTTTTTAGAACCCTGCCAAGACTTCCAAATGTGCCAAATTATTTCATCAATTTTTTTTAGTGGTGGTCGATACTACTAAGGCGGTGGTCATTCAAACAAAGTAGGCGTGTATTTTCGGAACCGCCTTAGATTTATTAATATAAGGTGGTTGTTAGTTGGACCTCCGTATATATATGTTTTTAAATTTTGAAAATGGCGATATACCCAACAGTTGTTAGTATCCACTCTCTCTTTCATCACTTCTAATCTCAAATTGGCTATATACCAAGCAATCCTTCCTTTCAACTTCACCACTTTACATTTGAGATAAATTGCTTTTATGGTTAGGGTCGGATTTCGTTTATCATTCGAGATAAACATTTCGTTTTGGGTCGGAGTAACCTTGCATTGCCTTTACCGCTTTGGATTCGGTTTGGATTTGTTTCTAAAAAGGTATGAACAAACATTCACTTTTTTATCTATGACGGTTTTGAGAATAATTATTTGTTGTTATGCCTTAATTTATGTAAGTTATATGTTTTTGTCCAATAACATGAAATCACACACAAATTATGCCAATGTAGTTGAAAAAGATGGTTCTAAAAATATTCTTTAGTGATGTTTATTTTTATACTCCCGCTGTTCCAAATTAAATGTCTACTTTTCTATTTTGGTTTGTCCCAAAATAAAGTTACTATCTTACTTTCTATTTTGTAAGTTAATATATATATAAACATGTATCGAAGAGAGAAACGAGGGCCAACAAAGGGGAATGTCTACACTGATGATCCAAACCGTCGCATTGTGTTCACACCACAAGGAGAGCCTTGTGGACCAAACCGTGTGGATTTTAGCTCTTGGTTTGGGCAAGAGATTAAATTGTGTATTCCTTATTATTTGGAATGGAATACAAAGGAAGTGGAGGAGGGTGACGAAACAAAAACTACTCCCGAGATGTTGGAGCTTCTATGGAATCGTACAAAATCTCATTGGAATATTAGAGACGACGCGACCAAAGAAGCAATAATGAGAAAGGTCAAAAAACTATAGAGGGGGTTTAAGAGCGAGCTTACTACCAAGTATATTACACAAGATCTCTCGGCATTCCAGTTGTACCCGTTTATGTCAGAAGGGCATTGGCTAGGATTCGTTGCCGCAAGGACCACTCAGGAATTTATGGTTTGTCATATGTATTCTAAACCACTTTAAATTGTTATGTCCCGTGTTTAAATTTGATTGTTAAAATTAAAATTACTAGAGATGATTTTTTTGTTCGTATTGGAAGATAAAAAGTGCTAAGCCAAAGGAAAGTACGGCCAAGAATCTGAATCCCACCCAAGTTAAACGGTCGGGGTATGCTAGATTGATGAGTGGTTTCTATCATAAAAAGTCAACATTCTGGAAAAATACCCTTTTTGAAGGAATTGCAATCCGAGCGATCGGTTTCGTATATTTTGGCGAGTTAAAAGATAAAAAGGCAATGGGAGTACGAGAGTTTACGGAGTTCCTTGAAAAACAAGCATATAAAATGATATGTTTATAACAAATGTAAATATTTTAACACAACAATCTTTATCTCATTAATAGCGGAGACACGAGTAAGCAATGGTATAGGATGGTACTTTTAATTTGGAGGGGCACGAACCCCTAGAAAAGTTGAAGGAAAAGAGTACGGCGGTGGACTGGGGCAGCGTCCAGTGTAGTAGGAATCAAAAAAGCCCTTGGATATAAGAAAGATAAAAAGAATCAAACTGTTACGATTGAAGATTTCAACGTCTTCAAGGTGAGAGTGATTGGTGATTAACAACGTCTACCGGAAGAGCAACAAGTCATTAATGAACAACAAGTAACTAAGTTAGCCGAACAACAACGCAAGCTAGAGGTCGTGCTAGCAGACTTGGCTAATGTACAAAGTCATCCCCTAAACATCACCACATCAGGTGGATCGTCCGATGGGTTTTTGGCGACAAGGTAATTCCTTACTTTTTATACCTTAATATATGTATATAGTATATATATATATATATATCTTAATCCTTTAATGTTGTATGTTTAATTTGTAGGATTCCGCCTCATGTCAACTTAACCATACGGTGATTATGTTGATAGATGGATGAGAGGGATGACATTTTCTTCACAGAATGAGGAGCTAATGACGGGTTATATGTTTGTACAAGTTGACACCGTTGAAAATGGTTGTGACTTTTTGTAGATTCCAATAGCCACATATGTAATCATATGTCTAAGAGATGCAAGAAGTGAGACTATTCAAGGGCCACACAAAACGACTAAGGTATGTTTCCATTCAATTGAATTATTCCAAATATGTGTTATAGGTAATATCGTTCGTTTTTCTTTAAATGTAGCTTAGCCACGAGATGTCACCACATGACTCTGACCATCGTCGTACCTTATCACCTAAGGATCCGGTAATGGGGTTTATGTTATTATATATAAAATAATTCTTTGTTAATTTAGGTTGTACCTCTACCATCACCATCTCCATTCTCATCAAAAGAGGTAGCTGAAAGGATCAAATTTTTTTTTAATTTGAGGCGAAGGTAAAGAAAGCATCGAAGAGAATTCAAGAGTTGGGTGAACAATTCACCAACTACTTCCACCATAATGATCCAATTCATCTTGCGCAGCCACCTAGAATGTATGCTTCAAGTTGAGATACATGAAAGGATTGACTACGATGGAGTGCTAACTTGGTTGACAAACAAGTTGCTCGATGTCTCCATTTTGTTTTGGTGGGCGATGTAAGTTGGTTAATGCATTTAAATAATGTCTTTATAAATTATATTCTTATTTATTACTATTACTTAGTTTGTCATTTTTTGATTTAGGAACTTGTGGTCTACTCGTGAGAATCAGTCACCTCCAAATCGATGTGCGTTCTTACATCTAGGAATAAAAAATGTGTATATGCCGAAAATCCGGATCAATATCACACTATTGTCGGTCACTCGTGACGTAGTTTGAACATCACAGTTCCCAACAGTTCTTCGTTGCTCCCTATTTTCTTCCAACGCATATGTTGTTTTATGGTTTTAATTATAAGTGTTTTATATGTAGTCTTAATAATATATCTAAACTTTTGTGTTTTGAACATTGGGTCCTTTATATTTTTGATAATGTCATCTTAACCGGATAAATATTAGATTCATTGTTGATCAAACTTATGTGGATGCCCCCAAAACTTCGAACAACTATGCATTCACTATCTAGTGACGGAGTAAGAATCTTTCACTTAGTACATTTCTTATATTTTTGATTTTATTACTTGTTAACTTATATATTGTATTATTAGTTTTGGCATCGGGGATTGGACATGGCATATGGTGAACTGTCCCCAACAATGCCAAGGTTGAGAATGTGGATACTATGGGATGAAGGCTATGTTTCAAATGCTGATTAGCATGCAAACAAACTTCCCAAATGATGTAAGTCTTAGTAAAATATTAATACTTTTTCTCATTTTAGGTTCGCCAACTTAATTGAACTTGTTTGTAGGTTTGGACATTTGTATTAAATAATTTTAATTATTATTATTGTAACATTCTAAATTTTGAACAAATAATATAAATTGATCTCATTTAATAAAGAAATAAAATTTTATGAAGTAACATTTTTATGAAATATTGAAGTTAAAAGATATATATAAAGAGCCATTATAATTTTTATAATATCAAAATAATTGCTAAATAATGCTATAATAAACCTCTAAATTTGTGGCATGAATTAACATATATTAAGCACATTTGGAATAATGTCTAAATGTATGACTAAGCTCATTTGCTTACATTCTTGTTAGTTAAGTAATAAACTTAAACAGGACACGTACATATCCTATTATATAGACTTATGACCACATGCTTAAAATTAGTAGTATAAATAGAGATTGAACTTGGAATTAAAATCTCATTCCATACACACTTAACTCATACATATATGTACTAAATTATACACGTGATTAGCACACCAACAAAAGGTAATTTTCTATGCTTTTCATTTATTTATTTCTTTTAAATTTTAATTCTTAAATATATTTCGATTATATATACTTAGAATAAGACCTTTGATGGAATTAGTTAGATTTTTTTTATTTTATTTTATAATGTATGTAACCAAGATAAATGTAGTAATCATGAATCATTATAATTTTCAAAATCTCACTTACGTTGACACTATATTAAAAGTCTACAAGATAGGTAAAATGTATATAAGTAATACATAAAATAAACACTACGTTATTATTGTACATTATAATAATTCAATCGTTTACGCGTATAGGTAAAGAGAACAACACTTTTAACTAACGAGGTGAGTTTCTTGTTATTTTTAAAACTGAGATATATGCGATATACCACGTGATTAACTGCTTACTTGTTTATCTGTTTAATTGCATTTAATATCACGCACATTGATTTTTAGATATATTATGTCATGTTAGTCATCGGGTAATCAGGAGCTGAAACGTAATGGTCGTTGGCCCACATATATATATTGGTACGATTAGTACACAAGCGGCCACTTGTTTGTACTAAGTCGATACTAGCAGATAACTGTCACTATGTGTAGTGCTGGTATAGATAGTCGTGACACAGATAGTGTAACATCCTCTCCCGCAGTCTGGTAATTTCCATTATTTTAATTGATTATTTAATTGTTTTAGAACTATTTAATATTATGTGTTTTATTGTAAAATTTGTAAGTTTTTGATTTTCTGCGACACAAGGGTTGTGTCGCAGGTTGTGTGTGCGACACAGTGGTTGTGTCGCAGGACTGTGTCGCAAAACGGGCTGAACTGAAATTAAGTAAGGAGCTTAAGTGTAATTCGATGATAAAAATATATATACACCGCCCTAGTACTTCCTGACCATTCCCAGTCATTTCTAAACACTTAAAATCGGTTTTAGAGAGAGAATTAGAGAGAAAGTAAAGTTAAGTTGGGTTTTGATTTAATTTGAGCTTTTAATCCGTGATTTCGAGGTAAGGGTTTGATTATTATGTGTTGTTATTGTTTATAAGTGAATTACACCGATTGGAATCAGTTAATTTGTGTATTACATGTTTGATTTCGTGAATTTTGAATCTGGGATCTGGGCTGTTCATCATTGCGACACAAGGCTTGTGTCGCAGGTTGTGTCGCTTAAATGTTATGCGACACAATGGTTATGTCGCTAAAGGCGGCCATTTTGAGTATTGCGACACAATGTTAGTGTCGCAGGTTTCTGTTGTGCGACACAGTGGTTGTGTCGCAAGGATTTGTGGTGCGACACAATGGTTGTGTCGCTAAGTTTATAAAAGAGATTTTTGTTTTGCAAATTTTGAAAATGCGTAAGTGTTTTGGAGACGCGGTTTTGTGAAAATCTCATTAACTCGGATTTAATTGAAATTCGCATAGTCAATCGGAAACGACCTAGTAATCAAGGCTATATTCTAATAGCCTAGGCAGTTTTTGGCCATCCGGGGTCATCTAGGACCCGAAAATGGCATTTTTCAGTTTTAAGCGGTATTGCGGACTTTTTCTGAGTTTATTTCTGAATGAACTTTTGTTTGCCTAGACTTCAGGGATTACCTGATTTGATAAATAGGCTATAATGATGTTTATGGAACGAACTTCTGACTTGTGTATGATTTTATGTTTCAGATCAACGTAAGACTCAGTGATATAAGAATACTGAGTGTGCAGACGTCAGAGGTATCGGTGAGTGGATTCGAAACTCATCATTTGATTTAGTTGTAACTATTTGGTTACAACGAGTAAACGTAGATGTGTATTAGACTGTTAGTCTTGGTTATTGATTATTGATCTACGTGATATGTGAACTATGTGTACTATGTTATTGAGGTCAACGTGTAGTTGGACTTCTGGTTATTATGTGTTTTACACAGGTTTTGATTCATTTGTTGTGTTTGAGACCTGTGTATGTGTTTAATAACCAGTAGTTATCGGTCTATTCTGTATTGGCCATACGGATTGACGGTAAGTGTTCTTGGGGGAATCCCCGGGTATTATGATATCCCCAGAGCCACCGATCCTCATTGAATTATGTGTGTTTACGTTTTATTGGTGTAATTAGCTAGTTATGCTAAGTTGAATGGAGTGTGATGAATCTATTCACTTAGCTTTGTGCTAACCCCTCATTTTACTTCCTGCAGGACATGTTTTGATTATTGTGGGTGCGGGAGGTGATTGGTTGATCAAGGGAATGTTTGACTGCGCTCTAGGACTCTGATATGGTTTTTGTAATAAACCTTGTTTGGAGAATTTTTATAATACCCCGCCTTTTGCAGTTTAAAAAGTTTGAAATTAGTGTATTTTTGGGAATTGTAAACTGTTTAATGTATTTTAAATTCATGCTTCCGTGTTTATTAATATAATATTCTTATATAGAAAGAGGGGTGTTATAAGTTGGTCCTTATGCTAAATTGATGTCTGAGACGACTTGAGATATGGTTAACCCTGACAGACACGGAGATCTCATTATACTTTGTATATTTTACATTATTTTTTTTACATTCTGTGTCATCACTACATATTGTGTGTGATATTTTGTACACAAACACACGAAATCACTAAGCCTTTTAGGCTTACGCATGTACATGTATATCTCAGGAAACATCAAGTAGGCTCTTCAAGATGGGTAGTGGCGGATTCAGAAAATTCATCTATAGGGGGCATTAATTTGCCAAAGCCTATGGTCGGTTAGATTGCTGTTTGTAAAGCAGACCATTGTATAGTATCTCAAAATTATGGGTCGGTTTACATTGACTCAATCTAAGTGTTCTTTTGTTGTTTTACATTTAATTTATGCTATATATATGCCCAAGCTTCAAAACCTGTTCAAGTTTCACATTTTAACTATATTTTCAAAGAGATAATAATGTACACTCTTTGCATCATATTTACACAACAAAAAAGTAGTGTGATATACTAAGTTTGTTCATTGTTATCTAGGTAAACCAATATTATGTGTTTAACAATAGTTTATATAGAGGTTGTTGAATAAATAATCCGTTTACAATTTGTTTGATTCGGGTTGGATCGAAAGAACTTCTTCTTAGAGATTTTAGTCTAACTTTTGATTTGAGGAACCCAAACTAGGTAACCAATTAAAACACCAGCTTTATATAATGATATTTTAATGATAACAATAAAAAAAAGCTCATTATAATATGATTTTGACACCATGGGTAATACCTATAAAATGATAATCTTGAAAATAGATGTTGGTCATCCCACATCGTTGTCAACACAAACTTTTCCTACATCATTTCCTCTATATTAACATAACTAAGAGGTCAAGCATGCTTAAATTAGCACATTCCTGCTTTTTCACAAAGTCACCGAGGGCATTTTTTTTGTTTGGCCGGGGGCATACTTAAACATAAGCTTGAATGCATTAAGTAAATATTACTAAATTTATTTTGCGTTGGGGGCCTCTGCCCCTCTTGCTCCTAAGTAAATCCGCCCCTGAAGATGGGAATCGTAGGACCAGATCATACCCGAAGACGTTTTTATTTATTTATAGTTTATTTATTTATAGCTTGTAATATATTTCCGCTTCCGTTTGTGATGTAAAACTTGATAGATAAATAAGATATCCATTTTAGTGCAATAAATCTGTGGGTGTCATAATTATAACTTAATATTTCAATAAGAAGGTGCCTTACAAATTGTTGTTATTTTTATTTATCGTAAATTTTATTAGTTAAATATAAAGACGGTTCATGTTAAACCGCCTTACATATTATTATTATTATTATTATTATTGTAATATAAATTAATTAATTAAATATAAAGCGGGTCAAGTTAAACCTCCTTATATATATATATATATATTAATTTAAATTTATTACTTAAATATAAAGGCGGATTACCTAAACTGGCATCAAAATAATTAAACACCACGCCTTATATTACACAAATGTCTCGCCCTTAGAGAACCCTAAAACTCGAGCGAACGATTAAAGTAAACCACCTTTAAATTGTATCACTCTTTTACTGTATGTTACTCTAGGGTGATCATTTCACCATCATTAAAGTTGTTTCCATTTTCAACAATGTTCTTATAAATAACAGGTTCTTCACTACTTCAAATGGACATTTTTACTAATTTAACTAATTATTTGTAAAGTAATGATACCAGCTAGTTTGAACTTTAGAAAAGACAAAAAAATGATGAATTTATATATTCTTTAATTTGTTGACCCTAGAAGTTAAAATAAAAATGACAAACTTCACAATATTAGACAAAATTTTCTTTTAAGCAATTCGAGTTTTCTTACAATGCCACCTAGCTAGCCGCTCATTACGTAATTAACCAGTTAATCGAATATCTTGATACTGCTACGTTTAGTGATAGTCATCATGTGATACACAGTAACACAGTGGTATGTATAATCAATCACAAATTCACAACTTACATAAAAAATAATTACAATGCCCATCATACGTATGTTATGAATTGTTGTCTTATATGCTTTACAATTTACACGTCACATGCTTTGTTTTGGCATACATAATAGTTTTTTTTTTTGTGTGCAAATCATTCTTTATAGAGATGCAATTCCAAGTAGCTTCGAGGGAGTTCTTCTTCTAGTTAGCTATTGGACGATATTTCATGTTTGTTTCCATTGAGGAAGATTTCACCTTATATGTCAACTATCCGCTTCTTAAGAAGACTGCCTATAATTTTTATTACCGAGAGTAATTCGTACACCGTCATTTTCTTTTGTATATCATTAACTGTATATTGTAGTATTATATGATACAACACTATAAAGTACAATTGAAAATGTAAATAGAAAAAATAATGACGAACAAATCATCACCATTTTATTATGTTAAGTTGTCATATGTCTGCAACGCAAAGCACCATAGGCACACATCTGTTATGAGCAAGTAGTGGTGGGATGTGATATGAGAATACCGACTCGTTAAACTTTTTCTCTTTTCTTTTATATCTAAAACAATGTAATAAACGAAACATGTGGGTTTTAGTCGGGTAGTGGTGGATAAGTTATCATACAGAGTGTTTTTAGATTAGGTAACGCTGAATAAATGTTGGTTACGTGACGCTAATAACGTCACAATTCAAGCGGTGCCAGTCACCATAAGTCAATTTTAACATATGTTAATATTAAACGACAAACGCATACAATTAAGAATTTTGTTAGTGGCCGTCCTTAACTATAGGCACTACTAAGGATTGTCTTTAAGACTTTAACCATCTCTCTTAAAATTCTCTAATCGTAAAATATAAGAAGACTCAACATAAAAACGAGTCTTAAAGATAATTCTAATTGCAATCACTATTATTTTCTTATAAAAAAATTAATATTTGTATGTCTTTGAAATAAAAATAACTCATGTTTCATATAAAATCCATATATCTAATATCTATGTATTTTTATCCATTAAACATTTTAACAAATTACTTTACTCACCGTAAAAAATTGAATAAGGTTCTAAGAGGATATGGGAATAAAGAAAATACGATATTAATTGTTAATTTTTGTAATTAACGGTTCAAATTCGTTGCATCTTAATAATACTGCGTTTTACATAAAATACAATATTGTTAATCTGAGTCGTTGATCGTAAAAATCAAAAAATAAAATTGTATGCCAAACCTCTTTAACTGCATCTGTCCTTTTAATCTTACAAAAAATAAATAGTACTCCCTAAAATCCAACTCTATTTTCGGTACCTATAAATCGTAACGAGAAGACAAGTCAGCTACATTAATACACAACGTACAAACTCTTACAGCATCCATTTGAGACAACAAGTTTTATTACGCGGTAGCATGTAATAAGCGAATGGTGACGTCATGAAAATACGCAACATTCCTTTCGCATGCTTTTCTCCCCCTGCCTCAATTCTGTTATTTCGAATCTCACTCACACACTGACACACACACATACATATACATACATACATATATAAGCAAAACACCGCCATTAACACACCTTCGCACAAGCTCCAAATTTCATTTACAGAGAATTAAAAATGTTCTACTCTCATCAATTACTTGCTCGCAAAGCTCCGCTTGGTCAAATATGGTACGTGTTGACATCTGTTCAATATAAACGTTCATATTCACTCGTTTTTATTGGTTTACGGAATAAATTGTCTGTTCGTTGTGATTTTGATCAAGCGAAGCTGTAATATAAGCATTTTAGCTTATTAATTCTTGTTTTATTTAGGTTTTAGCTTTAGCGAATTTTATTACTGAGAATTTTAGTTCATTAATTGCTGGTTTGATTAGCATTTAATGTTTGTGTGTATAAACTCTCGAATTGTAAAATTTCACAGTTAACTCATGATGATATTGCGGATATATGATGATGCAATAATTGTTTTGTTTGTATACATTTATATTAATTAGGAGGGCGGCAACATTACACGCAAAGATCAATCGGAGAAATCTGAACAAGCTTAACATCATCAGCATCTGGTTTTGATTTGAATCTAATTATGTATATATTTATTTGATAGAGCTTCGTCAGTTTGTAGCATTTGATTTTTAATTTAAATTACAGTGAAGAGATTTTGAATCCATCAGTTCCAATGGCTCTTAGACTATCTGGAATCCTCATGGGTAATTTGGTTTATCTCTATCATTTTGTTCATTGCCATTTTGTGATCACATTGACTATTTTCTGAAATTGAATTTTTCGATTCTCAGGTGGAGTTGTCATTGTATACGAGCGGAAAGTAAAGCTTCTCTATGGTAATTCTCTTTCTGTAGCTTTCTTCATTGTTTGTGTTATGTGTTGCTACTAACTGCATTTCTGTAATCTTGTTATTTACAGAGGATGTGAATCGTCTTCTGGTGCACTCTCAAATTGCTTTCTCTATTTCCAGTTTTGCGTTTTCATTTACCATGTGAAGATTGATTAATCGAATTTTACAGGTGGAAATCAATGAAGCGTGGAAGGTTAAGGCTACTCGAGATCCTACTGTACTTCCTAAGGGCAAGACTCAGGCCAAGTAAGTCTTTAATGCTATTCTATATGTTGATTGTTTAACTTATGAGAAGGGCAGCTAGTAGGAAGAGGAATGGGACCAGAAAGAGAAGGAGAGGAGTAAGGTAGACTATGTCTCGTTTCCATGGTCATGAGCTCTTGGACCGAGTGAATTATCTTTGTTTTCTGACCTTGATTACACCTTGTTGGTGTTGTACTTCTATATGAAATTTGCTAATCAAATCTAGCTTAGTCGCAATTTTAATAAATATGCTATGTATAACTAAAGAGCCTTAAGGTTTACATCTCAATATCTATCTAATATGAAGCATTATGCATTTGAAGCTTGTCTTAATAACAAACCATTAATATTGGATAAACCTTGAGATATGTCGGTTACCAACTGAAAAGCACCAATGGTTAATGCCTTAGCATGGTGACTAACATTAAAGCACCAACAATTAACGCAGTTTTGTTTGATTATTATTAGACTTTCTTATAAAGCTTTGTAGCTCTTTCGGTACACGTTATTGACGCATATTGACAAAAGTTCGTTTGCAGAATCAAAGTACTTTGATTACTTGGCTTATGTAAGCTATTATATCTATTGATATGTTATGGTAGATATGAAGCTGTTACACTCCCTGATGACCAAGTCGGAGACCTAGGAGAGTTTGAGCAACAGCTTCAATTTTCTAACTCGGACACACTAATGGGGATACACAGAAGTGCTTATACTGAAATGGTAATTTTGTAAAATGGACCTGATAAGAATCACAATCTTATCTAATATTCTTTTCTAAAATAAAGTACAAATTACAGAGTTTTGTGTATTTCTTTCATGCAGAATCTTGACAATATCGATGAATCCTACATCAACCACAACCCGGGGGAAGCTGATTTACCTCATGATCATCATCAAGGTTTTTAACTTCTCTTAAAAATAATTTATAGATATCTACTTACAGACACGTATAGGTTCTAGTATCTGTCAAATGTTCCCTGAAGATAATCTATTTGTTTTGTTTTGTTTTCTCAGCTGATATTGACAATATCACTATGTTTGATCGATATGATTCACACCAGGCTGATGCAGTTCCCTTTAATCAGTTTGAGAGGTAGTTTTTGTGCTAGTAATGTGAACCTTCTCAAAAAATAAAAAAAGTAATGTGAACCTTCTCAAATATTTTGTGATTACCACTAGTGCTTGTTGGATATTGTATTGACAAATGCAACTTTACTGTATCAGTGTATCCTAGGTGACATCTACATTCTTCTATTATACACTGATTTGAATTTGCTTTTAGTAACAGTCTATCCTTGCAAGTAGCTGGATTCACTTATTAAGTTATAATGATAGTTGATTGATTCATGATAACTGGACATATTTATAAATAACTTAATGGAGAAAATAATTTGCTATCTTTCACAACAGGTTTGACATTGAAGGTGACTACATTGAAGGGGACCAAGAGTCACAGGAGCAGTTTCCTTCTCATACCCATACTGACCTGCCAAATACTTTTGTGCCCTCTCCACCTCTACAAGATGAACCTCAAAACCGTAAGTATCAGTTATCTACTAATAGTCTTAAACTTCAGTCATGGATATAGGGAAATTTCTTTTAGGTCATGGTTTATCCCTAACGTGTCACATTGGTCAATTAAAAAATTTAGCTAAAAAACAAATGGGTTGAAAGACAGCTCAAAAGTTTTTTAGTCCTTGCATCCTCTTGAATTGTTATATTTATAAAGTAAATAAACAAATAAGTATCTATGGTTAAATCATAGTTAATGAATTAGCTGTTCATAAAAATTGGGCGAAAGATATTGCAGGTCAACTGACCCCACGCACCTGCTTCGACTTGTACTGAAAACAGCCCGAATTGCCACCTCTAGTCATGGAAAAATATTTGTCAATAGTTACTAACTTTTAGGTTCTTGTAGCTGATGTGATACTCGAGCAACATCCGGAGGATCATGTCAATCACCAATCTGATGAGGATAAGGTAATCATTTAGTCATTTGGTTCTACCATAAATTAAAAAATATGAACTATTTTCAATGAAAATCAAATATTGTAGGCCCTGCATAGAGGTATGCAAAGACCATCCAGAAAGAGAGCAAGACGAGCCCCAGCTCCTATCATGGATTATGAACAAACTATGATTCCTGGTCAGCTGTATCAATCATGGCTTCAGGACACTTCTGATATTGTCTCAAAAAAAGGAAGTGAAAGAAAGCGGAAAGTACGTTTCTGGATGATATTATGCACAATTTTTTTCCTTCTAATATTCGTATGCCATCACTCAACCTGTATAACAAAAAACACATTCCTTCAGCACTTGGGAAACATGCACTCAATGAAGATTGCCAGACTCATGGATCTACCACCAGTTGCTCTAGTTTGTGGCTTGTTCACAAATGGGAATACGGATATCTATTATCCTGATCCTCTGTTGAAACAATGGATGAAGTTTACTCAACCTGTGCATGATTCCCCTTCAGGTATAAGTTCTTTGACATTAACATACTTCTAAATTTTATAGCTATATAATGAACTTACCAATGTGATTAACTGCATTCAGGAGAAACCTCGCCACCACATCCACCAGCACCATCGTCATCATCACCACCACCGGAAACAAATAATTATCATGACCCAATATCATTTGTAAGAAAACTCAGACAAGTGTTTGATTTCATCTACAAAGTAAATAAATACTAGCTATTCCTCATACAATGTATTTAAATCTTTAGCCTTTTGAAGATCACAATAGTGGAGTTGGTTCTGAATCATTGGTGCCACCCATAGAGAATCCAGTGCCACATATCAATAACAATGAGATGTCTACTGAGAACCTCAGTGAAGAGCTAAGACACAACCTTCAGAGGAATGGAGTAAGTGTAACTGAGGACAACGGGGGGACAGTAGCTGAAGCTGACATGGCAGTTACTCCTTCAAATTCTGGTATGCTCGACCTTTTTTCTATAGGAAATTAAATCATGGTTTAACCCTTTCACACTGATGATGATAGTGGGAAATTTTTGTTTTCTTATTTCAAGCGACTGGTGATGGAGTGAAGTCCATAAGCTCAGAATCTGGACACGACTTTGTCAACTCTGGAAGGTTAGTAAATGAGTCTCACGTGATATTACGTAAGGATGACAATTTAAACCCATTTACCTAAAAATATGTTGTTCGGATCTATACTTCTCCTCTAACGGGTCGGACGGGACAAGAGGGTCAAAAGTAGCCCGAAGTGTATTTAAATGCGTACATAAGCTATATTCATGAGACTTATTTTAGTTTTATAGTAGTATACTTATGGTAATCATATTTATTTAATAAATTAGATATTTATAGAGTTCAAGCAAAAAGGGACAAAAGGTGTCTGTGGTCCCACTCGATGAAACCAGATTTATTCTGACCCTTTAAGAATTATCCTTCTGTCCCAAACTTGTTTCATCCCTTTACCCAAACCACCGGACCTGCCTGTTTTGCTACCTCTAACAGTAAGTTTTTGAGATTTAAATGGTTCAGGTCCAAAAAGAAGAGACTTTTCTCATCGTCTAGACGAAGTGGGAGTAGCCTCGAACCAGTGGCAGAGGATTTCACATGGAATCACCCTGATCCGATTTACAAGTTAGTTGAGCTATCTGAAAACGACTTGGCACTCGATGATGGTGAACTACTTATTATATCTCTGCTATAGCTTCTAGTGGGGGCATTCTGATCCATTTATTTTTTATGGATCAATATGAGTTATGTTATATGACTTATATCTCTAACGAGTCAAATGGGTAAAAATATTTAATAACTAGCTTAAATTTGAAAAGAGGTTGAAAGTTACCCGACATGTATTTTAATAATATAACATCCTACATCTTGTTATTCGGAACATTTAATTCTTTGTTGAAATAATATTTTTTTGCTCAACATCTATTTTTGAGTCAACACGAACCGTTTAGACCCTCAAGTATAGTTACTCATTTTTTCCCAATATCCAACCTGACCCATTTTCCACGTCAATTTCATCTTTTAGTATTACTACACCCATTCGTTTATGTTAATTCAGAGTTTTTGGTGGAAACTGGACCAACACAAACCCAAAAAGTCCCGATACCTGATCAACCAATGGAGCACTTAACCGAGTCTATACGCTTGTAAGATTATGTCTTTTTCTGGTTTCTGTAATCAATCAATCCTATATAGTTATTGTGTATTGCAAAAATAAAAATCTTTTGACTTGATGTCTACAGGCAACTGAAGACACATTTTGATACACCGGGCTCTACTCAAACCGAATCACTGAACCAGCTTGCATTGGGATTGGACAGGAAAAAGGCTGCATGTTTATTTTATCAGACTTGTGGTATCTTTCTCTGAAATCATACTCTTACTACTTATACATTTGGAATGTTTACAAAAGCTAATACAAAGACTTACTTGCAGTTTTGGCGTCTCGTGATTTCATAAGGGTACAACAGAAGGAACCTTATGGAAATATTGTAATTTCAAGAGGTGTCAAGATGTGAGAGGTAGGCAAAGCTTTTCAAATTATGTAGTTCATTTCCAACATATATATAGTTGAACAATTCATCGTTAGTTCCACTAATTCTTCCAAAGTTATTTGATTTATACCAGTTTATGAGATACATATGTATATGCAAGGATATAGGGTTGCTTTTATGGTCCATTTTTGAGGTTATTATATGTATTTACTCATATTTCACATGATTTGCAATATCCAGTGTTTGACCTATCTATATAAGGGAGTGAACTTAAAGACAAAAAAATTTTACAGGAGCAGATATAAAAAATACTCTTAAATATAATTTTTTATAAAGGGTCAATATTTTAAAAATACCTTAATAATATTAAAATTTTATATTATATAAATTTTGTAGAGGAGGCGAATGTCTACACTGTCCCACTTTGTCTCCGCCCTGCCTTCCGCCTTCTTTCAAACTTCTGCTTCATTTGGTTATTGGAAACCCACTCACATGTTCCAAAAGCATCTCATAATCCATGAGGTGCCTGTTTAGAGACAAAGAGTAGTACTTGATTCTTGCTTACAATTACAATGAAGTAATACAAGTTGCCATTTCCCTTTTCGTATCGTTCTTTCATCACTGCTAAAGTTTTCGCTAACGCTGGCTGGTTGTATTAACTGTTCCATAAAAGAATGAAATATATATTGTTCATCAATTAATTAATTAATTGTCAAGTCACGCTCCACGTCAGCATAACCGGTCCAAGTATCGTTTGCAAGTTGTTAGGTCAAGAAATCTGAGTATTAATTGCGAGTTTATAGACAGAAAAATAAATAAAATGAGGAAACACGCATAATGCATCACTCAACCATTTTATAAGTTGTCATTAACGTAATATTTGGGAGTATCAATTTTAAGGTACCCATATCATTTTTGGTTTCAATATAAGAGCATTAAATATCAATTGTTATATAAATGCTATAATGGAAGATACATAAATTACAATATTATAATATTAAAGCAATAAAATGATCAATATTAATGACTTAATTAACAATTTAATAAAAGAACATTAATGGAAAATATATATATGTAAATTATATATTAAAGCAATAAAGTTAAAGAGTATCCTGTCATTGGTTATATATAGTTTGACACATTCACATGCTCTCTAAAACATCCATGCTTCTGTTTTAGATTACACCCTTCTAGGCTTCTACCATCTATCTTTTTATTAATTTATTCTTTTGGTGTTACAATATTTATTGTTAACATAAATTCTCCATTCTAGCATCACGTACGTATTAGCATCATATTCGGTTCTTTTGTCTAAAGCGTAAGGCTTGTGTCGACATTAGTAACAAGCTCAAGGTAAAGGGTACGTAGATGGGTCTATTTGAATTAGTTGTAAATCTCATATATCATCCATGCAAAATTTAATAAATAGCTTTATATAAATTATTTTTATTGAATTAGTTAATGTTGTTATATAATCTATGTTTTAAGTTTAGTGTTTTTAATAAAAACTAATATTCTTGAATATTTTTACATTTTACTCGTATCATTTAGAAAATTTACATTTATACTTTATAGTAAACACATACCGTATTAATTTATACTCCTTAATATATATATATATATATACAAGTAATTATACAACTTTTATTAATTTATACTCCTTGATATATATATATATATATATATGCAAGTAATTATACAACTTTTTAACATTATGTCTCTATAATTTTATTTATTTGACCGTCTATAAGTTGCTTAAATAATAAAAGTTGATTTAGTACGTTAAACTTTATAAAGTTGTATGAATCGTTACATTTTGTAATTGAGTTGTATAAAAAGACGATGTTCCTATCTCTATTTACTTTAACCACAATGCTTAATATAAAACAATGATACGCTACTTTTGTTTAAATTAGGTAAAGGGTACCTATATTCAATTCTAATTTATTAAATTTAAATAAATAAATTCTTACAAAAATGTTAAACACCATAAACCAAAACGATGTCGTATGTAGACATCTACGGGATTGTGTTTCGAAAACAGACATGAAGTTTCTAGGATAACCTTAATTGATAGACATATTTATATACTCTCATTTTAAAAACATCAATACAATGAGATGTTAAAAATATAACTGATATATGTGAATATAGGAATACATATACGTTACTATTATTATATATTATACTATATTTATATTTATATTATAAATTATAATAAATTAAATCAATGAGGTAGATATATTTTTATACACATTTATAGATTTACTTAGTCGTGTACAAAATAACCGAAACCGAAACCGAAACCGAAAAAAAAACCGAAACCGAAACCGACCAAAACCGGTTTTTTTCAAAAACCGGTTTCGGTTATTAAAAACCGCCGGTTAGTAACCGGTTATGGTTTTAGCCGTTGGACCGGTTAACCGGTTCGGTTACAAAACCGGTTATTCCAAACCGGTTATTAAAAACCGGTTATTAACCGGTTTTTTTCCTATCCGTTATCTAGCCGTTTTTTTGCCCGTTTTTTTCAATTTTGACCGTTTTTTTTTCACTTTTTTACCATTTTGCCATTCCAAAACACTTATAAATAGATACCTTGAGTTTTGTTTAATCACAACTCTCAAACTCTCTCAAAACGCTTACAAAGTTCACAAAACGCATATACAATTCACAAAACGTATACAAAGTTCTCATTTCTCACAACAATCAAACACTCTCAATTCTCAAATGGCAACTCAATGTTCTTCAACTTCCGTCGGTGTTGGTTCTTCAAATGCACCGACGATTGTTGAAATTTTAGAAACAAAACGAAATCAAGAAGTGTGGTGTAATTACGACAAAGTGTTGTTGTCGGATGGGTCGATTAAGGCTCATTGTAAACGTTGTGGAAAGTTTTTGAAAGCCGAATCTAACTCAACGTTGAGGCAACATAAAGATAAGTTTTGTGGTGCACTAAAATCAAATCCGGAAGTGGGTCAATCATCTATTTCACGAGATGGTAGTTTATTTACATACGAGGTGGAGCGATGTCGGGAACAATTTGCAAGCTATGCGATTCAAGAAGGTTTGCCGTTCAACCACTTCGACAACCCTCGGTTTACAAGGTTAGTTCAAAATACCCTTCAACCTAGATATAATCAAGTTAGTCGTGCTACTCTTAGACGTGATTGTATTAAACTATGGAAAAAAGCTAAATTACAACTAATAAATGGTTTTGAAAACTTATCTACAAATGTAAACTTAACAACCGATGTTTGGTCGACTCCTCATGGTTTGCCCGGTTCGTACCTTTGTGTTACCGCACATTGGCTTGATCCCGAAACGTGGCAAATGATGAAGCGTACGATTGCTTTTGAAAATTTTGAATATCCTCACACCGGTCAAAATTTATTTTATATGTTACGAGATGTATTAAAAGAGTTTAAATTAGAAAAAAAAGTTTTTTCAATCTCATTTGATAATGCTAGTAATAATACAAACGCCGTAGGAAGACTAATCCTAAAATATCAACCACCTTTGAATGGCGTTTTTTATCATAGTCGATGTGTTGCACACATAATAAATTTGGTTGTGCAAGATGGACTAGCGGTGCCACAAATAAATTTTATAAAACAAGCTTTTAAAAATATGTTGGGAGATGTATTTTGTTCGGGTAAAATTAGATATAAACATTATATGAAATTGTGTAAGGATACGGATTCCATCTTTTTAACCCCTAATTGGGACATGCCTACAAGATGGAATTCGACTTATAAAATGTTTATATGTGGTTTACGTCAACGCCAAACTTTACAAATTTTTCATGATGAACTTGTACGAAAGGGTAAAGCTAGCCCATTTTCGGTTGAATATTGGGATGTTATTTTAAAACTAACCGAATTTCTCAAAGTTTTTAAAGAAGCAACAACTTTATTATCCGGTGTTTATTATCCTACAATTCATTTGGTACTAAATCAAATTTATTTAATGTGTGAAAAACTAAGTGAATATGAATTTTATGGTGATTTATATGCAACCATGGTGATTCCCATGAAAGAAAAACTAAGGAAATATTTTCAAGAATTACCACCGGAAATTACTTGTGCCGCCGCATTGAACCCATCTTTGAACGTATCTGGGGTTGAACTACTTATTGACTCCATTAGTAATAATTTGGAGTTGAATGCCGCGGACCCATGGTTTGCAACAAATGCAAAAAAAGATTTTAAGAAAAGTTTTATCGATTTATTTAATGTGTATTTTCAAAAATATGGTGAAACAAATGTTTTTCAAACTTCGGCTAGCGGATCGTTTACTACATCTAGTTCAAGGGATCCGATGATTAACTTATATAATAATTTAAGACAAGAAAATACTAAACGGGCTAGGGGTGAGGGTGGCGGACCATCGACTACCGAATTTGGGAGGTATACGGGAACCGATTTTTTAGCCACTATGGGACCCCATGAATTCGTTGACTTTGATATTTTGGCTTGGTGGAAAGGACGGGGATCTCAGTTTCCCGTTCTAACCTCCGTGGCCCGAGATTTACTAACCGTCCAAGCTTCTACGGTAGCTTCGGAATCCGCTTTTTCTCTTAGTGGCAGGGTATTATCTATACGAAGAACGAAACTCACACCGGCCTCATTAGAGATGTGCATTTGCTTGAAGGATCACTTAGACGCCGCAGAACGTATACAACACATTTCAAGTCTTGAAGGTGAACTCGAATACGAACAAGATTTACACGATGTCGAGGTGGAAACGGGAATCGCATTCTCACTTTCCGATGAAGAAATCGCAATCGATGAAGCTTCGCGCGAGGCTAGCTCCGAAGAAGATGTCAATGTCGACGAATTAACAAATTATACGAATTAACTTTTATGTTCGTATATTAATAAAAGTTGAAGTATGTTTAATTGTTAAGTTTATGTTACCATTTCCTAGTGTTTTCGAACAATGTAATGCGAAGTTGAAGTTTATGTTATCATAAGTTATTAATAAAAGTTGAAGTTTATGTTTTCATAAGTTATAACGCTCAAAATCAAAAAATGTTGAATTATATAGAAAAAATACTAATTATATAAAATGTTCGTATATTAATAAAAGTTGAACTTTAATGAGTTTATTAAGTTTATGTTTCCATTACTAGTGTTTTCGAACAATATATGATGAGTTTATTTAATAAAATTTGAAGTTTACGTTTCCTGAAGTTATAACGCTCAAAAACTGAAAAATGGGGAATTATATAGGAAAAACCGGTTATAACCGGTTTTTTCAACCCTAACCGGTTTGTAACCGGTTATAACCGGTTAGGATCGGTTTCGATTTTTAATACCCCAAACCGGTTCGGTTAATAACCGGTTTTTAAAATAACCGTTTTTTTTTTTGGGCCCAATAACCGGTTCGGTTATTGAACCCGAACCGGTTTTCAATTTTAACCGGGTTTGTACACCTCTAGATTTACTCCGTATTATGATGATATTTTATTTATAGGCCTCAAAATACACGTGCTTATCCAATCAATTTTAAGATACCCACCCAGCCCATTACTAAACTAGTAACATGAGGACAAATTAAGCCCATTTATACAGCACATCCAATGGCCCAATATGGGCAAAAACCAAATGAAGCACGCACACGGCACATTGATTGATCGCTCACAGCGTAGCATCAAACGAACAACACAGACACAAAATCAAAATCAAAATCAAGAATGGCGAAAGAAAACGATCCAATTTCAGAAATAGATGAAGACGATGAAGAAGATGAAGAATCATTTGGCGAAGAAGAAGAAGAAGAAGATGATGATGAGGATGATGGTGATTTCGATGACGACGATGAAGAACCAGAACCGTTAGTAACACCGGAATCGAAAATGAGATCCGTAAGAGCAAAAATGAAATCAATCTTTCACCGGATTTCAACTGAACGAGTTCCGTTACGAGTACATGATGTATTAATTAAAGGAAACAACAAAACTAAAAAATCGTTCATTGAAACTGAAATTCAAACCCTAAAAACTGCTACGTCAGTTCAAGAGTTACTTCAAGCTGCGACGATTGTGAATGCGAGGCTACAGAAGTTAGATATATTTGATTCAGTGAATATTACGTTAGATTCAGGACCTCCTGAATTGCCTGGAACTAGTAATGTCATTGTTGAAGTTGTTGAGGGTAAAAACCCTATCACTGGTGATATCGGCATTTTTACAAAACCAGAGGTAGTTTACTTTTTATATTTATTGAATTTTCTGTTTAATTATAATGATGTGATTGGAGTAATATATTTATTGTTTGGTTGCTATATAGCCATATAGGTCATACTGTACATTGTGTAACGTTTTATGGTACACTTTCGATTATACTTTGTTTAGCATCTACGGTTTTAGTTATGAGTCAAGTTTGCAGGAGGAAGTGATCTCTACTACTAGATGATGAATGACTGATAGTATAAGTTCATAATGATTAAGTTTTAAGTACTAAATGAACCAAAAACATCATGGATTCGGAAAATTCATGAAAGACTATGTTAAGTATTAACTACCTAGCTCTTGATGTGATATGATGGCTACTTACAGATGTCATAACTGGTATGTATGGCGCCTACATAACTGCTTGCTTGCTTACCAAGCCATCCTGGCAAGCTCCTCCAGTTCGATTATGATTCATTGCTGGGGATGTAAACTAGTTTGCTCTAGAGACTTCGAGTATAGACCTACTGCAGGTTGACTGCTTACTATACAGGAAATCTGTCTTATTGATACATTTTATCTGATATGTGCTTTTCACTTCCTTCTTGATGCTGAAGATGCATCTAGTTTCTCACTTATGACATATTTCAATTGTTTCTGTAGGCTAGATCTTGGTCACTTGAGGGATCACTCAAGCTGAAAAACTTATTTGGGTACGGAGATCTCTGGGATGGTTCTTTATCTTATGGTTGGGACCAAACATCAGAAGTTAGTGCTGGTGTATCTTTGCCAAGATTCATGAGATTATTCACTCCTGTTATGGCCCGTGTATCCCTACTTTCTCAAGATTGGCTGAAGTTCTCCTCATACAAAGAGCAAGCACTTGGCCTATCTTTGGGCCTAGTATCGACCAAGTATCATGATCTAGCCTATAACCTCTCTTGGCGCACCTTGACTGATCCATCACAAATAGCTTCTAAGTCAATAAGGAGGCAGCTTGGACATGGTTTATTATCACATTTGAAGTACACATTTAAGATTGATAGGAGGAACTCACCAATTAGACCGACTAAAGGGTTTGCTTTCGTTGCTGGTTCTCAACTTGGTGGCATTTATCCTGATTATCGTAGCTTGCGTTTTATCCGCCAGGTATGTGCCATTATATGCCAAAATACTCCGTTACATTTTACTCAGAAACATACAGAGGTGACACAATGAGTTGATTGGTAATGAGTTGAAACAGGTTGAGCTGGGTTGGGATGACAGCAAGCGCTTTTCTATCTTTCTTTAAAAACTTAAAACTAAATTGTCTTCAATGTGATTACAAAACTATCTTGTTACAATAATAATCTAAATTGTTAGTGCATCAAGATTGTCCATCAATTTCCGAAAGATGAAAGTGGTCAAAGAAGTTAATAACTATAATCGCTTGACTGTAATAGGATTTGGGTTTTTCGTTTACACTATCCCCTGATATTGCACCTGTTATTCATTGATTAGATATGTCATCTTATTGTTCCCTTCTGATTTCACCTCGATCACATACCTTTTCCCTGGTACTATTAAATTCTCTGCACCTTTACTAAAAAGTTCAATACTTCTCATTTTAATAACCAATATCATCTTCTTTATCTTTGTCGAAGAAGTTTAATACTTATATTTCTAATAAACAATTATTATAATAATTATTCTTGACAGGAGTTTGATCTTCGTTATGCTTTACCCTTGGGTTTTGCCCGTGCTGCACTGAACTTTGGAGTTGCTGGTGGTGTTCTTTTTCCATGGGGAAGTGAATTCATGAATACGCCAACATCTTTACCTGATCGGTTTTTCTTGGGTGGAAACTCCTCTCCAGTTTGCACATTGGGTGGACCCACATCACTATTGGGCTTCAAGACTAGGGGATTGAGTCCAAGTGAGTCCAAAAGGGAAGTAAAAACAAATTCCAAAGATACAACTTCTGAAAGGGATTTTCTTGGTGGAGATCTTGCTGTTACAGCCTTTGCAGACCTTTCTTTTGATCTTCCACTGAAGGTGTTGAGAGATTCTAATATTCATGCACATGCATTTGCTTGTGCTGGGAGTCTAACCAAATTAACAGTGAATGCATTTCAAGATTTTTCTTTCCAAAAGTACCGAGAATCATTCCGAAGCTCTGCGGGATTTGGGCTTATCGTACCAACTAAGTTGTTTCGCATGGAGGTTAGTTTTTTCTACTGAACTCATCTTGTTTGATTAGAGGTGGTAAATGGGTGAGTTGGATCGGGTTGACCTAAATACCTTTTGTTTTAAGAATTAAAAAAGAATTTTTTTTTGTCAATAACTAGTGTCAGTTACAGAGTTAGTATTGTTTCAAGAATGGTGTAATTATTGGTATACAAATAGTTTAGGAGGTTTGACACTTTAAAAACATGCTTTGGAGAGTTTTGAGCACTTGATGTGTTTCATTTTCAGCAATTTATTTTTTGCCAGTTTGGCTTGTTAGTAGAGATAAAACATTGTTAAAATTGCCACCTCCATGGCTAAGTAACTGATTCAAAAAATTGCAGTAAACTGAATTATTCGATCAGATAACTAGACCATATTCTGCATGCATTTGGAGAATATGTAGGAAATAAGTTATTTTTTTTATATCTTTGTTCTTCAAAAAAATATTTAGAAAATAAGACTAGCGAGAACATAGTCATGAAAATCCATCCACATTGACTGTGGCATACTGGCATTTCTTACTATAGAATGAGACATCCGCTTGAACAATTAAAAGAAATTTTAAGGATAAGGAGGTTAAATAGTAATCATGCTGAAAATCTACATCAACTTGGGCTTCCAACAAGGAGCGAGAAAATTAAGGTTGCTAGTGATAACTTTCAACTACATGTACACATTACTTCAGAGATTGTACACAGGTCTTTTTTGAAAACTCCACTATTGTAGCTCACTTTCTTTCAAGTGTGTCAATAGTCTATGCACAATGGTGCGTATGGTAGTAACGTGATATTTAAGGAAACCTATCTCATATGTTATTGTACAATGGCATCTGCTTGTGGTACAACCAACCAATTCATTTTCCTGTTAACATCATATTTATTCTCTTACCTGCACACAAACACACCTACAGCTCGTAATAATTAAAGAGTGTTACTTTCTGGCTTGGATTTTGTTCCATTAAGTGTAACCCGAGAACTTTTGGTCTGATTCGTTAGGTCAACTATTGCTACATACTGAGACAACATGAACACGATCGAGCCAAGACTGGTGTGCAGTTTAGCTTTTCTTCACCTATATAGAACCATGGTTCAGTCAAATGCCACCGATGTCGATCTGACAACAAGCCACTTTCTTTTGTTTGTACTTGGAAGCAAACCTCATGTATTCAAACATCACTAGCTCTGGACAGTTCAAGGGCTCTTGTAATTTTCAAACTTAAGACAAATTCATGATGCTCCAAGGTACAGAGAAATAATAATGTCCCCACTTGAGTTATACACCTACACCTTTGCTTGATGAAAGGCTGAAGTTGCCCAACTTTGACCACATGATTGGTATGTTGGCCATGCTTTATGTTAAATACTAGAGCAACTGAATTATGTTATCTGTAGTATTTTCCCTTCTTGGGTTCCGGCTTTGTGATATCATTGTTTTTCTTCTTTACCGTGTAATATTGGTCTAGTGTTTTACAACATACTGAAATTACCATTTTCGGTATCTTTGTGGTTGGCTTAGCGATGTTGATATGCATTAATATGTTAATGTTAATGTTGTCTTGCGTGGGGGTTAGATGTTTATAAATTTAGGGAAGGTGATAAGTTGTAGTTATAGCTACCTACAGGTGGGAATATGGGCGGCTTAAATAACCAACTAAAACAATTTCTGGGTGAAAAGGCTAGGTCTGTTTGTGTCGACTTGCAAACTATTTTTCCTTTTTTTCATTTCAAGTATTTATGTAGATTGTGAATTTGTGATTAAAGAAAAAGTGGAGTTTTCTTATTACCTAACTTCTTCGTATGATCTAATTAATTTACTTGAGATTAAACACAAATCTAATTTACTAAAATCATTTTCGAAGTAAACGGGTCAAAGTTATATCTCGTAGTATAGCCATCTATGAGCTGTGAATCACTTGGGCTATTGTAAGTTGAGTGGGCTCTTAATGACTAATTTGTTTGGGCTTTGACAATGATGAGTGCGTAAGAGAAATTGGTGATGGGAGATGAGAAGTGAAATGATAAGAAATCATATACGATGATCCGAAGGGAGCCCACAACGATCTTATTGATTTGATATTAGAATCTTAAGGGGTGGCGCGTGGTGATTAAATAGTAGCCAAATATGGGGGGAGTTTAGTAATTTAGCATCACCGAGGCCCCAGGACCCAACCCAAAGCCCATTATCTTCTCTTCCCCACTTTCTCCCTTTGAAGTTTGAAGTGACAATTTTTATTTTCCCTTTTTTATTCCATATTTCTTTACTTCGTCCACAAAAACAACAATACAAGTTTTATTTTCATTTATGACATTTAATCAGTATGCTTAGTGACCCGTGTGCACCCTTGATTTAATTCAAATGACTTAGAACCATTTTGGTGTTATATGGAACTCCATTGATTGATTCGTGTTTGTTTATAACAAATATAGATACTAACATAGTATAATTGTTGATACTTAATTTCGTAAATTACAAAGGTAAAGTTATAATAATTTAGAAAGTCAAATGGGTTACGTATAAATCTAATTATATTCAATACTAGTTTTTACACCTGTGTATACACAGGATCATTTTGAAAAGTATGAAATAATACTATTTGAACATTTTTGAAAATAATGGCAAGTGTAATTCGTGAAATATGATTAGTAATCTTAAATTCAAAGCACTTCATATAACAAACAATATAAAACTATTAAAAACCTCAAAGAAATCGTTACGCAACCAAAAATATGAAGAAAAAAAAAAGGACAAATAGTAGACTAAGGTGTGTTGCATATAGTTTAGGGTGATTTTAAACATAAACTTTTAATTAATAGTATATAATTAAGATAATGTTAAATAGTAGAAGAATGTATGTTGCATATAGTTTATGGTGATTTTAAACATAAACCTGAATTAATAGTATATAATTTAGATAATGTTAGTAGTATTATTTACTAATTTATTATGTGTATCTTTAAAATTGTTATTTGTTTTATTTTTTAAAATCATAATTTATTATGTAATTAAATCTCTAATTTTACTCAATTATAAAAAAACTATTTTAATTAAATTATGACTTCTGATTGATTAATTAAATTTTAAATTAAGATGATGATGTCACAAATATGATTCTTATATATTATTTAAGATATTATTATTTTTTTAAAAAATTTGTGCAGATTAATAAGTGGATTTTTAAAATTATAGCCAATAAAAAAGGGACACGTGGCTTCAAAATCACATTCGTTTATTGAGATAGATTTGATAAGAGTTATAGTTTTAAATAACTAAACTATATACATTTGTGTGTAGTCCTATCAATTTTGATTTATAGTTAACTCTGTTATACAGCAAACTTGTGAATCATCTTGTTAGGATTTGCTTTCTTGTGCTTTTGTTATGAAAATTTCAAATGGTACGCTTTTGAAAAGGAGATTGAACAATGCGAAAACAAGTCAATCGGCTAAGTTGCAATATTCAGTTTATGTGTTGTCAAACACACTCAAAGTATAACATATTACCATAAAAGGAATGATTTGTCTGACATGTATCCTAAGATTTGTATTCAACATTGATTGATATCTCTACTACTATAAAAACTACAGTTTCTAATAGTACTTTGGGTAACTAAAGTTGGAATTACCCTACTAATTAAACAAGCACATAGCATAAAACAATGACTACGTAACCAAAACACCAAAAAATACAAAATCAAGGGTCTCTCAAATTGGAATTAAAAGTCACGTCAAAACGAGTCGGATATCCTGGATGACCTTCACGCTGCGCGATTCTATGGTTCCAAAATTCATAATAGCAAGCTACTTGAAGTTTTTTTACGTTCTCAATTTTGGCTTGTGAGGAAATTCCAACAGGATAATATTGTACAGATTTGTAAGAAATTTTAAAAAGATTTTGCAATGGAAGTATGTAAAACAATTTTAAATTTTTTAAAAACTCTTCACCAAAGATTCAAATGCACGAGATTAAAAAACTAAAACATAAAGAGTGAGTTTAAGACTACAACCTTTAAAGCCTTAAACTTGAGAAGAAATGAATATTTAGAATGTAAGAGTCAAAGTAATCTTCTTCTATTAATATCCACACATAAGCAACATTCCAACACCAATCAAATGCTAGTTCTCTTCAACCCCTTGACAAGTTTTGAGAAACAAATTTCTCCTAACTTGTGTTTTATATTACCTTGTGTATATTACTAAATACTTTTCACCTTTGAAAACACTAGTAATATTTCATTATGTATTAGTTTCTTTGATGGGAGAACACTACCAACTAAAAGTAGTTTCTTATACATACAAAATAAAGATCATATCTTTATAAGGCATGCAACCAACACACTACACTAAGAGGCCCTACCTCTTGTGTGTTTGCCGTATAAACTTGGTGAAAAGGGATGGCCTCATTCACCTCCTTACTTGTGTGCCATCATCACAAAGCATGATGTCTATTTTAACTTTTACATAGACCTCTTTGTTTTATTCAATTGCGTTTTATTCAATTTGTCAAACAAAGACAAATAAACACATGCCTATGTAACATGGAATATTACTAGATTAATATATACATGTACATTTTTATAAACAAGATATGTAAGAAGTAACAAAATTTATTTGTACGTGATTATATTAGAAGATTATTATTTCACCAAAACAATAATATCACCAAAATATATATTTGGTTTGATTATATTTAAATACATAATTAGTATTTATTTGCTCATTTTGTATTTGACCCTATAGGTTCATGCATTCTTAGTAGTGTGGATGGTGTACAAAATCTAAGCTTTAATTTATACAAAAGGATTTTACCAAACGTTAGTGATTATTACACAATATAGGCAAATATACCTAATCGTATAGTAATATAGCGATGATAAGTCTGGATGTCGATATCTTGGGAAACGATGGCTCCTTTTGATCATCTAATCTAACAAATAATTAATCTCGTTAAAATGGTTTTTAAGTTGTTTGACTGGATATTTACACACTGACTTACGACTAACAACTATAGAAAAGATTTAAGAAGTTTAAATATATAAAGATGTATATACTTAGATGCATAATTACTTAGATTCCAATTATAGGAGTTTAATTATTTTAGATTAATTATCTCTTGAATAACTAAGGTTGATTATGATTCCCACTAAGGTCCTCTAATACTACAACTACTGGAATGTCCCTACGAAGTAATTTGTACATAAGAAGCTATTTTAACGTGACAACCGCAAGTTATGCGTTAAGTTCGTCACTATTATTAGCGATTTATTCTAGCTACCTCGTGCTAACGAGAGTCTAATAATTATACCTAGAAATTATTCTTAAGTACAATTTTCATGTTCATTCAAGATTATTAATTGAAAATTTCTTAACCTATTACCGGTTACAGTCTCAAGTTATAATTATCTAATAAGTTAAATATTCATAAATAACTAATAAACCTATACACACGCTAGTTCTAACATAGATTTACCAATCACGTTAAGATTCAACAATTAAACACTAAGAACAACCTTGGATCTTCAATTAAATATTAACAATAACAATAAAATTCGTAACACCAAAGTAAACTCATTAAATCTTTATCGAATGGACTAACAACTTAAATTCACAAATAAAAATGTTCAATTCAGTGCTGGGTTCCAGAAAAAATAATAAATATAAACAACTATCCAAACACATAGACATGAATGAATACAATATAGTAAAATTAACGCAAACTGAACACAAGAATGAAAGCTTCTTAGCTCGGTTGACTCTGTTCAATCCATGCTCTTCTAATGCTCTAAAACTCCATAAAAACCCCCTTTGCAGGTGCCTTAGTCGAACTAGGGTTAATGGTGTAGATCCACAAATTAATTTGATTAACATTGTTTAAATAGAAAAATGGTTGACATACCCTATCCACCGGATGACCAACTCTATCTGCCAGATAGGAACCTATCCACTCGATCCTTTCTGAACGACCGATAATAATTGTTGAAAGTCACCTCTGAATACAGTTACCTTGCTTCCAAAGGGTTTTTGCCACTATGAAATATTTCTCTCAAAGTTCTGTCAAAAGTTTTGAAACAATGTTTATGCGTCATCGGGTCTTCATCCTTGTCTTCTTTTGCAAAAGCGCTAAGTCGTTATCATGAGTAATGGATCAAAAACAATATTCATTTGAAATTTATCGGGATTTTGAAGCTTTATTTTATTTCAGTTAGTCATTCTATTTTTACTTTCTTGGTTAACTGTTATTTGGTAATGCTTAGCAAACTAAGAAATTGCATTGATTTTAAAATTGATATATATAAAAAAAGGTTAATAGAAAATATAGCATGTATTTTATATTACAACTTTTTATCCAATGTTGTTCTTTTATATTCGTAACATTTTTAATATGTTTATATTTAATTAAAGTTAATTAAACTTTTATATAGTTAATGTTGACTTTTTTCAGTTATTTTAAATAAATACAATAAGTCACATGGTATGATATAAAACTCAATCTTTTTATTAGTTTATCTATAGTTTATTTATGCAAGATAACCTCTCATATTGGAGTCAACATGAGAGGATTGCCACCTTTTTGTGTACATAGTTGCAAATCAATACTTAATACATGGAGCGTTTCTAAAATAACAAAATAATAAATTTTATTTAAATGTTAAAATATAATAATATTAAGTTAACAGTAAAGGACTCATGTATACACAACTTTTTAAAGTTAGATATCAATGTTTACAAATTCGTCTTATTGTTCACAAATTAAAAAGAGATTTACAAGAAGGAACTTTATAATAAAAATAATAGATTATGTATATTTTTTTTAAATGTGTAGATAAATAACATTATTAAAAAAATAAATGTAAGAATTTACAAATTTGTATAGTATATAAAACAAAAGTATGTAACTAATTATTAGGTATAACCTGAATCGAAACCAAAACATTTAAGTTATTGTATCAACGAAAACCAAATCGACAGTTTCACGTTAGATTTAATTATTTCAGTTTGATTTTTTTTGTTACTTTAGTTATGATTCGATTTTCAATTTTTACGATCACCCTAATTATGGCATTTTCGATTTATTTTTTATCGTTATTAACTTACTTGGTATTCATGATATATTTGAATGATACCGTTTATAGTTATAATAAAGTCTATATGAACAAGGAGATCCTTTATCCCCTTCTCTATTTACATTAGTGATGGAGATCTCAACTTTGATAGTTCAAAGGAAGGTTTCAAGGGCTGATTGTTTTGAATATCACCCTATGTGCAAGGAATTGGGAATCACCCAAATATGCTTTGTTGATGATCTACTATTGTTCTGCAAAGGAGAGGTGGAATATGTTAAGATTCTTGTGGAAGCTTTGGATAAGTTTAGTAGGATATCAGGGTTGAAGCCAAGCGTGGAGAAAAGTACTATTTACTTAGGAAATATTAATGAAGAGTTGAAAGAAAGTCTGTTGGCAAACATTTCTTTTAGGGTTGGTTCTCTTCCTGTTAGATATTTGGGAGTCCCTCTCATTTCAACTAGGCTAAAGGTTAAGGACTGCAAAGGAATTATTGATAAAGTTCGGAAGAGGATCATGGATTGGAAGAACAAATCATTGTCTTTTGCTGGAAGACTCCAATTAGTCCAATCAGTCTTCAGCCTCCCTCATACTATGACCTATCATTTCATCCTAATTTTGGAAGGTGACTCCTTTGGAAAATCCAACCGGCTCTGGAGGATTATAGGAGTATTTTATAAACTAACGCACTTAGTACATAAATCAGCATTTTGCCAAACATTTTGATTGAAACTGATGATCTGATTATCCATCATTTGTTGGAGTTTCAAAACGTCTTTGAGAATCTTTCAAAGTTTTGTGCAATTTGCAAATAAGTTTGAACACTTGAAAGTTTTGGATTTTGAAAAATACTCCCCCTTAACATATGCATAAGGTTTATAAAATATTACGTATGAAGGTGAGTTATAAAAACAAAATCTCATTTTCTTTTGAAGATCGGGTTTTACTCTGAGTTTGAGTAAAAACCATTATGCAACAAAATATTTCAACTCTTGATACTCCCCCTCAAAATATGATAGTATTTTGCATTTCCAGTTGAAATAGACAGATTATTGCTTAAGGGAAAACATGCCTAACTAAGACACCAAAAAATTAAATCGTTTTCATCTAAAGGTTTAGTGAATAAGTCGGCCAATTGATAATCTGTTTTGACGAAAAATAACTCAATATGCCCTTTTTCAATGTTATCTTATATCAAATGATACCAAATATCTATGTGTTTTGTTTTCGAGTGTTGTACCGGATTGCATTTTATGGCAATCGCACTCTGAGAATCACAATATGTAGTCAAATGCTTCTCCATTTATTCATTATACACTGTTACAAGCTCTCAGACTCTCATAATTATAGATACAATATATGCACATACAAAGTTCTGTTCAGACACGTACGTACAATTGAAGCTAAGTTCCTGTATTTATACTTTTCCTAGCTAGTCTCTGCGGCAGACCCTGCGACAATCCATGATTGTCGCATTTTCAATTATTGCGACAATTGTGTATTGTCGCATTTTATTGTTGTCGCACTCTGCCTGCAACAGTAAGATATTGTCTCGTTAAACTTGTCACAGTCTAATACTTATACAAATGCAAATCCTATTTTATTTTATCTAACAAAATATCAACTACAATTGACCAAATTTTAGTTTTTGGTATTGTGGATATTATGTATAGCATTAGCAGTTGCAATGTTTGGACGGGTTCAGACATATTACATATAAAGCTTTGTATCAAAGTTTGGATGGTAAACTAAAAACCATCCCTAGAGGTATACCTCTAGTATAGCTGTAAATATTTTTGTTTTAATATAAAGTTTTATCGGGATACCGTCCCCTTTACCCAAAAAAAAGTCTATATGAACGATAACCTTAAAACTCTTATCAGCATACGATGCATGACAACATACATAAATTATGATTTTAAATAATTATATTATTATTGTATTTTAGCATTAACGAAGAAATAGTTAGCTCAAAATTATTTGCTTACATTAAGTGCACAAATTCTGAAAATTCAAGACTTAGCTCACTGGATAAAACATATGGATGAAACTTGATGTTTCAAATAACAATGTTCATTTGCACATATTGCCTAAAGAAGTTGAATGGTAAAAATTTATAAAATAAAATTGTTGTTGACGTATATCTTAATTTAATAAAAGTTAATTTAAATAAAAGACAAGTTACGTGAATTTCTATGTACATAATAAAATAAATAAATGTTAACACACCAGAAATTTATAAACACAAACGTAACACGAAGAGATAATATAAATATAAATAAAAATATATTTATTGGTAATTTGAATAAAGTTACATAAAAGTTAGAGAGAACTATTCGAAATAAGGATAGATATACATTGATGGTCTAAGATATAACAATAGATAATTAAATAATTATAAAAATATATAAATATAATTATAATAAAATGTAAGTTATTTTTTTTATTGAAATTGAGTTGAAATTGCAATTTTAAATTGAATATTTTTAATGTCATAAACGAAATTCGTATATAGTTTCATTACGCATAAAAAATTTAACGTAACTTTTATTGATATAAGTATTCCTTTATGTTTGTGGATATATACAAATACATGAAATAGATTTTTTAAATTTTGATAGCGATATAATATTTTTGTTAAGAGTTATATAATTAAAAAGGTTTAGAAATATAATTTTAAATAATAGCGAAATATAATGACTTAATTGACAAAAATTCCAAATTAATTGATGATGTCATCACATCCCTAATTTCACTTAAGTTAACAAAATCAAATAATATTATTGTTCAATTGAATATTTGATAATAACATCGTTCGTTTCTTATATTATATTTAACTAAATTTTCAAAAATTTAAACACTTTTCTTTTGAAGAATTTTTGGTTGAACACAACCAGAATTATTAGAACTATTATTTTATTTATAAGTTACTACTTTTTCTTTTCAAGGTATTACAATTAACATATTGAGTTTCGCTAAAAAAGATTATTGATGACCTGACACCGATCAACATGAATCGTATCAACCAGACCCGACCAAAACTCGTAACACATACATCTTGTAGTAACTTATGGATCCACGTGACTTCAATCTTTTGAGTTTCTGAATTCGCCACTAATCATGATCTTCATCTCAGTCAGCATCTCGTATTTTCTTCATTAAATCTTCACAATCCTTATGTATCACATATCAGTATATACGTAACTTGTTCTTGAATATCTAAGCATTCCACTTTGTAATTCTGGTTGATGAGGTGGTAGATGTTTCCATAAAAATATTTATGAAGTCATTGTACTTTAGATTTTATTATTGCAATCAATTAAATATTGGGATTGATTTTAAATGGCAATGAGAAAAAATTTGATGGAATCATCCACAAAGTGTGCATAAATATAAGGACCATTTTCGTGATTCATACTGTTTGTAACACACAAAGTTGTTATATGTCTCGATTCGGAAATTTTAACTCCCAACAAAAAAAAAAAAAAAAAAAAAAAACATGCTACTAAGATAATGAATTTGAAATCTTTTTACATTATTAAACTTTTCCAAGTACTTTACTTAATCTTCGTTTTATAAAATGTGTTTTTTCTGTCACGTTCAAAAAACATATATATATATATATATATATGAAGGATTCATAGGGAAGCTTCAAATTCTGAGGTAGGAGGGAAGCAAATCTTAGCTCTTGATTTCATCATCTATAACATTCATTCCGGATGAATATTAACTCATATTTTGTTATTATACATCCATGAATGTTATTTAACATCATTTCTTGATGAATTTTTAGTGATAACATTCACCCATGAATGATATAATCGGTGTATAATAACATATATGAGTTAATATTTATCATAAATTTATGTTTTAGGAATATTAAGTTGAAATTTTGACTAACATTCATCACAAATGAATGATAAATGTCGATTTTGAGAGTTTTTTGTTTAAATCGTAAAATTATAACAACATTGTTTGATTAAATGATATATATAATTGATTCATGTATATTTCAAGCTTTAATTTAATGAATCTTGCTTGAAAATCATGTTTTGACGTCAAATTAGTATTTGCTTCCCTGCTTCCCTTTTTTTAAATTCCCTCCTAATTTCTACCCTATATATATATATATAAATTTATTTATTTATTTTAGATTACCATATTTAAGGTTATTTATTTTTATTATGCATCACCTACAATAACATAAATATTTATGCCTTGAAAAGGTAAAAAATAACATAAATCAATACTAATGAAAAAAATTTGTTGGGGGATCAACAGCGATACAATATAAGTGAATCTTTCTTGTTTGATAAGTAACTAAATTTTAAGAACACATGATATAATTGGAAGTCTATCTATACCTATATCTATATTAATATATAATGCACTTATCATTTTATTTTTAAATCAATTCAAACATAAAAAATGATTAAATTTTCCCTACCTAATTAATACAATATTTCAATTATCTTAACAATTCTACTTTCTATTAATAATCTATTACTACTGTTATCTAATAGTATATATAAATCAAATTTCAATTTATTACCCTATATTAATAAATAATCAACACAAAATTCATAAAAGTATACACTCAATCTTTAAAATAATGTTTTATTTTTACGTCACATTGCACAGGTGTTACGCTAGTATATACATATACTTATAATTTTCATCTAAATTACGGCTAATGTAAATCCGAAAGAGGTCAAACAATGAAAAGAATAAATGAGAAGCTCTTGTATATTATTTGTATACTACTAAATAGTTAGTTTTATTTATTGATATAAAAATAAAAAATGATAATATACGAATCATCGTTATTATTTAAGAAGATATTAAAGCATATATAAAATTTTAGTAATATATATTTAGCTTAAGCTTTTGAACACTTTACTATGAAATATAGACATAGTTTTATAAAGAATGATATGATAATATTTACATCATAACTTTTTAAATGTGCACTGCTGCAAAATCTCTTCATCAAAAGTACAAACACTTTACTACATATTATGTGATATACGTTGAAAAATTTAGTGAAATATGTGAGTTTTCATTAAGTTTGGACACATAAGTTTATATTATATGTTGTACATATTTATATTAGTTTACGTATTTTTGTACTTCTTAATGAGAGCTTCGTAACATGATAAGATGTGCCTAAATCGGAATTGATGTGAATGAGATAGTGATTCTAACTAAAAAGTTTGATGTATGATTTGATGGGTTTGAGTTTTGTCCTACATTGGTTGGTGAACCAAACTTAAATGATTCAACCAAGTTATTAATAGATTTACCTAGACTCCTTTCAAAAACACATAAAAACACAACCTTTTCATTAAAGGAGATACAAGTATTCTCCAATGAAATCTTAGGCAGTGTTAGTCAAGTCCGGCAGTACAAACTGTTTTGGCCGTTGTACCCTGGAAAATAGACGACGAATATGTTTGTATCAAACACAAGACTCGATCTTCTGAGATAAGTTCACTTACTTATTGTAATTATATGATTGGTTGCTTCTTTAATTTTTACAAAAAGTCTTATTTTGATTTTTGTTTTGGTCTGTTTGCAATATGTTTAATCGGTTTTTATTAGACTGCTACAACAACTTTAAAAGATAAGGTTTATAACAGATCATTGAATTGCGCTTATTTAGCAGTGTACATTTGTTGTCTAATAATATTGTACAAATAGGAAAGAGTTTGTTTAAGACAAGATCTTTTTCTTTGTTTTCTATAGTTTATGCCTGGTTTTATTAAAACAATTTGATCATATTGTACCTTATCCAAAACAAAGAAAAAAAAGGTTTTTGACAGCTTTTAAAGAGTTTAATTGGGTTCTTGAATCATATTCTATCCATAAGTAAAGTTGTTTTGTTGGGCTTTACGACTCTAGCCCTCTGAAAGCTTTGAATATTCACCTTTCTCAGTTATCTAATTCAAAGGTGTTTTGAGTGTGTAAAATTGTCTCATATAAAAGATGTCTGAAACGGTTTATTTGACATCAAATTCACCATTTATGATTTTTTAATGGATCAAAATGCGAAATCGATTTGGACTATGATTTTGATAAACTTTATTTGTGTAAGATTCATCTCTACATATAACTTTGGAAGTTGAAAACGGAAGGTGGTCTATTAGAGTAGAGTATATTTTAATAAACTAAAGACTTCGTTAAAGTATTAAATAAGATATATAGGTGCATTTCAATGCATAACATTTAACATAAAGTTTCAAAAATAGTATGTTTATTCTTTTTTGTATATAGTAAACTTAATCGTGAAGTGTTTACAAATTGACATGAGATAGTATGTTTGTTTAGACGATTTTGTATCATGACGTTAACAAACATGTGGTTTGACATAAGCATTGATTGAAACTTTTGTTTATTCAATTTGTAAGTTTTAATACCTTCTTGAATTATGAAAAATAATTGACATGCGTTGTAAACTGTCAACTACTCATAAAAGTAGTTTTGTTAACTATTTAATAGATCTTAAAACTTAATTGTTAGTTATTTTAAGTTCTATGATGATACGTCCATATGAGATAGTGGATGCCGATAGCATCAACTTGGGCATGTTATAATTTTGAACCTTCAAACCAAAATATTATTGTTGTAAGAGCGTTATTTATTGGAAGTCTACGCAAAAAGCATTCAAGTTTTTTGGTTGATTTGAATGACTAGTCAAACGAAATTTTAATACTTTGGAATGTTACTTTTAAAATATATATCTTTTGAATAGTAATAATTTTGATTTAACTGAGTGTAATAAACAACCTTATACTAAGTATACTATATGTGAAAAATACTATTATTTTGGTTTGGAGAGTGCGGAAGTGTGAACAAGGGTGATTAACAAACTGAATGATTTTGTTACTTGAGTTTATTAAAACCGGATGTATATTAATTAATGAAATTTAATTTGAAACTTGGTTAATTATAAAGTTATTCTATTGATTCAAATCCTTTTTTCACTTCAAAAGAAATTATGAATGTAGTTAGCAAACATGATACTACTCTAGAAGTAGTCGTTTTTATTTGTTTTAATGAGTTTTATAATACGATAAAGCTATTGTAAAAATTATTCCTGAAAAACAAACGACGAATCTATTTAAGGGAACTGTGTCAAATACGGTACTCGATTTTCTTAAAATAAGTTCATTTACTTATTGTAATTATATGATTAGTTGCATCTTTTAATTTTTACATATTGTTGTGGTAATATTGTTACTACTAATATTTATTAATTAACTAACACATCGATGAAAATAAAAAACTTGACCAATAACCGAATACTCCCGTTAACAAAAATCATTAATTAATTACATATCGTACTCTTTTACTTAATAAGAAAACAAAAGATGGTAGCGGTTTTGTTGGGTCCAACAAGTGGGACCAATGCACGTGTAGGCTTACTTATTGTGGATGTAATCAACTTTATGTATTCCTCTTTGGTTGTGAAAACTCTTTTCTTCAATCAATTCAAATATCACAATCTCAATGTGAATCTGCTTTTATATATTTATTTTTTATTTTTAGAGATGATGATGAACAACTATCATGACCCATCTAATCCTATGAGGCCACAATTGTCTCATCCACTCCTTTGTGGAGATGAACCATCATATATATGTCCCCCTTTAACCTCATCATTTACGTAATGCTCTAAAACATCAGTTTAAAATAATGTCTTGTGTTTGGATTTTAGTAAACTAAACAAGCATGATTGAACTATAAAACAAAAAAGGAAACTATATGAAATATTCGTAAGGCATAGAGTTTGGATTAATGTGAAGTGTCTTTTAGACCACCGAGAGTAGCTCGTGTTCGGGCTCCCATACAGACACCACCGAACATCACGGTTGAAATGGTTTCGTAGTTATTCGTTTTTGTCACAAACTCAACGGAAGCAGCACGGATACAAGAAGGGGCCACCAGATTATTTTATTACTTTTTTCATTTCTTTTATGATTTCAAAAAAAAATTATTACCAAAAACTATACGTCTTTTTTCAAAAAAAAAAAATCGAAAAAAAAACTACTGGAATCTAACGGTTGAAAAAAAATTTAAACCTATTTTATTTATTAACTCCTATATAAATACACAACAATTATACAATCTTTTAACAAAACACATTCATCAAATTCACATATAAACATATACACAAACACTATAATTTTTCTAACCATGTCTAATCCAAACGAAAACTTCTCATATATGAATTTTCTCAATTTCGGCACTACGAATATCCCGGGTTCTAGCTCATTAACGTCAAACCCGAATAACCCACAATCCAACATATTTCAACGATCGTATTACCCACAACAATCACTCCAATTCAACCAACAATTCCAACAACAACAACAACAACAAGAAACACCACAACAAGCATTCCGCAGCGACAGACAAGAAAGGGAAAAAGAAAGTGATCAAAGGAAGATTTACAGGCGTGCCAGTTATATGCAACAAAAAAATTGGGCACCTAAATAAAAAGTGAGATTGGCACAATGTTGGGTCGATACTTCGAAAGACCCTAAGATAACAACTCTCAAAGACACGCTAGTTTTTGGGAAAAAATGGATAAATAAATTCAACAACAACGACGCGGGCTATGAATGAGGCAATAATCAAATTACTTCCAAATGGCGAAATATTAACAAATTTGTGTTCAATTAACGCGATTTACAATGAAAACTACCGTACATGGGGAAGCGGGCAAAACAACCGTACTATCTATGATTGAGCAATGGCCGAATTCTTAACCATTAACGAAAAACCGTTTAGTATGAAAAAGATTTGGGAAATACTAAAAGACAAACCAAAGTGGTATATGCAACCGGGAGTAGGTCTCCCAACTAGGCAGATATTTGATGAATCGAGAATATGAGAATGAGACGGTTGATCTTGAAGACGATACTAGCAACGAGCTTTTTGGTGATGATGCGATTTCAAGACCTCCTGGCCGGTTGAGCATGCGGCCACGGAAAGTACCAAAAAGTCAAAGCTCTTTTGACGCGACGACTTCTTCTCGTGCTACCGGTTCAAGGTTTGAAGTTGCGGTGGAACACATAGCAAGTTATAAAGATAGAATGGAAGCTAAACGTTTAGAAGTTGTGCGTGAGATCAAAGAAGCCGAAAAATGTGTGTTGCAATTAAGTCACTAAAGTTTCTACAAGAAACTACCAAGGGTTACAAGCCGAAGGAAAAAAGCGTATTAATAACATGAAAAAGTATATTCACAAAAAATATGCGAAATTCGTGGACCTAGACATGAACGAAGACTAGTTTTAGGATCGTTTTTTTATTTATTGTTATATCGTATTGTAACATTTTTTTATTAACCGTGTACCTTAGTATTGTAACATTTTTACTTTTATCAATCAATGTATCTTTTTTTATTAAAGGTACTTTTTAAATTAGTTATAGTGTTTTATTTAATTAAAAATTATTATGTTTTTAACAAAAATGAAAAATAAATAAAATAGTGGGTCCTAGTTGTCAGTCGTATCCGTCGTGAAAACACCGATGTTGTTAGTTGTAGGACGGTTGTCCATCGTGCTGATGTGGCACCCATGCCACAATGGGTCTCAATGGACATCATCACTGCGGTTGGTCTTAATAAGATTGGTACCCAAGGCTAAAAAATTTGGTTTATTTGCAAAATTATATTAATAAGAATATTAATTACTTTTATATAACTTTTGTAAGAAATAAAGGTAAAATAAAGGTAAATGAAAACTTGTGTTAAGTGTGAGTCCTTTTATACATAACCCACATTCCCACCTCCTACATTCAATTTTATCTCTCACTTCTCACTTTCCACCTCTCACCTTCTCCTACACATCCAATCATGTCTTCCACTTTTATCTTTTATTTTTAGAAAAATAAATTATCTAAATAAAACTTTTGTAAAATAAAGTTGGTAATATACATTGTTGGTTCAGAGACCCCACTTATGTAATATTTGTATGACAAAATAAATAGTGTTTTGTCTGTTGTTACATCTGTTAGCAGCGACCTTAGAATAAACTAAGCAGTATTGTTCGATGCTCATGTTGAACATCGAACTATATGATACTTACAATATTTACTGATGTCTATTAGTCACTTCATCCGTAGCAGTGACACTATTATTACTTAGAATTATATCTGAGTAGTTATCACTAGCTGATAGAGACTTATCATCCGAGAAAGTTACAATGAGCTTGCCTCTGTCAAAGATCTGAAGCATCTGTTAAAATCAAATATTGAAGTAATAGATAGAGAGGAATACGCTGAAGTGGAATTCAATACTTATTTATTAACCAACGGTTCATGTGTTTACCCTTTAAAGTACATTTTTCACAATACCCAATGTACTAAACCGAATGTCAACTTATAAAGAATAATAACACTGTACATATCTTGAGAAAAATATGTACAACTGGTTAATGTACTTTGTCAGAAAAGTGCATTACTTTTATAATTACTAGGATTAATTAATTCACTATACCTTATCGTAGTATGTAATGTCACTTCCATTCATTGGAAGTTACATTTTAACCTTCTTAAATACGGTATTGACACGTGTAGAGTTTGAGGATCCATTGCACGTATTTATTGCACTATAAATACTCCCCTCAACTACCGTATTCATTATCCAGAATTGAATGTTCACTCCAACCTTGATTTAAGCATACTCATATCTGTAAGCGAGCCATTGTGCCCTCATTTATCTGTTAAGTGTTGTTCATTGAGTGTTATCAGCGTACCCAGCTGATAACATGTTGAAGCAAATTTTTCACAAGTGTAGTTTACTTAGGCTAGTTTGTCTTGTCTTATTTCGCAGTAAATCATTGTAAAGTTATTCTTTTTATTGAATCAATAAAAGAAACTTTAAACTTGAATTAATTGTTATACTTTACATTTATTGTTAGTAGTTTAACGTTAAACTTGACAAACCGTGACTAACATACCTCCTACACAAAAAAAAAACTGTTGTTTAATTTTCTTTATAAAAAAGCCCTTTTTTCGAAACTTAGTTTTCATAAAATACGTAGATTTAAAAAGATATATTTTATTAAGTATGAAGTCTTCATTTACGTATAATAGAATATTTATATTTTTGTGTTTATTAAAAATAATATAAAAAGTAAAAAAAGAAAATGACGGAATTCCTGACAAGAGGGGTAGGGAACAAGAATATGAAGGGTATGGATATAAAATATTTTTTTATATAAGGTAGTAATCTCATATAGGCAAGGGCGAATCGAGTTAGCATCCTGCCATTCATGCCATGTCGGTTAACCTCGAAGGTCGAACTCTATGGTAGAGAACTCTGTAATAATAATCGAGTCATGAGAGACTTTTTTAAAGTATTGCAAAAGAAAGGGCGTTAAACGTAACGAGTCTAAGGGCTAGACGGAGGATACCGACCTATCGAAGCGGATGAGGAGATCACTGAATCTATTTAGCCGAGCGGGTCGCTTTGGATGTTCGTGAAAAAGACAAAGTATTCAAGGAAGAAACAATCATAAAACATTAAAGGTCATTCTTAAAAGAATGTGAGGACTTTGTGAGGAAACCAAACCCCTAAATAACATATTAAATAATTATATTTTTGTAAACATTATGATAGGTTTCTAACATATTATCACCTAAATACTTACTAACGTGTTGTGGCTAAGGAACTATGTATATATGGATATGCATGTCCAAAACTAATGAAATATAAAATTATGAAAAATAATAGATAATCTACTTATACAAATTTAAATCTAAACATAACAAAGAGATCATGACACTTGTCAAATTCAAAGTATAAGATTAGGAGAAAAAAAATCAACCAATAACATACTTAGATCTAATTTTAGGTCTATATAAATAGTAATATATAACATCACTCTAAAATTATATATGTCTTGTTAAGTATATTTAATGAAATTTGTTTAAATCGTTATACAATATCAAATACAATTATGAGAAAGTTTAGAGGTTAAGTAGGAGGGGAATTTTTTTCTTATTGAATGCAACAATAAATATAATAAACTTGAGTGTATAAAAAGATCGATAGTGTAACAAGTCCTTCTTAAACTTTTATTTATTTATTAATTAATCTATTAATTAACTTATTTGCAATTTATTATTTATTATTGTTATATGTACGTGTACGATATCTCAATCTATTGCTCTTTAATGACTAGCTTAATGGTCGATTTAAAAAAAAAAAAAAAAAGCATAACATTATATATTCATGAATAGCCTAAGTTATAACTACGTTTATGTATTCTAGAGATTTGTAAAAATCAGCTTCAACATACATTTATAAATTAAAACTATACAATAAAGAAAACTAATAATAAAAATCGGTGACTTATTAATACAACACTAACAATTTCTTGGGTGGAACTTGGAACTGTTCACTAATTAAAGTCCCTCTCAAACGCTATATAAATATTTTGCGAAGAAAGGGGAATGTTACAAAAGCCAACTTAACCCATGAAAAGCCAAGAGCCACGTTCAAGCTCTTCTTGTGCAGCTTGCAAGTTCATGAAAAGAAGGTGCACCCCTCACTGTCTCTTTGCACCTTATTTTCAAGCCGACGAGCCCAAAAAGTTCGCCAAAGTTCACAAAGTCTTTGGTGCAAGCAATGTCACCAAGATCCTAAACGAAGTCCCCGAACCACAAAGACAAGATGCAGTCAATTCTCTTGTGTTTGAGGCCGAAGAGCGGCTCAAAGACCCCGTATATGGATGCATTGGTGCAATTGCATCTTTACAAGATAAAATGTTCCAACTTCAACATGATCTAGCCGTGGCTAGAGCCAGGCTTGCTCGATCCTCGTCTAAAACATCTTATGCTTCTTGTTCCACAACCTCACCATTATTGATATTAGATGGTGAATTTGGTTTGGCGTCTTTTGATGACTTTGTGGTGGATCAGGGTGTGTTGACGAATGAATTTCGTCAACACCCTTTTCCATGAAATTGGTCAAACTTGAGTATTTGACCTCTGCCTAGTTATTCTAGTATCTCTAATTTTGGGATTTATAAAATGATCTTCTAGAATTGCGTTTTAAGAACCTCTACGAGACTAATAGTTTTTCGTCAAGTTGTCTCTTAATTACGTGTTTTGGGATTAAATTCATCATAAACTAATTTGAACTCTCTGGATTTGAAGCAATTAAACTCAGGAGTCTTGATGGGTTTTTGTTGTAATTATTGATCTTGAAAAAAATGAGATGCTTATTCTTCTTGCTTTTCTTTGTCTCCCCTCTCGTGCCTTTTGCAAGCTTACAGCAATCACTATTTGGTTGAATATTTGACATTGGCTAAATGCATCCCTCTATCATTTTGTTTTGTTTTGGTAATCATTTAAAGTACTCAACACTATATAGATATCTAATGTCTAATATTTAAAATTGAATTATGCACTTCTTCACCTGTAGATTCAATAATATTATTTTCTTGAGATTTCATGCAGAAATTTGAGATGGGTTTTGATTTAATAACATAGACTTAAGACTTATGAAGCAAGTATAACTGAAAAGAACATACGGAGGAATATCATCTGTTTTTCATGTTATCATACTAGGTACTATCTTGGGCCTCTTGGTCATGACCACGAATCTTGGGTTGATCTTATGAGATATATCCCCTAATTGAAAGAATGATATAGAAGACCACGTATTCCAAAGTCTATACATATAAAAGAAACAAACAAGATGATTTGACAGTTTTCTGCAGCATTTCCAGAATTCTTTGGTGGCGACCTGTGTACAGAATTGTCATCCAGTTATAATAGCAAGTAGAGGAGCCAAAATGATGGTTGGTATGGAAAAGAATCAACGCAAGTTACGGTGAAATTGGAACAAAATGGACCATTTCCTGGACCCAACCCAACCCGCTAACATCTCTCTCTTTGATACGTCAAATGCACTTCGAGAAAATCAAAAGAATCAACTTCAAAAGCTTGAAATGCAGTATCAAGGCTTGTGATTGAAAAAAAGTACATCATTGGTTTCATACTAAAATGTCTAGCCACCAGTTAAACTGTTCCTCAGGCCTAATCATTCATAACATCAAACATATAAGTCCTCCCAGTACCTGGATTAACACAAAAAAACTTTTACAAATCTTCAATTAAAACTTACCACATCATAAGCATCAAATTTTTTGGATGTGTAAGTCAAGGTCGAGACCCTCGAATATGAGCTTGAGTATCAAATGATATTGTATGGCCTGATAGAAATTGTAAATATCCTTTAAGTTTTTCGTTTTGCCAATTACTTGTTTCAATTAATTAGTAATATCTGATTCTATGAAAAACTTGTTCCACAGAACTGCGTAAATCCTTCAAGAGCTTTTGTAGGTGAGTTCTTAAAAGGCTATACATACAAATTAAAATGATTAAAACAAGATTTAAGCCCGAACAGAAAAGATCTCGATACCTGTATAAATATTTCATTCACATATTGCGACTTCAGTCATGGCAACAACTAGATAATAATCACTCCAAATGATTTAAACTTTGTAACAGATATGCTCATTGACACATTTAGTTGTTCTATGAGCTGACCTACAACAAGACTTAACAAGCTAGTTGAAAATTTTCAACTTTGCTTAAGCTTGAGAATTAAGTGGTTGTCAATTGATTTCTTGAAGAATAACTTCAAGAAACAAATTAGCATGAATCTGACAACCAAGCTTTTGTTTGCCTTTACTCAAACTTTCGTTTCAGCTTCAAAAAATATTTAGTATTAAGTTCCTCAATGGTCATTCATGTCATTTTCTCTATTACATGTCATATTTATTTTTAATTGATCTTCGAATGTAATGCTTATAATGTTTTAATATTAGAAAGCAATGTTATTCACCGAGTCATAAGGTTATATATGTGTATGTGTATGACGCATATCTATAAGTATATAAGCTAGATGGATCAAAGTGAAAGAGCTTCATATATAAATGTAAATGGTGATGATGATAAGAAAGATTCAAAAGTTTGATTGTTAATTATGACAAAGAAGTGAGAAGTTTAGAACCATACTGAAAATTTGATCAAAAAAGACTCAAATAACATAAAAACCTGTTATCTGGTATGCTACCTCATAAATACTCTTCTGAGTTCTGAAAGAGGTTATGTTTTCTCTAAAGCTCAGTTGCCAAGACTGTGATATAAGAAAGAGATAAATCTTTACTATAGCCCATAGCTCTACAAATTCACACCTTCAACCATGACCAGAACCAGCACTGCAGCACCACCTCCACTGCCAATGGCATATAACAAAGCCGGTGCCAAAATCTAAGTAAGTAAAAATCAAAACTTAAAATCCAAAATAAGAAGATTACCAACAATCAAAATACAAAACATAAAGAATGAGATCGAAATATTGAAGCATATTAATCTAAACTATCAAATTGAAATAGCCACAACTTACTCTGAAAACCAACACCACTTCCCTTTCTCTCCATTCCAGTAAATAAGAAGTGATCTAACTCCATGTTTTTTTATTATATCTGGAGCACAACATGATGGAAAGACAAAGAATTTGATGATACAAAATAAGCACAAAGATACACGCACACATGAATATAAACATATTCCAACTAATTCTTAGCAAACAGTATCTCTCGACGTTCTGAAAGTTACATAGCTTTCAGATATTAAATTGAGTGGTTAGACCCAACTTTATGAGTCAATGAAAATTACACCCTACAACAAAGTTACCAGCTAATAAAAACACAATGGGAACAAAATGTCTCCCAATATTACATGAGAAATTAAATCATCAAAATATGAAATCAACTTGACAATATAAATGTAATTTATGAAGGGAGTACAGACCTATCATACAGGTCCAATAATACTTCTATGATTAATTATCTACTTAGGAAGGTATCTAAAAAACATGAGATGGACTTGATAGAATATGAAAGCTATTGTCTTTGAAGTCTGTATTGCTAAGATTACATGATAGACATAACCAATACTATGAAGTAAGTTGTAATTCTACCAGCCATTCTATCAAGCGAAAGCTCCATCCAATAAAATTTCATTGATGTTGCTAGGTTTGAACCCTGCATTCAAGTAGAGAATTGGACACAATAATGTAATTCGAAGCTTTAAGGGTAAAAGCAACATTAGTGAGCAACTTATACTTAAAACCTTAGAAAATCAAAATCAAACGAATCAGCAAGACTTGAAAATAAAAGATTCACCATTGTATCATGATCCTAAATTTGAGTCAAAATCTCAAACAGAATGAATGAGATGAATAAATTTGACGGTGGTTATGGCCATAGAGAGACGATGGTGGTGATTTACATGTAATAAGACAACAACTAAAAAGTCTAAAACATACACAACATTAACCTCTGATAGGTAGCTTATGACAGAAAAATATTAATCACCTACAAAAGAGAATGCCCATGTAGCCCTGTGTATCCCTGCAAAAATGTAGAGAGCGGGAGTATTAGTAATAACTTGCTAAATGTTTGACAGAAACAAAAGGAAGAGCGTTAGCAGCTACAGACTTCTGTCACTCATTTCTTCAAACACCATTTGGGTACTTCCGGTATCATCACTTCACCTATTAATTATAATTAAAAATAGCCACATCAAACACATTAGAATCCAAAGTAGAAACAACCACATCCAATACATTTGAAAAGAAAAATTCAATAACACAATAAACAAAGTTCTAAATCAAAACTAGCAAGAATAATTGTATTTGGTACCAATAAAACTTAAGTGTAAACTTCATCCGTCTATGATGTCGTGTAATGTCAATAAAAATAAGAAGATACCCTCATTTTCATAAATTTTCTCTGCTGTAAGGAAACCTTAGCTATCGATCGTCTTCGAGGAAAACCTGCAATTCTGGTCTTTGGGTAGAGAGGATGAGTGTAAAAGAGGATGGCTATAGAATGATAAAGGAGGTACAGCTTGAGATCCTTGGTGATCGGTGATTGCAACACTGGTGTATTACCCTCTTCGTCACAGTCGGATTACACACGGATTACACAGAATGAAAGAAAAAACGTAGTCTGATGCATTCGACATTTGATCTTAAATCAATTAAAACACAAAAAGTAACTAAATTTTTCCTGCCTAATTAATATAATACTTCATTTATCTCAATAATTTTACTTTCCATTAATAATCTATTATTACTATCAAATTTCAATATATTACCTATATAAATAAATAATCAACACAAAATTATAAAAGTATACATTTAATATTTAAAATAATATTTTGTTTACTGTCATATTATACGAGTGCTACACTATTATAAATGACACACGTATGAGTTTTATAAAACTTAATTTATAAAAAGGGAATTGTACGTGGATTTATAAAATTAACATATATTTTAAAAATAAAAATTTATTTTTGAGAAAAACTAAAATTAGAAAAGTTAAATATTTATTTTGAGTCAAATTATACATTATATAAGAAAAAATATAATTTGACACGTTATAAATGAAAAAGATAACAATTTCATAAATTTGACATGTGAAAAAATAAATTATGAGTAAACTGATAAAATTAATATATATGTTTAAAAATAAATATTTATTTTGAAATAAAATAAAATAAGAAAGCTAAATATTTATTTTGACACATTAAAAATATATTTAATTGTAAGGATATCCAATTGGTGAATTGTTAAAATATGACGTGTTTAACTTAGTAGCTGATTGCTTTTACGGGTCCATCTTATTAAGTAATTATATTATTAATTAATTAATTAATATTGTACTAATATTATATTAATAATAATAATAATATACAATCATATAAACCATTTGCTCTATTGGCTTAATTCTTTGAATCATATGGATCGAAAGTTTCTTTAATATTTCTAGTGGTTAATTTAAAATATAAAAGGTTTGTTAGTATTTAATAAAAGATTGAATATTATATCTTATATAATAAAGTTTTATATTATGGTTTTTGCAAAAATTTATAGTTAATATTATTATACAAATTAAATACATAAATGATTTATCCATATTATATTATTCCGTATAGTTAATACTACACATTTTATTTTCAAAATACTAGGGAATTAAAATACGTACCTGTCATCAACTCACTAAGAGGTATGATGATGCAGGTGCATTGCCGAATGCAAAGATAAATATGATCACAATAAGTGAAATTCAGAATATTCAAGGAATTGTGACAACTATGGAAATTCCAGATTTCTCCAACAAGATTATCACCTTAATTAAATAAAAGAATATATATTCTTTTAATTAATCTCAGCAATGAGTGAGTTTAACCTGCCTTGGAGTCTTAAGAAAGCTTGTATTAAATGTTCTTTAGTAACTATCATGTCTTAAATGCAATCAATCTAGATTCTTGTTTTCTTTATTATGTATTTTCCCTATTTAAAGGGCACCCATTGTAAGATGAAAAACATCAGATTTTGAAGTGGATTAGTTTGCTAAGTTCATATCATTTGTATTGTATTTCAGGGTTGTTCACATTGTATCGATTCATTTGTTTGCTGTTATTATTGCTGCTGAACTAGACTTGCATCATATGATCAAGAAAATTTTGATAAAAAGCAAATATCAACCAATAAATAATTAGTAATACTAATACTATAGTAATACTAATACTAATACTGATACATATAAAATAATAGGTTACATAGATAAAGAAAAAGAAAACAATAAACTTTCCCAAAATTAAATATAAAAATTTGAAGGATAACTTTAAAATAGAAACGAAAAATAAAGTAAGGGTTAATTTATTAAAAGTGCAACGTACTGTCACCAAATATTTCATATATACAAGCTACCCATTTTATTGTCTGGGTATGCAACAAACTGGAAAAAACCGTTTTCATAGTTCGTTGTCCCGGTAAGCGAATATCATCTTGCATACATCGATACAAAATATTCTTGTTTGTTGCATACACAGACAATAAAATGGGTAGCTTTTATCTACGTGACTTTTAAAACAAATTGAAAAATGCTTACAAATACGTTCTTACCTGTTGTCCCAGTAACCGGTTACCATGTTGCATGTATCGATACATGATACCTAAACAATAAAAAAAAATAACTTGTATACATGAAACATTTGATAGCAGTAAATTGCATTTTTAATGAATTAACCTATAAAGTAATAGTGCCGTTAATTTTGTGATTGTCAGATTGTTGATAAAATTTACCTTCTAATTATTCCTCATTCATCTACTGAATATTTTAATGGTCACAAATTGGAAAAATATAATCGTAGATTATAGATTTCATATATAAGTTGGATTAATTAACTAGAAGATTTACAATAAAATATATAGAAGTTATTCTTATCAATTGTAAAATAACTTAAACATCACCAAAACTTTCAACAATTATATTAATTTATTGTTTTATCGTAACAACGATGAATGTATAGGTACGGTTTATGTGCTTTTATTGAATGTATAGTTACTCAGAAATCAAGCACATCACGAAGACAAAATCAAGCATTATTACAAAAAATTTATATGTTTTTTTTAGGAAAGCAAAAATTTTATTAATGAATAAATAGTTACATCTCAGCAAATTATGTATACACTTAGTCCATTTTGGACTACTAGCTACTCAACACGTACCTACTCGAAATATGATACATTTACAGGCCCAATTTAACACATTATATTAATAGTATTCCTGCATGTCAAATATACTTTGATATTATTCTTGCCTCATATTTCTTTGTTATAATCACTGCTGCAGCACATCATCATCAACCTTTACTACCCAATTTCGCTTTTATAAGCCACACTGTTGCAACACTTTCTTGGATCACACAACCATTGGTGCCACTTAATACTACATTTTTTTAATCTCTTAGAAATCCAAACAAAAAACTTATGTGTACTGAATGAATATAACATTTCAGTTTACTATGATCTTCTAACAAATACTTAAACCATAATGTATGTGAGACAATCAATCTACAAGAGGTTACAATAAGTTTAACAGATGAGATTCAACTATCAGGTACCCGCAAGAAAAATAAATCGGCACTTCCAAACCATTTACATGGTGCAAGTAATTCTTTAATCACGTTGTAAATAATTAACTTCATGTTAATTCTTAATTTTATTATAAATGTATGTAAGTAAATGTACCTATAGATATAGTTTTACTTATTAATACTTTAATAATTATGATCATCAGATTTTTTATTTGATTCAACTAATCTTCATGAAGTTCCAAAAACTGAAGAGAGTTCTTTGTATATAGGTTCCAACAAACACAAACTGAAGAGTTGTTAATGCTAAAGTCCTTTTCAAAAATTCTTAGTGGACGCTTACACCATGGTGGAAAATGAAAGACTTAACTACATATGCTACCATCAACGATACTAAGAATTGCACGTTCTAACAGTTTATCCAAGGCACTTGACGACGGTGAAATCGGACGAATCCTTGATGGGAAACCGTGTAATACTACCATCTTCTTTCACAGGTGGAACAAGATATATGCAGCAAAACTACCGGGACTTTTTGACACTTTTTTACTGTAAACTTTACGAATTTGAAATTAGAATTTTATATAGCAAGTTATGAGTGGTCAAAGTGCGTTTAAAAGTCAAAATAAGTGTAAAATGTCAAAAGTTGAAGGTCAAGAAAGACGAATTTCAAATTTATTTTGGAACAAACTGCTTTCAGAGTTACAAGTAAAAATATGTGACTTTTTAAAAAAAATTTAGAAAAAAAAAAGAAAAAAAAGTCAAACGATTAAAACTGGTCCGATCGGTTGGTTCCAAACCAATTTATTACTTGTATACATGATGCCAAACACATCAAAACCACCAATACCACACTTGCACTTAGAGAAGAAACCATACATGAAGTTAACAAACAGATTTAAAACCTATCTTTACATAAATATTGAGAACATGTTGGCAGGTTTTTTCTGTTTGTTCACTCGGTGTCAGTCTGTTGCTGAAAAATATTTAAATCCTTAAATAATACATATCCAAAACCAATTTATCTATTAGCTCTACTATGGTAGCCCTACTTTGGCTAATCGACCAAAAGATATGAAAAAGTATAACCTACACAAGCATACTAAAGATTCTGATAGTAAAATAATAAACACCAACAAAGCCATTACCACAGAAATACACTTGAAATTGTTCATTAAATAGGAGTAAAACATACAATAGACACCTACAAATTTTAACCCACTACTTCAGAGATTCTACTTGTAAAATAAGGTAAGCAAAATCAATGAAGCATTATCACTTAATCACCCACAATTACAAACTCTAAGCTGTACTAAGTTAACATACAAGCAGTTTGAGAAGGACGAAGACAAACACGAACCTCGTGTTCTTCAGGTCCTGCACGGTGTTTGGGGACGATTATCTCAAGCATAGTTCCTGTGTCATCTCTGTAAGCTTCTAATTTTGCGTCTTCAGGAATAAGTGTCGGAAGCATGATTTCCCTCACAAAATCCCCAGGAGGGCAATGCTCGGGGGCTAAATCGGTCATTTTAAATATTCTGTCTTGTCTTTTTAAAACGGGCCTACAACCCGTGCTCACACCAGAAATCTTGACAACACCTTGTGAAAGTGTGTTCCTCCATGTAACTTTCACCCTTTGAAGATCAACACAAGGCAAGCTCACCACAATTAAGAAACCCTCTTCATCTTCATAAATCGTCTTGGCAGCTGTCACGGGCCCGTGCGCACTTTTCAACACCCCAGAAATCTCGCTAACCCAATGACGTTCAACATGATGAACATCAAGAACTGAATCAGAACTTTCGTCATCATTGCAAAGAGGAGAGTCGTTCTTCCTTCGTTTTGCATTACAACCCGCCAATAGATCCATTCCATACCCGTTTCCATTTCCATTTCCGTTCACATCACCATTTCCATGATCAGATAACTGCACAGAATGGTTAAACCCTGAACCACCTAACAATCTCTTCGTTTGTTGTTCTTGATGATGATGATTACCATTTGCTAAATTGTCCTTCAAAACCAAGGGCCGTTCGATCTCAAAATCCGTACTTGGAAGGTTCCTCCATGAACCAAAATCACTCGCTTCAAGAGTAATCGAGAAATTCAAATCTCTACCAGTAAGCTCCATCCACCTTCTCCTTTCTTCCTCACCTAATCCCATCAAATTAGGCGAACGAACAACTTCAATCCCATGAACGCATTGCGGATTAGACAAACCCCTATAATGCTTTCTTTGCATTCTATGAGACCTTACGAACCCTTTATCCGCACAAAATGGAAACGGCTTCTCTCCTTGTCGCGAATGCCCGTTCATATAACTCCTCAACTGCATCTTACCCAACGCATTCTCCGGCCTTTCCTTAAACGCCCACATATACATATTCTCCATATCATGTTGAACCAAGAAAACATCCAACTTCAGCTGCGATTTATCGTACCCACTCTCCCTACTAACCTTATTCTTCTTTGCATTATCGTTCAAAGCTGGTTTAAAATAGAAATTAAAGAAAAACCAAGCCCCCCACATACTATCAAGCCGTTTGGCCGACTTTTTCCCAATTTTTGTAACATTAATATGCGTTTCACTATGATAATGATGCCCACCTAATCCAGTATCTAACATATCACACGAATCATTCGGTGGCGGCGGACTAGGTTCTGCCGATAACGGGAGGTTAATATCGGGCGGTAACGTAAGATCTACGGCCCGATTAACTTCTCTTTCAAACAAACTCGAATCCATGGACAAAAAATGATTATTGTCCATGGATAAGGTAGTCAACAGATCTCCATTCATTTTCTCTTTTGCCGCCGGCAACATCCGTACAATTTGTAGTAATATCAATCGAATTATTTGAAAAAATTGGCTAAATTAATTTACTGAATCAAATCAGTCTACGTCATAACCAATATGAATAATTGCACATCGGAAACAATTAAAACGTCTCAGATGCATTACGTTAATAATCATCAATTGACGGTTTAGTAAGTTGATTAATTTAACTATTGTTATTCAAGAGCTAAGATTAACGAAACCCTAACCCTAGAAAAGTCAATATATTGATATGAAATTAGGGATAAAATCGAACGGTACCTGTGAAGACAACGCATCGGATCGAGAGAAATGAAATGAAAAGAAGGAAAGAGATAAATGGAAGATGGTGTTAAGGGAAGATAGAGTCATTATAAAGACGGTTGAGTGTGTGTGTGTAGGTGTAGGTGTAGGTGTGTTGAGTGTGTGTGGGGAAGAAAGACCTTCACCAGTTGAAGCCATCCGGGTTTTGTTGTGAGTGGTGACAGCTGAATTTAACGCTGTTTAAGCCTCCGTTTAGGCATTTACCTGTTACAAAGTTACTCTGTAATAAACATGTCTATTAATATTAATTTAATTGCAAACTCAATATTTTTAAAGATTATTTATCATTTAGGGGGAAAAAGTAAATCGTATAATAAAAAGGAGGTGATATATACATAAAAGAATTGTATACATGTGATGAATTTTTCGGTTAACAAACTCAAAATAACTAGTATATTTATTAGGCGTCAGTGACAGCTATCCTTCAAAAATTTTAAAATTGTAAAAAATATTTAAGATAACTAATTATATTTTTTATTGGGTTCTTTAATTTACATCTACGATACTTGTCATCTTTAATTAAGAAAAAGTTCTATATTTAAATTTTTATCGGGTTCTTAACTTATGTTTGATCATTTTTCAAGAGACATATAGGGGGAAAACTAACTTAACAGAATTCCAATAAAAAACACACAACGTTGGAGTCGAACTTACGTAGCTAACAATATAATACAAGAGCTATATGTTTAGGATCTTATAAACATAAAAGAAGGTATTATTACACAAAAAATAATTACCAACTTCGATGCAAAACCCTCAATTACTATGGAATAACGAGTCTACTCGAACTAAATTGATTTATAGCCACTATTCATAAGTTACCAACAAATTTTTGCTTGTTAACCATAACTAAAACAAGAACTAGATTAATTTAACAAAATCTTTGAGCTTATCATGTAATAAACATAAACCACTTAATATATAGGAGTACCGAGTATTGTATTATTTTGTGGACCTACGATAAACACGACCACACTTGATGAAATTTTGCCATTGTGAACAATAAATTTCGTTGTATAAATAAAGAAATGCACAATATTAATTAGTGATAAATTTAAGAATTTATATCTTGGGAAGTAAAATATTATCATTATAAAAAAAAAATTAATACCTAACTAAAACTAAAAATTAAATCCAATGCATGTAAAAACTTTTTTAAAAATAAATAAAAGATATATAGAAAGGGAGCCGTTTTAATTTTTCTTCACACAAATGTACTATTTGTTGGGGAGTCTAATTGCATTTCGACTTGATTTCTACTAAAAAATTATATATTTCTACTTCTAATCTCAATATGATGGGGGAATACTCTAGTTCCGCCCTTGATAATAATGAGGAGAAATTATGAATGGCAATGGGGTGATTCGTGGTGGGGAGTATGGTCTCCATACCCGAACACATTACTCAAATTAGTCCCCAATCCCTATTTTATATAGGTACTTCCCAAATACAATTCAATTTTTCAAATATCACAAATGTTAATATTTCTAATTTTAATAACCGCTTAATTAATATCATGATAATGTAAATTATACATCGAAATATATATAATTATTTTCTATTAAACTAGGGTATCAATGTCGGTACCCTTAACTAGGGTTGTTCAAAATATTCGTATCCGAATCCGATACTCGAATATCTGAATATATCGATAAAAAATTATTAGAAAATTCGGATTTTCGGGTATCCGAAGTTTTGAGTTTGGGTATAAAGTAGTGATTTTTAAAATTTCGGGTAATTCGGATATCCGAAAATTAGATTATAATATATAATGTTTAGATTTATATTACTTAATTTGTTAAATTTTAGTAACATAACCTAAATTTTGTAATAATTTAATTTATTACTTGAAAGATTTGTCAAATGAGCTTTGTTTATGTCTTTAGAGACCAAGTTATTGTACATTTAAAAAATATTTTTAGTATTTTTGATAAAAAAGAATTGCGATTTCTTTCATATATATATATATATATATATAATTTATACTTATATTTTGTTAATTATTTAAATGCTTATAAATGTAAATATCTTTAATTTTAAAATACAAAATAATAATAATAATAATATTTATTTTTTTGATTCGGGTATTCGGATAATCCGATAGCCGTATCTGAAATTCGAATATCCAAAATTTTGAATAGGGTTTTGGGTAGTGAAATCTACTATCTACAATTTCAGATATCCAAACTTCGAGTATCCGAAAATGAACACCCATACCCCTAACAATGGAGACGGATGTTCACTAATGAGAGGGAGAGAGGGGTGCATTCATGCACTGCCTTAAACTAACACAATATATACACAAACTTACATAAAAGTTAAAAATGATTAACTATAAATCAAATATAATGTATACACTAATATTAAATATAAAATAATTATAGAATATATCATAAATATTTCAAGTGGGGCGGTACAAAGCGAAGATGATAGTTCATGTGCCCCGCTCCATACCCAATAAAAAACTCGATTTATGCCCCAAAATCCGTCTCAAACCCGATAAGTCATCCCCGAACCTAACTCAAAAATTTTGAAATTCGAGAAAACCAGTTTAGTTCAAGACTTTTTGCCATCTCTATGAGAAATTCTACCACTCATATAAAAAAACTTTAACCAAATGACGTGGCGTGTAAAATCTACTAATCAAATTGACCTGTCAATTATTTTTTCTCTTCATTTAATCGGGTCATATCATCTTGCTTAAAACATTCTATAAATATTTTGCTTAAACTTCTCAATAATACTATATATCAAAATTAATAACATACGATAAATTTTAGAGAAAATTATTCAAATTATTCTTGTGTATATTAAAAAATCACATTTTATTTTTAAATGTACGAAATACTACCACGTATCCTTGTAGTTTCTATTTTCATTCATCAGTTGTTCACCTTATTAAATCTATTAACTTTGTTCATGAAATTTTATTAAAATGAGCAAAATACTCTACCTGTTCAAACACATCCATCATGAATCTCCCCACATGTTATTCGTTGACAATGAAATGAAATGCTATTTACTTTGGTGCTCCATCGTACATCCCAAAATTACCAATCATCGTTATTACTATTATAAAATTTTAAACATATATCATAAATTCACATTCACAGTTTAATTATTAATGTAATATAAAAACTAAAACTTTTTACAATAAACTCACAATCACATTTCTAAAAGACCAAACTCTAACAATGTATTTTTGAATTTTTTAGAGGAAAAAAATGAGATGAAAAATAAAAGAATAGAAATAAATGTAATATAAGATTACTCACATGCATTCTCGAATCAGAATGAAAGTAAAAGAAATGGAAGGAAAATAGTTAAATTGATTGTTATTTCCTCACAATCACTTCAAAATTGAAAGGAAAAGATTTATAAATAAAATTCATCTCTTTCCATTCCTCTCCATTCCTTTCGTTCATATAAAAAAAACTCGAGAATGACTTTTTATTATTTTTTCTAGTTGAATTCTTTTCCTTTTCATTGGAAAAAACTCGAAAATGCAGCGTAAGTTAAATAAATTATAGAATAGATATACAATGTTTTTGTAAATTAAAACCATAGCGACAGAGATGGAGGTTTGAGCTTCAATTTCAAAGGTTGTTTAGACGCCGCACCGACTCAACGACGGCATTCGTCCCCGTAATCCACCCCCAATCCATTCAAAATGGACCGTCGCTTTCTTCCGCTAACCATAGTTACTTCACCTCACCTCCTTCGTTCGTCACTAATCCTACTAATTCCGTCGCCAGGAATGCCCTAGAAGAAGTTATAGGCAAAAAATTTACACTCATTAATGAGTTAAACCCACTTAACATACAATTTAGAGCCAAATTTCGGAGTCGTCAGAACTCCAAAAACCGGTACCGACATCTCGTATCTCAAAAAAATCATCACCGGCGAAACAGTCGAAGATTGACGAAAGAACGTCTTCGTTTCCAGTCAACGTGCTGGGCTGGTCAAAGATACTAACTGTAATTTATCGGAGAAGAGAGAACAACGACGACGACGGTGATATTGATGACGGCGTCAATGACCGATTGCTGCCGCACGAGTTTTAGCGAGATAATTGGTGAGAAATAGAATCGCATCGTCTGAGTTGTCGTCGTTGAACGAGAAACAGGTAAAATTTAACAATAACCGAGTTTCTTATTTTGGACGTTGATTTGTTTGGAAATAAAAGAGGTAGGTTTACTTAGGGCACTCTTATTCGTGACTAAAACTGACTGGCCAGTTTCTGCCAACTCAACGCCACGTCAGTTTTTTTCAAAACTGACTGAAACCGACTAACAACTGACTAACCATTGTCATCAGTCACTGGTCAATTTTTGTTTCTGGACCCCACATTTACCAATATACCTCTATTATTTAACACTAAACAAAAAAAATAAGTGATGAAACGTCGGTAAAGCAACACAAAATCACTAAAACCATATCGATGGACAAATTGACTAAATGGTGACATTAGTGTCACAAAAGTGACATGCGTCACTTTTCCAGTCGAAACAACCAATGTGAGTGCTTTTAGAGCTAGCAGTTACATACAATTTATAAATTATTATTATTACTACTAATTAAGCACTTTATTTTCAGTCGATTTGAGTAATTAATGGATGTAAAATTAGAGTTTGATAAAGAAAGACAGTGTGGTGTATTAATGTTAGAGTGATATGTTATTTGAAAATGAAAATAGGAGATGAAAAGGGAGACGAAAACGAAGACGAAGACTAAGGATATTTTTAATTATCTTATCATGATTTTACGGAAAAATAAATGAAATTTATTATGTTAACAATTAGTGAAAGAAAATAGCAAATACAGATACCTAGTGATATTTTGTGAAGTTAATGATTACATGTGACTTTTCAACAAACACATAGACAATAAACACGTAGACGATTTAAACAATTTACTCTAAATTTTAACTATTAATTGGAACTTATTGAGTTGCTATCAAAGTTGAATGATTGAGATTAAAATATGGACCACTATATTCTCAATCGTATAGTTAATACACATTGTGTAAGTTACTAGGATTCCTATATATTTTTAAATGACAATAATTCAACATATTGAATGGTTGGAGAAACTTTGAATACATAGAACCTTGCCCAGAAAATCAAATAATGACATTTCTTTAATCTTTGTTACCTTCCTTGTAATTAACACTTTATCATTGTTGACATGGACCACACATTCTGCTCCTTTTCAATTATTACCACTACTTATAAACTATTTATTTCGTTTCCAATAAACTTTTAGTAGTTTAACTTTGTTACGTACCCTTTTCTTAGCAGACGGATTACACGTGTCAAACTTGGGATGTAAAAAACCGTTAACTAAAAAAAGTTGATAAGTGTTTCTCCAGATGTTGTCAAGATCACTAACTCTATTTCAAAGCATAAATGAAACTAAATAAGGGGTTGTATGATTTTTATGAAATAATCCCTTTTTAACAGAATAGCAATATAATAGAGTTACGTCATCTTTCATCTTTGTTGCCTTTGATGAATGATTGGAGTAGCATGGACCAAGTTAAAAGCACAACCTACATACATAGCAAGTATATAAATTAATATCTAACCACGTAACGACACACAAATGGTTTCTGAACAGATAATGGTATGATATTTTGCGTATGAATTGAACTTTTTACAACGGCTAATGTACGTATAAATATATGTACGTAGGTATGTTGGTTGCCGAAACATAAAATAGAAGGCTCGAAGTTGGAAGTTCCATTATACATTAAAAACGATGATACATATATTAGATATTTTGTAAAGTTTTATACTCACAATAAAACTTTCAAAACATTAATAAAAAATATATATATATATATATATATATTTTAGAGGGAAGATCATTTGAGTATGAAATTTTTTAAAAGTATGGAAGTACCAATAGGATTGTGTCATTTGGCAAAACCCTAATTTTTTTTTACTTTCCCCCATTTTTTCTAAATTTAAATATCTCAAAAATGGTAAGTCAAAAAATAATAAAAATTACACTATAATAATCGTCATTTTTTTCTCTTCGATTAGACATCTCACAAGGTATACTTTCGACGAATTTTTTTTTTTCCATTTTTTGGTGGGTTTTGAAAATTTGTAACACATGTGTTATAAACAAATAACACATGTGTTACGGACGACTAACACATGTGTTAGCACCGACTATCGATTGTAACACATGTGATAGTCGTTGATAACACACGTGATAACCGCGAGTAACACTTTTGTTAATCCATCATAACACATGTGTTAAAATTTTGTAACAAATGTGTTATAAACAAATAACACATGTGTTAGCACCAACTATCGATTGTAACACATGTGATAGTTGTTGATAACACATGTGATAACCGCGGGTAACACTTTTGTTAATCCATCATAACACATGTGTTAACCCACAAAAAATAAAAATAAAAAAAATTCGTCGAAAGTATGTCTTGTGGGATCTTAAATCGAAGAGGGGAAAACGCTGATTTTTATGATGCAATTTTTATAATTTTTTGACTAATGGTTTTTGAGATATTTAAATTTAAAAAAAGTGGAGGAAAGTGAATTTTTGCCACGTGACACATTTCCATTGGTACTTTCATACTATAAAATATCCTTACTTTAATGATCTCACCTCGTATGTTTTAATACATTCGATTATCATTACCCCTTTTTAAAGGCAGGAGGTTAAACGTCATCTGCGAAAAAATATAAGTTGATAGTATGTCGAACCTATCATTTCGAACAAAAAGACGTAGGAACTAAAAACGAGACAGAAAGTAAATACAGATCGCAAATATTAACATAAATGGAAATAGATGAAGCATAATTTAAATTAGTGAGTAAAGGCCGAAGCTTGTATTGTAAAGTTCCTTTAAAACATCTTCCTAGTCAGTTTCTCGTTCTCGAGTAAATTCCCACTATATGCTTCTTTTTCAATATATACGGAAAATTCCATGCCTTTTTCCAATTAGGTTTTACATTCTGTCATATCGTTTTAAATAGAAGAAAACGAACATCTCTCTCATCTCTATCCTCAGACCCCTAGCCGATTTTATTTATTTAGACTTTTTTTCACAAAAGTGAAACACGAAACGTATACCCTCTTAATTATTAGTTTCTTTATAAAAAAAATATGAAATTTAGCAGAACATTTAAAAGCATCTTTTCATCGTAACACCTTATGTAGCAAAAAATAAAAATCGTTATAAATTTCAGTACGTAATGCACGAAAAATATTATATACAAGAATATAGGTAAAAACTATATATACATTACTGTATGAAAGCAATGATTGTTTGGGAATACAATCAAGATGATAATGAGTTTTTCAACGGGAGAGTATTTTTCACTACAATAGGAGGAAATACGAGCGACGTTTTTTGCGACGATGCAGAAGTCGTCGCTAAGGGTGACAAAACGACAAAACAATTCGACCTTTTACCCTGACTTTTACTTTAAACGCGTGTCGTCACTAAGTGTCGTCGCTAAAGAGTTTTTTATTTTCTTTTCGATTTATTTTATGTTGGCGCCAAAAAGTGTTTTTCCTAGGTCAGCCTTTAGTGACGACATCACGCATCACTAAAGGGTTTTTCATTTCCTTTCTTTTAAGTTAATGTATATTAGGGATTAATTAATACAAAATATACAATTAAAACACAAATTAATTTTAATTTTAAATCTACAATATTAATAATTAATTAAACAATAATCATAACAAATTAGTTTTTAATTCAAATTTATAATATTATATATACTTAAACACTAACTATTTTAATGTTTGATGAAACGTCCTTTTATTTTATGTAATGCGCTACACGTTAAGGTTTATTGGAACGATTTAGTGTTTGATAACACGACTTAGGGTTTGATAACACGACTTGCGCCTTACGGTTTAATGAAACGACTTACGCGTTAGAGTTTGATGAAACACCTTACGCATTAGGGTTTGATGATACGCCTTACGCCTTGGGGTTTCATGAAATGACTTAGGGTTGATGAAACGCCTTACGCCTTAGGGTTTTGGTGAAACATTACGCCTTAGGGTCTTGATGAAATGCCTTAGGGTTTGATGAAATGCCTTACGCCTTAGGGTTTGATGTTATGCCTTAAGGTTTGATGAAACGCCTCAGGGTTTGATGTTACGCCTTAGGGTTTGATGAAATGCCTTACGCCTTAGGGTTTGATGTTATGCCTTAAGGTTTGATGAAACGCCTCAGGGTTTGATGTTACGCCTTACGCTTTGATGAAACGTCTTAGGGTTTTGGTGAAATGCCTTACCCCTTAGGGTTTGATGAAATGCCTTACGCCTTAGGGTTTGATGTTACGCCTTACGCTTTGATGAAACGCCTTATGAAACGCCTTAGGGTTTGATCAGACGCCTTACGCTTTGATGAAACGTCTTAGGTTTGATCAGACGCTTTAGGGTTTTGGTGAAACGCCTTACGCCTTAGGGTTTAATGTTACGCCTTAGGGTTTAATGTTACGCCTTAGGATTTGATGAAACGCCTTACGCCTTAGGGTTTGATGTTACGCCTTAGGGTTTCATGAAACGTCTTAATGTTTTGATGAAACGCTTTAGGGTTTGATGTCACGCCTTAGAGTTTGATGAAACGCCTTACGTCTTAGGGTTTGATGAAACACCTTACGCCTTAAGGTTTGATTATAATTATATAATTTTGTATTAGTTAAATAAACAAATAATTATAAAGCAAATTACTTTTAATTATATTTATATAATTTTGTATTAATAAAATAAATAAATAATTATAAAGAAAATTATTTTTAATTATAATTATATAATTTTGGATTAATTAAATAAAACAAATAATTATAAAGCAAATTAGTTTTAGTTATAATTAGTTTATTTTTTTAATTAAACACTAGCATTATTTTAATTAAATATTAATATATAACTAAAACTAATATTGTTAACTAAATTGTAATATAATAATAAATTATAAAAAGTCGTCGGAGTACGTATACCGAGGCGACATGCAAAAAGTCAAAAATCCCAATTTTTTAGGGTTCCCGGGAGATGAGCTTAGCGACGACATCTGTCGCCTGAGTATGGGGCAGGTCGTCAGTGACCGCTATAGCGATGACACGTGTCGCCAGAGAAAGGTCGATGACGTTGCTATAGGCTTTATATAAAATGAGACCAGTGCAGCTTCTTCATTTCCTCGTTTGCACCAAACTCCCTCTCTCTCCAACGGTTAGCTTGCTCTGGTTTACTCTACCCCACGTCGTCCCGCCACCACACCACTGCACCGCCTACACACCATCACCGCACTATCCTCCGCGCCTCCTCCCGCTGTCGCACTCCTGCAACTCCGGCCGGTTTACACCGCCACCGCAACTCCGACAGCTTGCACCACCACCTCTTGCCGTTACCCACGACTTGCAACTCCAGTTTGTACTTTTGTAGTTTTAGTTTTTAACTGTCCATTTAATTAACTATTAATTTTTAATTTAAATGTTAACTTAATTGTAAACTATTACTATTTATTTAACTTTTTCCTTTAAATATATGTATTTGTTAATTGTTTGTTGTTAGTATTTAATTGTTAATTTATATGTAATTTTGAATTATTAATAATTAGTTGAATTTTTTTCTTTAGTTATATGTATTTTTTAGTTGTTAATATTTAATTATTAATCTATATTTTAATTGTGAATTATTAATAATTCGTTAACTCAGAGTTTTAAGAAAATGTATTTGTTAATTGTGACTTGTTAATATTTAATTGTTAATTTATATGTCAATTGTGAATTATTAATAATTAATTAACTTGGAGCTTCAAGAAAATGTATATGTTAATTGTGACTTGTTAATATTTAATTGTTAATTTATATATTAATTGTTAATTCTAATGTTAGTTGTGCATATGTTTAGGTTCTTTAGTGATTAATTTCGGAAATGCAACATTTTTAACCGTAGGTTCGAAATTAATCAATCTTATAGGAAGCCCGTCCAAAATTAGTTTATTAGAAATTAATTTCGGCAAGCCCCCTTTTTGGGACTGCTTTTTGAATGTTTTGTTTCATTTAGGATATGAATGCGTATAATTGATTTGCTATTTTTTTAAAAAAATTGGTATACGTTTTCTCTTTAGTCGTACGAATTTGTGTTTCATACACATATTTGGGGAGTTTAGGGAAATGCTGCCAATTTTTTTTTAAAAGTAGCAAATCATTTACACGCATTCATGTACGAGACAAACCATTCAAATAGTGGGTTATGATTGTTATCCATAGTTGGCCACCCTTAATCTTTATTCCGTCTTTACAAACTTCAAAAATATGATACAAATTAGAATATGCGGTTATGACAATTGATAAGAGTTGGACTAAGCTTAGAAATCTTTTTTTCCGATGACTTTAAAGATGGTCTTTATGCATTCATCGAACGGTGTAAGAATCACTTGAGTTCAGACGGTCAACGTCGTTGCCCATGTCAACGTTGTAATAACTTTAAATGGGGTGATCTCAACTCTATTCATGGTCATATACAACGTTAGGGGTTTGGCTCCGTTTATTTTATTTGAATGTATCACGGTGAACAGTTGCCCATGCCAGCAGTATATGACCCAACAGATGAGATGGTCGGTGTCCTCAACGATGTCCTTTGGGAGAATATTGACGACCAACACAACACGGATAATAATGTGCCAGTTAAAGGTCCGATTGAACCAAATGACGATATTGATGAATTATTTGCGTTGACCGAAACTAAGTTATACCCTGGTTGCACCTGGATGTCTTCATTGAATTTTTTGGCAAAGTTACCGCACAAGAAGGTCATGAATAAATGAAAAGATAGTTCATTTGATCAATTGCTAGAATAACTCAAAATTGCATTTCCAAAAGACAACAAAATTCTGTCATCACACTATGAAGCTAAAAGGTTATGAAAAAGATTTGGTTATGATACGAATCGATTCATGCTTGTAAGAATGATTGTTGTTTATTTTGAAAGGAGTACGAAAATTTGCAAAGTTGTCCAATATGTGGTGAGAGTAGATGGAAAGACATATACACAATTGGGAAGAAAGTTGCTCACAAGGTATTTTGTTACTTTTCGTTGACTCCAAAACTAAAGTGTATGTACAACTCAAGGCACACTGCAAAGTATATGACTTGGCACACTACTGGACAGTGTAGGGAAGATGGTAAGATGTGTCACCCGGTTGATGGTAAATCATGGAAAGATTTTGATGAAAGCTTTCCAGATTTTTCAAGAGAAACTAGAAACGTTCGATTAGGGTTGGCTGTTGATGGTTTTAATCCGTATGGCAACATGAGTTTGTCTTACAACATGTGGCCGGTCATATTGACAACATACAATAATCTGTAAAATAACGCTATCGAGATAACGTTTATTACTCAGCCTTATATGTTTTTGTTTTTATTAATAGATACATAATCTGCTTGTACACGAGCTACACCATTGTAGTAATGAATTACTTTCTCTTGCAAATGGCTTGTCAATCCACGCAAACTCTTACACCGGTTGCATAGTTAACGGGGTGAGGTTTGTGGTTCACAGTCGGGATGTACGTCGTACAACTCAATATAGTGGAGTTTCAACATATGGGGATGGTTGTACGTATTATGGCCAGTTGGAAGAAATTATCGAGCTTAATTATATGTTTGCTTGCAAAGTTGTTTTGTTAAGATGTAAATGGTTCAAAACAAATAACACTACTCGTAGTCAACTTTCATTCATCAAGAATAACATAACTCATATTTGTGTAAGTAATGAAAGGTAAAAAGATGAACCATTCATTCTTGCAACACAAGCAAACGAAGTCTTCTACCTTGAAGACCAGTCCCGACGACAACATTGGATGGTCATCTAAGAGGCGACCATCGAAAGATCCGGGATCGACAAGGCATTGAAGAGAACAAAGAAGATGTTATACATGATACCAATTCATACGATCTTGCATTGGAAGCTAATTTGGATACTTTGACTTTTTCGAGCTTGCATGAGGTTGACCAATCAACAAAAATTATTGTTGTAGATGAAGTCAAAGATGTTATTCTTACTTCAGTTCGTGAAGATGATGATTTTCTTAATGATAAAGACGATGATGCTCATGTCATCAGCGATTCTAAAAGTGAAAATGTGGATTCTGATAATGAATGTGAAGTTGATTATTGTTCTAGTGATGAGTCTGATTGATTTGTAATTCTTATATGTAAAATGACATTAATTTCAATGAAATTGTTTTTGAGTGTTGTTGGTTCAATTATGTTATTTATATTTTTAATGAATTGTTATTTCAATTATGTATATATGCTTATTGAGTTTGGATGGCATGTGTTTCACAAACACAAAATTATAGTGGCGATTGTGGTGGTGATCCCCCGGAGGATCCCAATTGGCGTCCACCGGTCGTGACGCAATGTCAAAGTAAGAAATTATGAAAGATCATTTACTTAAATTTGATTACTTGTATTTTAATTTTATATTATTACTCGTACTTTTAATTTTTCCGTTTGAATTTTATAGGTGATGTTGCCAAACGTGGTGTTACCACGAATAGGGAGCTACAAAAAATTCTGGAAGCTAACAACTACAAACTGCTTCCTATTGAGTTTGACATCTTTGACCAAAAGACGTACCGCCTGGTTGGACCTAACGCGTCCGGCTTCTCTACTCTAATAGGGACGTTAGTGGATTCGATCCCCATGTGCTATAAATCATGGGACACAATTTTGACTCCTTCGAAATCCGTTGTTTGACCGGAGATAGAGGTTTAACTTGTTTAATATCTTTCTTTAAATTTTTAAATATTTTAACTATTTAATTTTTAAAATGCAGATGTACTTTGATATGTGTCCTCATTGGGCACGACCGTTTGCTGAATCTCCGATTAACTGACAAGATGACCATTGATGAATTAATCGCACAGTTTTCGGAGAAACTACGGTTTGTACAGCAGTGGGTTCCAAATGAGAAAACCAGAATTGAGCAATTTGTGGAAGCTTTACCTTATAATTACCGTACTACAGTGAGATTAGCTAGTAATCTATCCCAAGCTTTTACTCTTGCACGCTCAGTTGATAGTGATATTAGAGGTTTTCGAGAGTCTCAAGCTAGAGATACTTCTTCCTCATTTTCAAGAGCTAGAACAGATTTTTCGGGTAAAGGAAAGTCCAGGTGGCAGGGTAATCGTCAGAGTAATCGTCAGGGTCAAGGATTCAGTGATAAAAGTTGTTCATCCGGAAATTCCATCTGGTGTAATGCTTGTCGATCCAGACATACTGGCCCATGTACAATTCAGACGAACAAATGTGTTAAATGTGGTGAATTGGGTCATGAGTTTAAGAATTGTAAGTTTCCCAATTTTGTATGTTGGAACTGTAAGAAAGAAGGACATCGTATAGGACAGTGTCCTGAGGCAAGGAGACAAGGTTCGGTTTCGGTCGGGAGTTCGTCATCTTCCGGTCAAAAGCGGAAGAATCCTCCGCCAGCGACGAGTAGGGCTTTTCAGATGACAGTCGATGAGGCTGTCCACACAGATGATGTGATTACTGGTACTTTTCTTATAAACTCTGTACCAGCTCGTGTTTTATTTGATTCTGGAGCAAATTGTTCTTTTATATCTGTGTGTTTCTGTGATAAGTTGAAATTGATCCCTACTGTGATAACTAAGCCCTTAGAAGTAGAGATTGTTAGTGGCAAGTTAGTTCCTGTTACCACCTCGGTGACTGGAGTTAATATTATGATAGATGGCCAGACTTTTCCGATTTCGTTTCTATTAATGCCAATTCCAAGTTTTGATGTGATTATTGGCATGGATTGGTTAAGTCAGTTTAAAGCAAGTATAGATTGCCACCATAAGCTGATTAGAATCCCAATCTCTGATGAGTCATACGTTGTGGCTCGAGGAGAACAGGATAGTGGGTGTATTCCTCTGATTTCCATGATGAAAGCTAGAAAGTCGTTGATTAAAGGATGTGAGTCTTATCTAGCTTATGTTATTGATGCCAAATTAGAAAAGAAATCCATTTCTGAGGTTCCGGTTGTGTCTGAATATCCGGAAGTGTTTCCTGATGAATTACTTGGTTTACCACCGGTTAGGGAAGTTGAATATCAGATTGATCTTGTTCCCGGCTCCTCGCTTGTAGCTAAAGCTCCCTATAGATTAGCTCCTTCTGAAATACGTGAAATGATGAACCAGATACAGGAGTTATTGGACAAAGGGTTTATTAGACCTAGTTCTTCTCCATGGGGTGCACCGGTTTTGTTTGTTAAAAAGAAAGATGGGTCTTTTAGAATGTGTATTGATTATTGGGAATTAAACAAAAGAACAGTAAAGAATAAATATCCTCTGCCTCGAATAGACGATTTGTTTGATCAGTTGCAAGGATCTTCGTTTTATTCAAAAATTGACTTGAGATCAGGTTATCATCAAGTTCGTGTTTGTGAAAAGGATATTCCTAAAACTGCTTTCCGCACCGGGTATGGTTATTTTGAATTCCTGGTTATGCCTTTTGGTTTGACTAATGCTCCAGCGGTTTTTATGGATTTGATGAACCGTGTTTGTCGGCCTTTTCTCGATAAGTTTGTTATTGTGTTTATCGATGATATTCTGGTATATTCTAAATCTGAATCAGAAAATGAAATGCATTTGAGAATAGTGCTAGAAACATTGAAAAGAGAACAATTATATGCAAAATTTTCTAAATGCTAGTTCTGGATTCGAGAAGTACAGTTTTTGGGTCACATTATTTGTAATGATGGGGTTAAAGTTGATCCTTCTAAAGTAGAAGCCGTAATGAATTAGAAAGTTCCAATGAAAACAGATATGAAATTAAAAGTTTTCTGGGTTTAGCGGGATATTACCGGAAGTTCATTAAAGATTTTTCTAAAATAGCCGGTCTGTTGACTAAATTAACCCGTAAGAATGAAAAGTTTGAGTGGAATGATCAACAAGAGCATGCCTTTCAGACTCTGAGACAATTGTTGTGTCAAGCCCCAGTGTTAGCATTACCGAGTGGGTCTGAAGATTTTATTGTATATTGTGATGCATCTTACTCGGGTTTGGGTTGTGTTCTTATGCAAAGAGACAAAGTCATTGCTTATGCTTCGCGACAGTTAAAGCCACATGAAAAGAATTATCCAACACATGATTTAGAGTTGGCAGCAGTTGTGTTTGCGTTGAAAATCTGGAGACACTATCTATATGGTACTAAATGCATTGTATGTACTGATCATAAAAGTTTTCAGTATGTGTTTTCACAGAAAGAACTGAATATGCGTCAAAGACGATGTTTAGAATTAATCAAAGACTATGATTGTGAAATACGTTACCATCCAGGAAAGGCAAATGTAGTTGCAGACGCTTTGAGCAGAAAAGGTATCTCTGACCAAGTTTATTTTCTACGAGTCGATGTTTCTTCTGACTTAGTGGATAAAATTAGAGATGCACAAATGGAAGCTTTATTAGATCCTAATTTAAAATCAGAAATCATGTTGAAAAGAAAAGAGTTATTAGTTAATGATTCTAGAGGATTGAAGACTTTTCAGTCTCGAGTGTGGATTCCTCTGATTGGTGGTATTCGAGATATGCTTTTAACTGAAACTCACAAGTCTCGATTGTCTGTCCACCCTGGTTGTACGCGGATGTATAATGACTTGAAACCTTTTTACTGGTGGCCCACAATGAAAATTGATATTGCAAGGTTTGTTGGAAATTGTCATATATGTGCTCAAGTTAAAGCTGAACATCAAAAGCCTTATCGATCATTAAAACAGTTAGAAATTCCTGAGTGGAAGTGGGAACATATCACTATGGATTTTGTAACTAAACTCCCACGTACATCTCGAGGTAACGACATGATTTGGGTTATCGTTGACAGATTGACCAAAAGTGCTCATTTTATTGCTATAAGTGAAACAACATCTTTGACTAAACTTGCTCAGTTGTATATTAATGAGATTATTTCCCGACATGGTATTCCATTATCGATTGTGTCAGATAGGGATTCTCGTTTCTGGCAAAGTTTACAACAAGAATTGGGTACACGTGTAAATCTCAGTACAGCTTATCATCCTCAGACTGACGGTCAATCAGAACGTACGATTCAGACACTTGAGGATATGTTGAGAGCTTGTATTCTAGAATATGGCGGTTCATGGGATTCTCATCTACCATTGGTGGAATTTGCCTATAATAATTCCTATCACTCCAGTATTGGTATGCCTCCTTATGAGATGCTCTATGGACGCCGTTGTAGAACGCCCACGTGTTGGTTAGAAACTGGAGAAAAGCAATTTGCTGGCCCAGACATTGTACAAATCACAGCTGACAAAGTGGCTATTGCACGAGAAAAGTTAAAAGTTGCACGTGACAGACAGAAACAGTATGCAGACCCGCGTAGGCGCCCGATTACATTCTCCGAGGGTGAGTTGGTTTATTTGAAAGTCTCACCTTGGAAAGGCGTGATTAGATTTGGAAAGCGAGGAAAGTTGGCACCTAGATACATTGGCCCCTTCAGAATTCGTCAAGTGGTTAATGATCAATCAGTCTCAATGGATCTTCCTCCTGAGCTTGCTGGTATTCATGACACGTTTAATATCTGTTATTTGAGGAAGTGTAATGTCGAGGATCAATCTCAGATTCTTCCTTTACCAGATTTGAAAGTCGACCAGAACCAGAAACTAGTTGAAGAACATATTGAAATTCTCGATAGAAAAGTTACTAAACTTAGAAAGAAACAGATACCAATGGTGTTAGTGAAATGGAAACATAGTTTAGGTTCAAATTTGACTTGGGAGACCGAAGAATCTATGAAATCCAGATATCCTGGATTGTTTGATAGTGTTGAGATTTCGGGGACGAAATCTCCTTAAGGAGGGAAGATTTGTAACATCCTCTCCTGAGGTCTGGTAATTTCTATTATTATAATTGATTATCTAATTGTTTTAGAAATTATTAAATATTATGTGTTTCATTGTGAAACGTAGATAAACAATTCTTTTGACTTATTGTGACTAGTGAAATATTAGTAGATTTAAAATTCGTAAGTTTTTGATTTTCTGCGACACAAGGATAGTGTCGCAGGTTGTCTGTGCGACACAATGGTTGTGTCGCAGGATTGTGTCGCAAAACGGGCTGAACTGAAATTAATTAAGGAGTTTAAGTGTAATTTGATGTTAAATATATATACACGCCGCCCAAATACTTCCAGATCATTTCATTACGTTCTAAGTTAGTCCTAAAGTGAAAAACAAAGAGAATTAGAGAGAATTGAGAGAGAAAGTGAGAATTGGCTTAAAATCACTTAATTGAAGCTTTTGATCCGTGAATTCAAGGTAAGGATTTGATTATTATGTGTTGTTATTGTTTATAAGTGAATTGCACCGATTGGTATATGTAAATTTGAATATTACATGTTTGAATTCGTGAATTTCGAATCTGGGAACTGGTCTGTTCTTCATTGCGACACAAGGTTTGTGTCGCATGAATGTTCTGCGACACAGTTGTTATGTCGCTTAAGGCGGCCATATTGGGTATTGCGACACAATGTGAGTGTCGCAGGATTCTGTTGTGCGACACAGTGGTAGTGTCGCAAGGGTTTGTAGTGCGACACAATGGTTGTGTCGCTAAGTTTATAAAAGAGTTTTGTTTTGCAAATTTTGAGACGCGGTTTTGTGAAAATATCACTAACTCGGTTTTAGTTGAAATTTGCATGGTCATTCGGAAACGACCTAGTAATCAAGGCTATATTATAATAGCCTAGGCAGTTTTTGGCCATCCGGGGTCATCTAGGACCCGAAAATGACATTTTTCAGTTTTAAACGTGATTGCAAGATTTTCTAAGTTTATTTCTGATTGAACTTTTGTTTGCCTAGACTTCAGGGATTACCTGATTTGATAAATGGGCTATAATGATAATTATGGAACGAATTTCTAACTTGTATATGATTTTCTGTTTCAGATCAACGTAAGACTCAGTGATATAAGAATCCTGAGTGTGGAGACGTCAGAGGTATCGGTGAGTGGATTCAGAACTTACCATTTGATTTAGTTGTAACTATTTGGTTACAACAAGTAAACGTAGATGTGTATTAGACTGTTTAGTCTTGATTATTGATTATTGATCTACGTGATATGTGAACTATGTGTATTATGTTATTGAGGTCAACGTGTAGTTGGATTTCTGGTTATTATGTGTTTTACACATGTGTTGATTCATTTGTTGTGTTTGAGACCTGTGTATGTGTTTAATAACCAGTAGTTATCGGTCTATTCTGTATTGGCCATACGGATTGACGGTAAGTGTTCTTGGGGGAATCCCCGGGTATTATGATATCCCCAGAGCCACCGATCCTCATTGAAATTATGTGTGTTTACGATTATTTGGTGTAAACAACTGGTTATGCTAAGTTGAATGTTGTGTGATGAATCTCTTCACTTAGCTTTGTGCTAACCCCTCATTTTACTTCCTGCAGGATATGTTTTGTTTAATTGTGGGTGCAGGAGGTGAATGGTTGATCAGGGAATGTTTGACTGCGCTTTAGGCCTCTGATATGGTTTTGTAATAAACCTTGTTTTGTGAATTTTTATAATACCCCGCCTTTGGTAGTCTTAAACAGTTTGAATGTAATGTAAATATTGAAAAATTTTAACTGTTTATGTATAATGTTTGATATATACTAAGGTAATGTATTTTAAATTCATGCTTCTGAGTTTATCAATATTATATTCTTAAATAGAAAGAGGGGTGTTATAACATAATAGGGGACGGGGTAGAAAGCTCTCAAGTGGGTTTTCAAGTTTGAGTCGAAGTGTTGACTCACAAGCACTGCGGTCACAAGCAAGGAGTTATTTTACCCCGCAAGAAATGCATGAACTTATGTAAAGTCATAATGAACAAGCTCAAGCGCGTACCCTCTTACTGTCCAGTTGCAGTCTGAAGCCTAGTTTATTGAGTCTCAAGCCAGGTATATGAATTCTATGCATGCAACCTTGAGACAGTATAACATAACAGTTCCAGATCCTCCTACCTTTCAATGTGATTCAGTCCAAGAAAAAGATGAAAATGAAGATGAAGATGAAGAAGACGACGATGATGAGTAAGTTTCTGCCATTATGTTGGCATTTTGAACAATTATATGTAGGTGTTGAACATTTGTTATATGGTTTTGAACATTTGTTGGTTTTGTTACTTGGAACTACTTGTTTGTTTGTTTGTTTGTCTTGAACAATATTACATTATAGTTTAATCGTTTGCGTATTTGAATTACGAATTTGAAAAATGCGAAAATTTGTTATAACTTGTGTCCCAAACAGGTTGAAAGCGGCTGCGATGAAAAATAGGATAAAACCTGGGAATAACGAGAAAACAGCAAGAGCCTATGAAAATTTGCAGAACCCTACATCGACGCCATGTGGTCTCAATAACCCTTTAGCGACGACCACTTGACCAAAAACATGCAGAAGTCTTTACCGACGAAAAGTGGTCTCAGTAAGGCTTTAGCGACGACAAGCTGACCAACAAAGTGTTGTCGCTAATGTTGTCGGTAAAGGTTTTCTTTTCCATATGTGTGGTCTCTGTATGTCTACTAAGGCGACTTTTTTGTCTTTTGCGACGACTTTCGGTGTCACAAACTCATGTTTTTCCGGTAGTGGTTACCTAGCTATGTGTAATTTGAGGTATGCAAATAATTAGGCTTTAATGAGATGCATTTTGTTTAATTTTTAATATTACAAAAAATAAAATGAGTGCGAAGATAGAGAAGAAATGTGTGAGAGGATTGAAGTTTGTTTATGTTTATTGAAATTATTGAAAATACATATTTGAAAAAGGTATATACTTTTCCATAGAGTGAAAAAGAAGCATAAAGTGGGAATTTACTCCATTTTCTCAAAGTATGACGGTCTAAAACGGTTGAGCAATTTATCGACGTTAAACAAAGAGCAAATTCCAACTTCCATGCGTTTATATCTGAATTTTGTATATCAAGGAAACGGTGACATGTTAGACCAAAAGAGTCTTAATAATCTTTTATGTTTAATTTGTTAAAGATCTTATACAAACAGTCATCAGAAATGTTTGTGATACAAATATTATATTTTTTACCACTAGAATCCATGTAATTATATTGTAACATAATTAAACCAATCCTGAATCGATCAAAGATGATAATTCAATATAAAAATCACGATGATGATAAATAAAGTTAAATGTTTAGAGAAATACTTTAAAGTTATTGTTCATGAAAATCTTTTTATAGAAGAACCGTGGTGTTCAATACACATATGTTTATGTACAACAAATTGAAAATCATCTGATGATTTCGAGTATTTTAAGAGGTTGAAGGGTTAAAAGTAGAGTCGGCCGACAAATCGAGAGTCGGCCAACAAATCGCAAGTCGGTCTGTTGAAATGTTTACAAAACTCGGTATTGATCCCTCATCGTTAGAAGATTCTCATGTCACCTTTTATTTATTTCCCAAAATGCAAGTCTTCATACACCTTCACGATTAACTTTTCCACCAATATTTATAATAGTCAATTTCGTAATTTAAACCCACAACTTAAATATTGTTAAATTACCTCAATAATACTAGGTGAATGCCCTTTTAATGTCATACAAAACTAGAAAATGCATTCACGTTTAATCTATTTTCTTTTAATTATCGTATAGAAATTGTCAATGTGAACTCAACATTTTCATTGATATATTTTATTTATTATGGTATCTACACTTAACACTAAGTTTAGAACATTATTGGAAATTCAGTAACATTATTTCTATCCTTTAGCTTTTATTAGATCCGGTGCTCGTGTACTCTATCTTGGAGACTTTTTCTTTGTACAGTTTGGGTCCTTTGTATTTATTTATTTTTTATAATATAGCTTTGCCAATTAAAAAACGAACATCATTAAAAAATTAATAAGTTATGGAAGTATTAACTACTCTTGGTATAATTTGTTTACCTATTAAAAAAATTCATGTTACACACAAAGACAATTTGGCTAATCTTTGCACTAATCGCCCCTTTCCATATATTCTTGGCATTGTTTCTCCCGAGTAGAATTAAGCATATTTGTCATTTCCCATATATTTTTTTCCTGGCTCCTATCACACACCCTTGATGGCGAACGATAGTAGCGGAACTTTAACCAAAATATATGTTGTTCTCCTTCTTATTGCATCCGGGGCTCTCATAATTGCGTTATACCATTGTACGTCGATGCTATGGTGGGATTTGCAACGATATAGGAGAAGGCAAGGGCCTAGAGAGATACAATCACAAGGAAACGACGTAAGCATTGATAACTCAGTGGTTGGACTCATTCCAGCCCATAGACATAAAAAGGTCATGGGCTTGGAGGAAGATGAGCCCATGTGTGCGGTGTGTCTAAGTGAGTTTGAGGAAGGAGAAGAACTACGCACTTTGCCTGATTGTATGCACTCTTTTCATGTCGCGTGCATTGACATGTGGTTGTATTCACATCGTAATTGCCCCATTTGTCGAATGGATACGACCCCTATAGGTACACCTTTGGTTGAAATTATATATATAGTTGACCCACAATCACAAAATGAGGAAGATGTAACAAGACCACGAATTCCGGATGTGCCACAAAATTAATTCATACAAAGTATGGCGTAATGAAATTATTTTAGGAGCTGGATGTAATTAGTTTTCATTTTCACTTTCTTGGGATAGATTTGTTGGATTTTGAGTTTGTTTTGTGCATTATAAATCGTTTTCAAATCTTTCTAACTACCGAATGTGTATTTTGGGTTTGATCGAAAGTTGTATCTTGTATCGGGTATGATCAATTTTGAGTTGGATGAGTTTGGTGATGATTAATGTGGGAGATGAAAAATTAACATGAGCATTTCTCATACAACTTAAAGTTGCATCGTTTTGGTTAATTAATAAACGAGTTGACCTTTTCTTCTTACATTCTTGTTGTTAGACTCATGAGTCCGAGATCCTTTGCGTGTGTGGTTTGAGCCATGTGTACATCTTTAGCTAGTAAGATTTATGCTTGAAAACGGTTTTACATGATAGATAATAATTCAATTGTTAATTTAATACTACGTGTTTTACCTTTGTCCTAACAATTTCTAGATTATATACTCCGTATTTTACACATGCGGTTAAAGTTACAACTTGACATGTTATAAAAAAATACACACACACACATATCTATATATATATACACACACACATATATATATATTATACGATGTTAATATAAAAAGCGAAAAGACTGGAAATTTGTGTCTCACATGCTCTTATTAGACAACCAATATTGAATTCAGTTTATATGCATCTAAAAAGCTTTCAATGATGTAGTTTTGAATAATAGTACTTCATATATTTAAGTAGATAGACTACAGATCGGTGTTGAATACGAGTTTTTTTTAATAAAGTTTTATAATTGTATCAACATATGACATAATTATATAACTTAACATAAAATATTACAAGGAAACTGTGGAGAAAAGTGGAACACGAAATATTTGAATATAGATTTGCGTACAAATATTTTTATTTGGCAAGTACAAATACGGTGATGGCTTTTAGTAATATCCACGTGATTACTCGTACCCATATCTATACAGATTTAACCGTATCTATACCCACATAATTATTATTCTTAATTTAAGTTTTTATATAATATGTAATCTTTTTTATGAAATTTTTTGCATATAAGATTATAAGATCCATATCAACTTGTGAATCTTATACCAATATTTATATATGCATATATATTTGGATTTTCATGATTATTACATCTGAATTTTGTATGTAATGAAAACATAAAACTATTCGTTATGATGAATGTTTTGAAACTTCAAATTAGTTAATTAAATGTTGAAATTGTTAGCTTTAATATTTGAAATCTTTAATATACTACATTTTATGGTATTTTGGTTCATTTTTTGCCGCTTTAAGTGTTTCTTCGTATTTTCAACCCGCAAACACTTTAATAAATCGGGATAACTAAAATCTACGGATATACTCAGCGATGGGTGATAATAATTGGGTACCAACCGGGTATTGGTCTATATAGGTATGGATATTATAAATGGAATTGAATATATGATTATACTAAAATTCTCCCCGAACCGACCTGTTATATCCCTATTACTAAAATATATTGTCGTAATTGTTAATCGCCGAAGACATTCAGATTTTTCAATAACATAATATGGAAACGTCTTTGTTGCTAGGTTATAACTTAAAAACGCACGCAAGCCTCCAACATCTGTTTTAGATACATAGTATATTCCAAAAGAATAATATAATAATAATAATTAATAATAATAATAATAATAATAATAATAATAATAATAATAATAATAATAATAATAATAATAATAAACCACTAAATTCAACAATTACTCTCTATATTTGATAGGGCAAAATGCCAAAAAAGCTGACAAAAAAGTCCATTTTTATCATTTTAAAGTATGTAACAATAAATGGTACGTATAAAGGTGTAAAATTCAATCGGTTATCTTAGGGAGATTTTATGTTAAGTCAACATGTTACAATACACACAGATGTCCACGTAATTAATTATCTATAAAGATTACATATCATCTTTTAAGTTAACATGAGAGCCATATCATTTTTTCAACATTTTCATATATGATATGATTTTTTAACATTATATTTGATTGGTTCGCCAATTACTTTATCCGATTGAAGTTTTTCAACTAAATTTATTTTACAAATTAACCAGCACAAAATTAAACTTTATCTATGACTTTTAATTTACATCGTATGCTTTGTTCACAAATTGAAGATTTTCATACAATTACCACCAAATATTAATGGTGTCCACCACTGCCAACAACTACAACCACGCTACACCCACCACTACCGAGTACCAGACCAAAACATTGCCCACCATAACTACACCCAAATCAAAATTACAAACCCTAATTGACACCTCATATAAACCAAATAAATACAAACACACGAATCAAGATATTAACTGAAAGCACATATTTGTCTCAATGAGGCGAGTTAAAAAACACTTAAAATCCCAGATCATGAAGGAGAACCATATATTTGAATGATCTTAAAAGTACAGATCTGGTAGAAGAAGTGAACAAATAGTGGTACGAGGGTGTGATGGCGCGGTAGCGTTAGAATGTACGAATATGCAATGTAAGACAATCTATATATATATCCTATATTATAGGATGTACGACAATCTAAATAATACAATCTTTATAATTCGATGTTATTCATCATTAAAAAAAATAATTAGGTGGTCGTAGCTTGAAATGAGAACACTTATATATAATGTAACTTAGTTAATCGAATGTCTACCGTATTCAAAACTTCAAGATATAGTCAAGATTCTCAATTCCATCATGAAGAACAACATGTGACAAAAAGAAGATCAACGTTAACATAACCTTAGAAACAATGGCACAGCTCCATATTACTTATGTAAGAAAGTTTGATAATGAACAATATAATTTAACTAAAATGTAATCAATGAACAAAAAGTAAAAGGTTTAAAAAAAATTTGACATGTCAATTAGATATTTCGTTAGAAGAAAAAGTTGAAAAAAGAAGTTTAAAACGAAACATTCTATTGAATTATTGAATCTCTATTATACACCGCGATTTATAGTTTTATAGAATAATATGCATTATCAATTGTTATAATATTTTATGAACCGTAATAGTTACGAACTATTTAGAGCACACGGAGTGGGGGAAGAATGTGGCTTGTTCCTCATTTGGAACGCTACCGGAACGACGTTTCGGACGGCATTCGGGTCACACCATCATAACCGAAACCAAAAAAGGGGTTGGGAATTGGCAGACGAACCTCGATTGACCCAACGTTAAATTTTTCGTTTCCGAAGATTCCAATCGAGAAAACGCGCAAAACGGCGACTCTTTTTGGTATCTTGTCATAGAAGAGAACCATGGTCACAAACCTCCATTTACTCAGACCAAAGATGCGTTGACCTCGAAAGGAAGGAAACTTAATTCCGCTTGCCAAAGGTGGGGAGGCATTTGGAAGCAGCTTCAATCACAACAAATAATCGGGGAAGGTGCCGATGACTTTTGGATTCGGGTGGAGGCACAATATAAGATCAAAATGCTAAAAAGTTTCAAAAGTTTTTAAGCATGGAACTTTTTGAAGGACCGCTAAAAGTGGCTAACTCCCGATCCCATTGTTATCAGAAGGCGGAACGTTCCAAAATGCCGTGAGACGGTGCACTTGGACGACTTGGATTTAGACGAGGAACTGAAGCCTAACGAAGAGAACCTGAATGCTGCTATTCGGTGATGATCAGTTCCAACGTGCACAGGGAAAATCAAGGAAAACAAAATCCAAAAAGACGACATCCTGTTCCCCCGCTTCATCTCGCGCTTCATTTGACGAGTCTCTCACCGATACCTTTCAAGGCATCCGTTTCGACAAGCAAAACTACCATCCGAATAAGTATCTCGTAACAACTCTGAATTTTGGCTATGACGATGGGCCACTTAACGGGACTAGAAAAGTAATTATATTAATATATAAAGAGAAGATTCGTGAGAAGTTGGATTTGAATTCGAGAGACGCTAGTTCAGGAAACAATTGGTTTTACTTTTAGGACTTGTAATCTTTATTTTTATTTTTATGAATTTTTATTTTTAGGACTTGTAATATATTTTTATTTTATTTTGTTGTTCAATTTTATTTATTAGATTATTTTAATTTTTTGACAAATAAAAAATCAAAAATAAATTCATGAACACTGTTACTACTTCTCCCTTTTTCAGTACTAGTGTTCCTGCTGAAGACTATGACATCTGAATCACCATTCTGTGTGCTCTTATAGATAACCGTTCAATTTATGTTGTAAATAAGTTATTTGATAGATAATAGTTGTCATATTTATAATTAACATTTATCATCACTAATAATTAATTATTATCAATAATAATAAAAATAAGTAAATATTTTAATTATTAAAATTTAATTAATTTTTTAATTGAAAAATCTAAAATTTTATTCAATTGCTATTTTGAAAGAATTAAATAATAATATTAATATTATTTTTAATATAATTAATTATTTTTTAAAAATTTTAGAGTTTGTCACATGATATTTTTACCGGCGTAACAATCTGAAACTTAAATTTATACTCCTAAAATATATATAAGTTTAAATATAAATGAATATACATATCATATAACTATTGTTATATATTTATTTATTATATTTTACATCTCATCAAATTTTAAACACCTCATTCATGCTAAATCAGACGTTTTTAACATGTCATTAAACTGCACCCCTTAATATAACGAAGTGAGGGTTATAATCGTTTGTTTGTACCACTTAATGTTACACAATCCAAAATAATAAAAATTGTCTTTTATGTTTTCTCTTTTTGCATTTTTCCCTATTTGATATATGGAATTATACACGTACACATTTCTAATTTTAATTTTAAGTGGGGCAGAACCTGACACTATTAATTGATACATCACTTTCTTTGCAATGAGCTGCCATGTGATTTTGGGTAGCATCTCTCGATCCAAACAAACGAGTCTCATACCATAAATTTACCCTTTTCGATTTGCCGACTTCTTCCCCCTCATTTTTTTCATTTCCCTCTCATTTTAATTTACAATCTAAAATCCTGTAAACAAACATTCAAATTCATATAATGTAGGTTTAAATTTGTGCGTATCAAGTGTAAAGATGATGGTGCACGAGTTCAATCATACATAATCATTCAATAGCAAGAAAAATAAAAGGTATTATGTTTTTTTTTTAGTATGATGATCATGTAATTAAACAGTGATTTTATGGAGACTATAGCTTTTATCTGGTTATTGGTTTGTTTATGTTGAAATTTTGTGTAGCTGTAATGCACACCAACTGTTTGATAAAAGTCCTGTTAGGTTTATGATTGTATATTTTGTGTAAGTAGCTGTTAGAAATCAGTTTATTGTGTCATTGTGATGTGAGTGTGAAGGAATATGAGAGCTTCAAGTAGTGTAGGACTTGGTTTAAGTCTTGTTTTTGGGTGTTTGTTACTAGCTCTTGTTGCTGAGCTTTACTATTTGTTATGGTGGAAAAAAAGGGTGACTAATAGAGAAATGATTCAAGAAAGTTACAGTAGTCCAGCAAGAGAATTCTTCTACATGTTTTGTTGGAAAAAGCCCTCATCTTTGACCACCTCAGGTTTGACCACAGACACACTAGTTCATGAACCACAAGTTTCATCAGCATATCAAAACAAAGACATATGGCTCAGTCCATTTGGTCAAGCACAAGAATATGAATATGAAAGTGAACATGAACATGATCATGAAACTAGTACTGATTCGGAGGTCTTGAGGATGCAAAACCTATCTGCTCCACCAAGATTTTTGTTCACGATTAAAGAAGAAACAAAAGAAGATTTGGAATCAGAAGATATGAGTAAAAGGGGGTCAAGAAGGAGTTTGAGTGATGTAATATCTGTGGATACACCATTTTTTACACCACTTGCTTCACCGCCTTACTTTACTCCACCTATAACTCCCGGTGATTACACATATAGAACTTTTAGTCCTCTGTTCGAGTCAGCAAGTGATTCAGAGTTCAACAGGATATGGGCTTCACCGCCTCCTAAGTTTAAGTTCTTGAGAGATGCTGAAGATAAACTTCAAAAAAAGCTTATGGAAAGATTTGATGATGCTGATGATGCATCTGTTCATGATGATGATGAAGAAAATGGTTCTTATATCACATTAGTTGTTTCTACAGGTACATCTTAACTTCAGAATGTACTCCTAGAATGCATTAGTAAGAGAAATTGGCATTCGTATTGTCCAAATTTGATATTTTTCTTGTACGAGTTTTAGTAGAACTTTTAGTCTAACAAAAAGCTCGTTACTTGTTCGTAAATTTACTATTGTTTTCTACTAAAGGTTCCATCTTAAAGGAAACTCATTTGAATTGTTGAGTTCATTTAAGATGAGACCTAATGAATTAAGTTTGATTAGGTAAACCTGTTTCTTGAAGACAATTTATGTTCCTATAGGTGTAACAACCGAAGTCAGATCAATCATGCTACGCTAAATTGTACATCATACCGAAGAACTTGTATACTGCTATGTATTGCCTTTCTTGAAAATTCTCACATAACATTATTCTTATTAGTGGGGTTTGCTATTGCTTATTCTATAACGCACATCCGGTTCTAAAATAAGCAAGTAGTACTGTAGTGCCAACTTATTTTTTAATGTCATTTTTTTTTTCTAAAATAAGGAGATAAACAGTTCTAAACAGAGGGTTTGGGTTTACTTATCCCCTTTATAAATTAACATTAAATAGGCAAACACTTCAATAATCAATCCCAGACACTCCCTTCTTGGTCACTGATTCAGTGGCCTTTTACACAAAAAGAGATTCACTTGCTTTTAGCATTAAAAACCTGTAAAATAGCATCCTGAGTTTATTGGCAAGGTGGGGGACAACATTTTCATTTAGACTGCAAGTGAAGGTGGGGGTGGGGTCATGGAGAAGTGGACTGGTTCTTTGTTTTATTATAAGATCTTAAATGTTTCCATGAGTTGTCCTAATGTACTAGCTGTGTAATCTAATTGCTTACACTCTGTTCCATGTAATAGATTATGGGTCAATATATATGCAATGTGGTTATTAAGAATTGTTAATTATGTATAACATACTTTTATAACCATTAAGAGCAGAGAACCTTATAGATCACTCTCACCGACGACACCCATCACCGTCCCATGAAATCTCACGAAATCCACGAACCAAATGAGCCCCTTGGTTGCATCCATGCTACTTCGTCTTATTTTCTTTTCCTTTTTCTTCATAATCAAAGTTGATAAAAAGCTAGAAATTTTATAGTCAGATAATTAAATGAAAAACAAAGGCAAAGGCGTAAAGGGTAACACAAAAAATCATAAGTTTGTTGGTTTAACATTGCTAATTTTATATACTTTTGCTAAATATAGGTTCATAGTTAAATAAGTTCAGTTCAGTTTCTGAAATTACTCGAATGGAAAAGAACCTCAAATTGAGGAACTCGATATGATAAATATCTATAAAATTTGACTCTCTTTAAATTATTTTCTAATACCGTCTCGTATGTCTTATACGTTTCATCATTCATGGGATACCATCTAATAGAATTTATGAAAATAACGTGGATTTAAAAGCCAATCGGTCTAGAGTTTTGATGTTCAATTAGTTGAATGTCGCATCAAATTAGATTTTGGTGACTTTGAGCGGAAACATAAGTATTCTTAAAACAAAATGACTCCTAATATCAGTGGGCGAGTGACAAGAGAGGGGGGCCATACTCAGAATGTACTTGATAGTTGAGGGACCAGTTGTACAGTTACAATCACACACCGGGTATATTGAACATGAACAGTAGTGATATTGAATTTTTAGTGTTTTGAAAAGAATACCAGAGATGAAAATTAGGAGAGTGGAGAACACTCCGCTTTTAGTGTTCTGAAGCTTTTTCCTTTTCAAATTTAATTATACAAATTGAAACAAATAACAAAATAACTGAAATAAAAAGAATACATTCATTAAATTAAAAAGTACATATTACAAGTCCTAAAAAAACATAATTGAAAAACAATAATTTAAAAATGACATAACAAAATAATCAATCGTCTCCCGATCCTTATTTTGACAAGTGATCCGTGGACATCGACAAAATTCTGAGCACGACTTCAAGCTCTTGCATCCTGTAATAATTATGTTTATCTTTAGCGATGCCTTCAAAGGTTGATGTGATCGAGTCATTAAACAAAGTACAAGACGAAGTTGCGGAACCGGATGACGTGTTTTGAGATGTTGGTTTCCTTGCTTTTCCCCGTGGACGTTGGAACGGATCATCATCAATTAGTGCGGCATTCAGGTTCTCGTCCTCTTGTTCGTTATTCTCAGGTTCTTCATCCAAATCCAAGTCGTTCAAATTCACTATTTCACAGCGTCTTGATTTGTTCGTTACCCTCATTTTTTAAAAGAATTCTAGTCGTTGGACAAAAAAATTAAAAAATATGTCAAAAGCACACTGACCTGACATACCGGCCGGAGATGGTGAAAAGTCGACTATTAACTTCTCACTGTTGCCGTGTAAGCACACTTCGTGTACTCTTGTTATTTTTTGATGGATGGTTCATGACCATTGGATCGTTGACCCATCAAATCTTAATTAGACCTTATTGCAATCCAAGTATTTCCTCGCTACTTTGACCGAAATTTGTAACATTTTTCATATTATTTAAGGACACTAAACGAGGGAGAATTAAAATTACAGGGCAAGCAGGAGAACCACCCACCAAGTAAAGAAAAAAGGGTTACAAATAGGGAACAAGAGTCAAAAACTACACCAAGAATCAACGTAAGTTGTTATCTAGTTGCTGAGATTTAGTACATATATTTAGTATTTAATAATAATTTCAGAAAAAAAGTTATGAATCTTAATTAGTTGACTTAATAAATGTATTGTAATAATTGCTATTTAACATTCCAGTACATTTAAAAATACATCTTCAAGAGAATGACGTTACACTACTTTGTTGTTGTTGGCCGTCCATACCTTGTTAGAATATTTATTTTTGTACTAATATTTTTTTAGCGGCTAAATTTTATTAGAAACTAGCAAGAAGTTAAAAAATAATTACAAAGAATAATTTAACAAATGATTTTGAAGCCTTCCTACATCTATTTGAGAACCACATAAACGATAAATTGACTAAGCTATAAAAAAGAAAAACTCTACGTGCGGGAGGACAGTTATTAAATAGGAGATCATAATGATATTTCTATATGGACCACAAAGCCACGTCCACAATGGACTCCAAAATAATCTTTTTTGGACGAGCAAGATGTAAACCATCTATTCAAAAAAAAAAGTTATCAATAGAAGTGAGCACGGGAGGGTAAAGATCTAGCCAAGTGAAAATCTTGAGCCAAAAAGAAGTTGCGAAGTTGCAGAACCACAAAATATAATTTTTCAACTCAAGCGTCATCAATATGATCTTTCACTCCAATTTATGTTTGTATAAATGTATATACATATACATGTAACTTTAAGAGTTTATATTCTATCGACGTTATTCCTTCATGTATAACATCTTGGCTTGAAATAAAAAGACTACTTAAACAAATATAAAATATGCAATGTACAACTTTCATGTAATTTAGTGCAATAAGCCAATAGCCTTAAGATATTACACAACACGATTCACGTGCCATTTACAACAATCAATCTATTCCGGTAATCCTTCTTCTTTCTATATCCTCGTGAGGACCGTATACATTTATCACCCCTATCTCGCCATCAAACCATTTCTACTTTTCTTAGAAGCCATCACTGATTGCTTGAGTACCTGTAAATGTGAAAATACCATCGTTGACCTCTTTCTGAGCAAACCTGAAATACACACTCCCAAATGTTTGCACCCAATTGTCATCAACTTCTCTACACTTCGTTTCTTGTGACGCTAGGCTTTTCTGTTTTACACAATTCTATCACCCTACCCACTTAATAAAATGCTTTTTTGTTGATACATCTAATTATTGTTAATGCTTTTTTGTGATCAGAACTTCTGTTTATACATATAAAAAAGTAGGCCCCAAAAAATAAAATGTACGAGTTAGTTACATGTAGAGGTGGAACAAACCGGGTTGGAACTATACTTTCATAAATAGTCATCAAACAAACTTTCAAAATGTTTTTTAAAGTTAGAAATTTCATCTTTCATAAAATTCGGGTCTACGTCTAACAAACCCAAATCGCAAGAAATGTTGTGAAGTAAAGTTTCAACCCCACTAACAATTACAGCCGATTTTAGAGCGGCGGAACAAGTTATAATGAGATACATTTTTTTTTAAATATTATATAAATTTGGCTTTCATTGGTTGTACCATGTGTTCAAAAATTGCCGCCCCTCAATTCAAAATCGTTAATTTTGGAACATATTAAAAATATTTAGTTTAATGCTAAACAACTAGTTGAATAATAAACTCCCGACAAAAAAGTAGTTGTTTGTTTAAAAACAACAAGCATTTTGATAATTAGTTGAATAGTATGTCAACTCGACTCTGGAAAAGGTGTAACCTGATTACGTTCTGCAAGAAGGTCATGAAACATTTTTAAAGTTTCTTTTTGTCTTAAAGCACTTTCAAACATATTACATGTCGAATTCCATCTAGTAGGTACGTCCAAATTCGGACCTAACCAAAGGGAATTCGAATCGACACAAAATTTCATATATATATATATATATGGTATCTAGCGTTACTTGAATTAAAGATATCACATAACATTTGTTTAAAGCTTTCTTTTATGTTGGCAATACAACTAACTCCATCTTGTACAACCAAGTTAATGATATGTGCAACAGATCGGCTATGAAAAAATACACCTTTGCAAACCGGTTTATATTTTAGTTGTAATTGTCCGACGGCGGCAGTGTTATTGGATGCATTATCAAAAGACATAGAAAATACTTTTCCTTCTAGCTTAAAACTTTTTATCACATAATCTAAAATTTTATATAAATTATCGCCGATATGCGGATATCTAAATAATTCAAACGCAATCGTACGCTTCATCATTTGCCACGTATGGGGATTAACCCAATGAGCGGTAACGCAAAGGTACGAATCCGGTGAACCATGTAGAGCCGTCCAAACATCACAAGTTAAATTTATACCCGTTTGTATACTTTCAAAACCTAAAATCATTTCATTTCTAGCCAATCTCCACATTTTAATAACATCGCGTCTAAGAGTTGTACGACTTACATCTGTATAACAAGGTTGGAGCGTTTCTTGGATGAGTTTTGTCAACCGCGGATTGTCGAAGTGGTCAAAAGGCAAGCTTTCTTGAATCACAAACTTTGGCATCCTATCCCGCACCAAACTCGCTTCGTATTGCCATATCGTAGCATCATTTGCCATTGTCGTTTGGTCATGCCCCGACCTATATTTCATCGCCTTATAATAGAGGTTTGCATGATTTTTTCAAAGTAGTATTACAAGTTTCCTTAAAAAATGCCCCACATTTCTTGCATCGAGCCTTTCTATTACCGTTCGACATTTCGTACAAGTCGTAATTGCACCAAATATCCGGGTTTCTTTTCGTCAATATGATAGAAACAACTACACCATTACTAGATGATTCTCCAACACCGACAGAATATTATGATGAACCACATGATGATGCCATTGAGTTTGAGAGAATGAGAGTATATATTGCGTTGTTTTTTTTTTTTTTTTTTTTTTTTTTTTTTTTTTTTTTGGTGTTTTGAGAGTGTTTTTATAATTTTAACAAAGGTTTGAGTGTTGTAAATAAACCTCAACATCTAACACATATTTATACTATTAAAATACACCAAAGGCTCCCAAAAAACAACCAAAAAGGACCAAAAACGACTATTTGGACGTTTTCAAACGGCTAGTTACAGGCTTGCAGCAGAGACAGAGTACCCGACGGGTAACATGATTTCGCGGCGGGTAGTGCTATTTCCCGGCGGGAAGTACATCTTCCCGGCTGGAACTATTCAAAGCCGGTTTGAAACCGGTTCTAAAAGCTGGAAACCCAAACCGGTTGGAACTGGTCGAACCGGTTTCAAACCGAACCAGTTTGACTCGCCAAACCGGTTTTTTTGTTCACCTCTAGTTACATGTGAAAATCCTATAAAGATAGCAGTGCAACTAGAGTTGGTTGTTTTTGACAAATACTAAAAGGCCCAGTCTAGCCCATATTATTTGTTTAGCTAAACTAAGGGGTCGTTAATGTAAGATTTATTGGGCTGAATAGCCTAAAAGGATTATTCGATCATTTACGTACCATGTTTCTTTAGAACTTAAAATTATTGAGTGGTGAACCGAGAGATTTATCCCACATCCTAAATAAAGCAGTCATCCCAATCCCGACAAAACTTTTTACAAAATTGCCCTCTACCCCTTTTGTGTTTTCTCCTCCTTGTTTTCTTGTAACCTATTTTGCAATTGGTTCTCTAGTCCAGCGGTATCCACGATCGCCTGCTCGTGCACCTTCGTAACTGCATCTGTTGACAACAAAACTTTCTCTATATTCTTTGCCACAACCGTCATGAATTCATAATCATCCTTGCAATCGTTGTAGTAAGAAGCTCTTCGTTCAAGTGATTCAAAGGTGGCAACTTGTCAGAATTTTTTTGTTCTGTTATTCCGATGACGTTTTGATCGAAGACAATTAATTGTGGTTGTTCCCATTGTGTTTTAAGGTTTCCGATGACATTTTACATTTTCGTGACATAAGGGTGGGATGATGGTGATAAAACTAATTTCTTAATTATCTCTATTTGCTTATAACGAAATGGACAATTTAACATTAAATTACATCATTCATTTTAAGTTCGATAATTTATTTAACATTGTGGTTTTATATAGAACTGTAAACTTGTATTTTTTTTGGCAACTCAAAGAAAATAAAAAGCAATTATAAGTTGTTGGTATTGTTGAAAGATTTTTGAATTTTAGAAATTAAAGGACAGTAACGGAAGTAAAACTTGAACAACATTTACAAAGCATTTTATAAACCCCTCTAGGGATCCAAATGCATACATATAAGATTTAAACACAATCATTGACGGTTTCAAGAACTAAAACCTTTGAAGCCTTTGAAACTTTCTTGAGAAATTGATGTGGATGAAAAGCAAGGAGCCAACCTCCTTTTATAGTAAGTCCACACCAAACAAAATACCAACACCAAGGGGATGCTAGTCCTTTTATTCTTGAACTAAAAAATCTTGAAGGTAAAAACCGATTTTCCTTCCTCCAAGAGTGTTATTTGCATCTTTTTTTGTTTTGTTTTTTTGTTTATGAGAGAACTCTAACTATTAGAGATAAAAAATTCAGCCAACTTCCTTTCAACCAAAAGCAAGTATTTAGTCATTTAAATGTGTATTTTTAACCACACAAAGGCCATGCAAAGTTATGATGATTCTTAATAAGACTTACATGCATGCCATGGGAAAACCAATAACCAAGGCCAACTATTGGCCCTTTGTTTTTAGTCTCCTTTGGCCATTCACCAAGAGAAGGGGAGGAGGAGGAACAATCCCAGCTCATAAGTGGACCCCACATACACTTAAACACTTCTTTTATTTAACCTTTTATTTTAGTGTTTTAATACTAGGTGCATACATACATTATGTATACAGTTTTAGATACAAATATATATTGTTACTAGAAACATTATTATTCATATGAAATAATTATTTTCTCTATAAAATATATAAATACAATAGCCGATAACGTTTAATTTGAATCAAATTCTCATAAACGTATATATGGTGTCTACTTGCTATTGTGTGTGACCCTTGAGATTCGTGTATCATTAGCAATGTTATTTTATAGTGATTCTTGAGCATATAGAACCAACATAAATATGCTAGATTTTTAGACATTTTACGTACATATTTTAATCTTTGGATTAGATGATAAATGTTAATTAGAAAGTAATCAACATTTATAAATTAAATGAATTTTATCGCTTATAAACACTTAATCTAGACAAATTTGGAGACTATTGTACTAGACAAAACAACAAGGCAAGCCAGGAATTTCATACCATCTATGAGATTCCTACAAATTTCCATTCATTACTTCATGACAGTCTACCCTGAAATACCTCGACACTCGGATGAACAGAAGACATTTTTCAACCGTGTTCGTCAATTCCGAGGTAAGTGTGGTTACTTAACAATTGAAGGTATGAAGATTCTTGAAGCTGTGTTGGGATATGGTGATTTGGAGTCAGGGAGTGTGAGTGTATATAGGAATGAGCATTATCCTCGTCAGAGATGGTCAGATCCGATTGTTTAACCCAAAGAAGTTTCATATACAACTTAAAGGGTTATACCTAATTTGCCTCATAAGTAGTTACATCACCTTACATTTAGTAAACCTAATGTAAAGCTCATTATGGTGGTCTCGAAGCGTAAAATATGTCAAGTTCTAAGTCTACTACAAGCCACAGACACACTTATACAAGAAACAAAAACAAGCATAAAAGATGCATGCTATTAAACAGGCTCAAGTTTCCTCATGAAATTAAATGAATATCAAGGTATAGATGTGCTAGGCTATGCAACCACTTAAAAACAATTGTTAAAAAATTGATATAAAGGATAATCATGTTTAGAAAAAGCATTTTCAAGTATTACATTTATGTTCTTTATTGTATTAATTAGGTGATTATGAAAATGATGTTGCAAAACTCATCAAAAACGGACGAAACGAATAAAAGGGAACAAATTCAACACAAGAGGTTTCGCTCGCGATTTAATCATCCATTTGATAATTTTATGGAAATTGTCATTTATCAACCTCAAACTAAACATTAGAAGATTACGATCGCGTGAATTCAAGAACCGCTAAAAGCGGACGAGAAACGAAGAAGTTAGAGCGAAAACAAGCAATGAACAAAGTACGATCCCGCACACAAGCACACGACCCCGGAGATACGGGCCGCACCAACCGTATACGGCTCGGTTTGAACAGTATACAGCTAAAACGAACCGTATACGGTTCGCGCGCCCCGTATCTCATTAAATCTTGCATCTTTATACAGTTCGCACAGTACGGGTCGATTTTGTGAAGGTCAAATACGTTTCGGATGGTCAAAATACAGTTCGGGAACTTGCATGTATATACCAACCTCCTCCTACAACCAAATCATCATAATCCACTTACGAATACTTCCAATTAGTTGTTTCTCTCTCTAAGCTTTCTCTTTCTAGATTAGGAATTAATTATTATTAGTTTAGTAATTAATTAGAAGGTGCAAATGAAGAAGAATTGTAATATGTTTGGGATATGATCGGAGTCCAACTCTTGTAATTTCAAGTTTCTTACGAACTCGTTATAATATACGTTTATCTCTTTCATTTATCTATTTTAATTACAATGTTTAATACTCTTGTTATTATGCTAGATCTAGGATTTGCCATGATTAGCGAGTAGTTACCTTGCGTGTTTGTTATGATGTAGTTAGTTAATTAATTATGGGATAACGTTACGCTATTTAATTAGAAACGTAGTGTTTTAATTATGATTTCTATTTATGATTTTAAACCTTATAATAGATATCGTCTTTCTACCAATGAACGTGATTACAACTTTGATATTAAGAGTTCGTGAATCTTAATACAAAGTAATTAATTATCTATGTTTTGGTTTAATTACAACACTACGTAACCATCATAAAAGTACATTGTAGATTACAATGGAAACACTACAAGTGGAATACATCGTAACTACTATGGAAAACACCATGAGTGGCATCGTGAAGTACTTAAGCTATATAATAACTATGGTCTAAGATTACGACACGATATGTTCACCGTAACGGTATGTCATAAGATTACTATGGAAACACCAATAGTACATAGTAATTATTATGGAAATATCTATGAACAAACATCGTGTAAGTACTCAAAGCAATGTAACAACTAATTAATAGTTGATTTACATTGTCAACAACCATATGACGTTTTCTAAACACGGTTTAAGCTTGAATCTATGAAAATACTGACAATAGATTACATAGCCAAAAGCTTAGGGATTCCTTGGTATATTTTGAAAAGATTGTTTTAAATCATAAATATAGCTCTTAAAGTGCCCAAATACAAACTCAGTTTATAAATATAAAACGAAAAACCAAGAATCAACAAGTATTATATTTTCATGTCTATCACCTTTAGATTTTACTAAAGCTAGGAGAGTAAATTAAAACACCAGACCTTAAGGTTATATCGGTTGTTATGCGGTGTTAAGAACGATCAGATGTACAAATGGTTCTTGCTACTTTATTCATATACCCTGGAAAGTTCATGTTCCAAGAAGGGTCATTGTTCCCATAACCGAGCAATGTTGAGAGTTGAGCAATACTTTTCCGATCAGAATCATTACGACCTAATTCTGGTGACATGCTAATCGATTAGTAGGGAATTTAGCGTCTACACTAGTAACCATAAATTTAACCAAGTCAATAAGTTACCTGATGAACATTTCTGTTAAATACAACTTAAAATGCATTATTCCATAATATAACTAACGAAGTCATAAAAAAACACCGCTCCGTTATTATATGCATTTACATTACTTTTTATTTGCTTTGCCTTAGTATAATTAAAACCCAAAACTCCCCATTTGCTAAACACCCTCACGTGTTAGAACACATTCGCCGGAAACATTTCAGTTTCAATTCTATTAGTGTTTAAGAACGACACCTAAGTCATACTCACCTCTTACTAACCCTAGTACGTAGTCAGTAATTTAGGATACCCAACACTACAAATATAAAACACCCATTGATTCTCTCATTATGTCACCATCCGAGAACAACTATAACCCACAACGACACGCCACAATAAACCGACCGTTTGGCGAGACATCACCTCCCCATACTTGAGTTGTACAATGCCCTCATTGTACACAAAAGAAATAGAACTGAGAAACTCCCATAGTAATATCCAAAATATAATAGCTCGGAGTTTCATTGAAAAGTTGCTGAAGAGGGCTGCTATAACGAAGGAGCACCAAAAAGAGAATCCACAATCAGACTAACTACAACAAACAAAAATGAAAATGCAAAAGTGAAGCAAAAACGGTTGGTCTCCCGAACCAGATATCTGAGTCATCCACTGACTACAAATCCAAAAGAAAAAATAGTGGAACCTGATAAAAATAAGTGATATCGCGTAAAAAGTCACGTTTTTACATACAATATCTTGTTCCATTTTACCAAATAATCAACTTAATAATTCAAAAAAATGAATTAATTTTCCTGATTTTGTTTATTAGGTAATTGCGTAGACGATGCAAAAAGAATAGCTATAAACGAACGAATAACGAAGATTCTAGAGCAAAAATGAAGAACCAAGAATTAAAGACTCATTGCACAAGAGTTACGATCCTGCTCAAGATACAAAATGACCCACACACATGATTGGTTGCAGCCAAGAACGGCCATGAAATGACCAAGTACGAGCATGACATGCCCAAGTACGTACGACTATATGACGCTAAGTTACTATAAAGAGTTTGCATTTTCACGGTCATACAAGAATGGTTGGTTTTTGTACACTTCAAGAACGAGCAAATGGACAAGAACAGGCGTGGCAACTGGTCTGTAAATACTAAGCTCCATAAACCTTCATCATCATCCCTTTCTTTCATTCTATTTCCATATCTCTCTCTAAATAATACTTTCTCTCTCTAATTGATTATTAATCACCATTTGGACTAATAATTAATTAAGAGACTAGCTAAGAATTTTAATGAATTGTACGGAGGTGCTCTAGGAGACTGCGATTTAACAAAGTTATTTACGCCTTATTAGGTTTTAATTTTTAATCTATCTTCGCGTTTATTTTAACATGTCTTATTATTGTTATTTTAATTATTTAATGCATGCTAGACTTACCCTAGATATGCTAAATATTTTTATGTCTGCTATGATAGAAGTTTATGTTAGCATAGTTATGTAATTAATTGTACTGTTACGTTGCTTATATAATAATTAATTAAAGGGCTTAGGTTATTCTGCACATTTTGATTAAGAGTCTGATTAAGAAAAGACTTAGTCAGAAAGTAGTAAGGGGGCTTTGGATGATAACGATGAGAGTGATGGTGATAATGGTTATACGTTTGGACAACATAACTTGGTTTCTAGTCCAATTGAACTGAATGAAGAAGATAATGCAGAGGAGAAGTTCAGGTAACAGAGATCTAAGGAAAGAAATGAGGGAGTCCCCACCACGCCTCGCTGGGTTACCACATATGTTACTAAGAGTCATGTGTTGACACCTTATTGACAAATGCACTTGAACTTCCTAGCTACTCAATGTCTCTCAACAGGATATTGTTTCATTCCATGGAGAAAAAATGCATCATCTATCAACATCTCTATTAAGGAGTGTTGATATTGAATCAGGTGCACAATCCTTTCCCGTCCCCACTAGGTCACGATCGAGTCTAGAGCCTCAAAAGTCGTATGTTAAACGTACTAAATCTAGGACATAAGCATCTTCTACTGATCTTCGTGATCTAGCTATCGATCTTTGTGAATCGACCAGGACTTTCGTAGATGCATCACAAGCTTATGTTAATTAGGGATCGGAAGGAAATCCTATCAACGCTAATATCACGCCAACATTGAACGTATGTCATATTGGTGCTTCCTCTATGGATCCACTGATTGTGCAAACTGAAAACCCAAGTGGTTTAGGAGTTAACTTACCCTATGTTACTAAGGTATATAAAAATATATGATACTTGCACGACTGCTAAAGGAGTCACAAACTGCCGAGGATGTTGATTTGATATCATTATTTGGACGTCAAACTGATCAATCATCTATTGCATCTCTTACTAGTCAAGTTGCTAAATTAACATCTCAACATGTGAAGCTCACATAAACTGTCAAATACTTAAACAGAAAAATCAAGCGCCTTGAATCTTGTCAATCTCAGGCTTTGGGGACCAAACGGTTACATGATGATCAAGATGATGAGAATCTTGAGGGGGAGAACCAGACTAAGAGATTGAAGGTACACTCAACTTTAGTAATAAAAGAGACGGTAACACAAGAACCTATGAATGGTGGTAGTGGGAAAGGAAATGAAGGAATGGAGAACGTTAAAGAAAGGGAAATATGATAATTAGCTTAGATGGTGATGTGATTATATCTCAAGAGAATGTTTTTACAGTTAAAACGCATGATAACACGCTCACCTTAGTTTTTAAGGAGTGAAATAATGGAAAGGTAAATGAAGATAGTTATAAAGGAATAGACTATGAGGAGAATCGGTAGGAAATATCCATGAAATTGTAAGTAGTATATATAAAGGTGAAGATTCTTCAGGAGAAGATAGTTTCGAGGGTTGGTGGAATCAACAAGTTGATAAAGGTGAAGATGAACAAGTTGTGCAATTAGAAAAAGAAAATTTGTCCACCTCTCAAGCTCAACAAGAAAATGAATTAGAATAGTCAGATCACTGAGAAGTCAGATATGGGCAAATAATAGAAGGAAGATTCATCATGACGACACAAATGCACTACAAAAGAATCAGTGTACCTTACTTAGAAGATAAAGTCATCAAGATCTGGTGTAAAAAACCCTATAAATTGAATGAAGCAATTAGTTTGTTGAGTTGATCACTTTTCAGAAGATAAAAAAAAAAGAATATATTCATATGATGAGGAGTATTAAACTTGCCGAATTTAGAAGACATTGGTATCCAGTCTTCTATTTGCAAAGAGCTGACACTAAAAAATATTTCTTCGAGGAAGCTGATTTTATATTTTTGAGCCGAGATGACTTGGAGTTCCTCTATAATGAATTGAGAATGATGACTGTCAGATGCTGAACAACAGGGATAGCTCTTACAGTTCTCAAACAATATCTCAGAAGCAAAGTTGGATTATTATACATTGAAAATCTTTAGATGGGTCTAGAGAGTCATCAACGCAAAGTAAACTCGACTAAGACAAATCAGCTCTTGGAAGGTGTTCAACAAATGCATGTGTATACGATTGTGATGAAACTAAACCATGGAATAGGGTATCAAACAAACAAAGATGAAAAGAAGTTCTTGCGTTTCTTAGAACTGGCAAAGTAGTCTGACGGAACTCTTAAGATAATCAAGGGTGATTTGTTAGGCAAAGTACAAAAAGATGAAATTGCAAGAACAACTGGTAAAGATCTAGAGTATCGATTGAAAGAGGTGTTTGAAAGAGATAGAATAACTAAAGTTGTGAATTTACTTGAAGAAATGGATTGCCTTTAGAAATTTTTTTTGACAGTTTGAAAAATGGTTTGACATCTGATATAAATGTGTGTTCTCTTCAAATTTAAAATGCTAAATCCTGAGAGGAGATTGTAGAAAATATAATAAAGGATTTAGCATAACGAAATAAGTTGTAATATTGTAATTACCTTATGTTTATAATACTTGTAATATACAAGTATATGTGAATTGTAAGAGGTATAAATACCTTACTTATACTCACAATAAATAACCTTTTGACCATTTTGTATTCGCTCTTCATATCAATATACCTACACTGTTCTATCACTACAATTTATATAGTCTTACAAACGTCATTTTAGATCTTTACAAACCTAACGAAAAAGAACACCAAAGACCACCTAAACATACATGACCAAACCCAAAAAAACCCAAAAAAGAAAAAGAACACCAAATACCACCTAAACAGACATGACCAAACCCAAAACTAGATCTCATAGATAGAATCATAATTAGATTCATCTCAAGACACTATCCAACATCCTGCGAACCTTTATGAAGCTCAAATCGATAACACTACTTTAGTCGACCACAATAAGGATATTTTTTTCAGTCCTTTCCCCGAATGTAATTCAATGATCCACATGTTTTCTCTGGGTCATGATTTGTACACAGAGACTTTTGCTTTGTGCACATGTATTTTATACAAATTGACAACTTTACCCTTTATTTGACTCGACCTTTTTTCCGGAAGTTGACCTTCAAACTCCACAACACAAAGACTTCAATTCTTTTCTCCATCTCACAACCTAAATTGCAACCTTGTAAACCGCTTCCGCTTTCTTACTTTCAGATATCTCAGATATAATTCATTTCGTCAAAAGTAATCAAATTTATTACGATTTGAAGAAGGAGATGACCGTCGTTTGGTTACTCGAAATGCTTCTCAACACAGAGACTTTAAGTCTTTCTCTATCTCACAGTCTCACACATACACCAAACATCCAACATTAGTTACTCCTTCAATAACGCCACGAACAAGATTGAATACACAAAAAGGTTGAATCAAAACCATTGAAATGAATTAAAAAAAGAACAGGAATTTACAAAAATAAATTAAACAACTTCATCATATACACATAAATCAATTGGATAACACAAAAAATACACTTTTTCGATTTCTTTTGTCATCGTAAAAAAGCGAGATATGAATAGCGTTTAGTAGCAGCCTCTTATCAATCAGGATTATGAATGAATTTGGGGGAAATAAAGTTCAAATCATAGTGGTAGATGTGTAGCTTAATCGATGCAGGGATGAAGTCCAACGCAAACACACCTAAAATGGAAGAGAGTGGAGAAGGGGATCGTCGGGTGCGACAACTTTTTATATGGAATTAATACTTTACTCTGGTTCATTTTTTCAATGGCTGGTTAATCTTTCGTTTTTAGATCCTATGATCTAATTTGTGAGTGAATGTATGTTACAAGGTACATGAGGTATGAAGATGGTGAAAAAATGGGTTGGGTGCGAGAGAAAGGTCAAGTGGAATGGGGTTAAAGGGCCAGACTACTAGCCCACCATGCGTAGACGGTAGATCTACTTTGTGAATCATTCGGCCCATTACCATTAACAAGCCTTTCCTTAAAATGATCTATATTTTCGTCTTGTTTTCCATGAGTTAAACCAGGCCCAAGCCCATCTAGCTGCCTTAGACTTGTTTTTAGAAACCTTGAAGTCAGGAACCGAATCGCCAATAACGGCATTCGGAACTCGTCTCGAGAAATCTTGATTTTCGCCTTCATGATCATGCGTCCCATCGGAACTCCAATTGGCATGATGAGATATATGTTTTCGAGGTGATGACGATTCGAAACCCACCACAGCTTTGTCGCCGGAACCACCATTAACAGCTTTGACGTAAAAGTTGTCTCTAATGAAGAATCCTCTGAGACCTTGATTTGGGAAACGTTTCCGTCTACTCTGATATACAATCAATAATATCCATTATTGAGATGAGAATTCCCGTATATCAACACAATAACTTCACCTCAACTGCTTGCAAGAAGAAGGTGGTCACACTGTTTTCGGGTATTGACTTACCTCGACCAAAGTTCTTATGTGTTTACACATACGCCTCCATCTACATCTCTTTGTGATAATTCATTCTTCATCATCACTCCCCATCTTCACCAAAACCCCTAGTCTGATGGTTCTTGGTTATCTCTTCAACTTTTGTTGGAGGTTCTTTTTCTAATTTAATTTAATTTTAATTTAAAATAAAATAAAATAAAAATAAAAATAAAAATTAATTAATGTTCGAATTATACTCAAAAAATAAAAATTAATTACCACGGTGAATACACATATTTAACCACTAAACAGAAACACGTGTAATTACATTTCTCCAAGAAGAATATTTGATAGATTTGGAGAATCACAAATAGATTATAAGTATAGGAATCCAAGCCGAATCATTTGCATGCTATTCACGTGACCACGATTGATATCGATTTACTATTTCTAATTCATAAAGTTGAATTACAGTCATCTTACCATATTTCAATTATTATAGAGTATTTATTATTTAATTAATTATATATAATTAATATATGATTTTATTAATATCTACACAAATGGATTAATTCAAATGTCAAGTGGTCCCCTCACATCTTAGTACCATATAAACACGAAATTTATCATTCTTGTTTGATTTATATAGTTGTTTTTTGTTACATAACACAATTTGCTTTTGTAAGTGTTAAGAAGAGAACAAAAAAGGAACTATTTAACATTCCAAAAGCCCTTAGATCATTATAGTTCCCCAAAAGTAAAATGTGTTACTAGAAAGTCGTATTGTTGTAAAGAAGTTTCTTATTGGATAGCCTTAAAGGAATTACGATGAAATTATTACACGACATCGTAGATTTAAAACGTTGTACATTGGATTTAGCAAATCAACCGAGTCAATGGGTATGATTAACTCTTTATATCCATGATTTACGGATTTTTTTGACGTTTGGTCGTGGATTAAGCTTGATATCCAATAAGATAACGAAACAATGTCACCTGGTAAAATCAAAGCCAAATTAATCAACGTTGCCCTAATAAAGGACGACAAAAACTTTAGTTAAAGATCTTAATGATACAATGGACCGTTGTTAGATTCTATAATGAGTACGACAAACTGTAAAACTCAAAGATTTTGAACACGAACGAAGCAAATGATCATTGTTATCTTTTTGACCAATTGATATGTGCTTTAAAAAGGTTATGAAATAGGCTTTTGCAACATAACACTTAAGAGTCATGATGGAGTAGTGAGACCCTTATGAAATCATACAAGACAATACAACAAGCCACTAAAAGCACATGTCTTTATGTAAATGACATTATAGTTTCTCTTTACAGCCAATACGTATACATAAAGTCAGTTGTGTGAGTTAATATGTTTTGAAGTAGATTAGATTGACAATCACACAACTTATCTGACCAATGATGAATAAGTTTGATAGATCAATAATTTAATGTAATAATGATGATCTCATAGATGATGGAGGTATTGTGCGACATGGAAATCGTGTAATATTATTGATTTTAATTTAACGGGATGATATATAGAAAGGCCGTTGATAAAGTTTAACAAATGAATAGATTCATGAAAGACTAACAAAATTATAGAAAACGGTTTGAAATATAAAATTTAAAATTGTTGGGGGGGACAAAATATGGTAGTAAAAGGAGGGGTTTAAGTGGTAGTTGTGGGATAGAGAGGTGACAGTAGAGTAAAAGCTGCATGGGAAGAGGGACTTGCACTTTCCAACTATGTATTTCAATTGTTTATTTATTTATGTAAACTATTTTAAAAATATACATCAAAATTGGGTAAAGATATTAAATTTTGAGCAAAAAAGACTGAAAGGCTGAGAATTAGATTCGAACACCACCCACATCTCCCTTTTAGCTACGTACCCGTTGACCCCACTTCCCTACATGTGCCACCTTACTTTTATCTTCTTTTTTACACCACTCCATGCATATTATTAATTATATGTATAAGTATATGTATATGTATAATTACTCCGTATATAATGACATAATAATTCGCTGAATGTTTTAGAAAAATCACACGTTGATCGATTTGTGGAATGGTAGGTGTCGTTTTAGCATCTTGTAATATCGTTTTCTACTCTTCACTAAGGTCATTTTGATTATAACAAACAAAAGGTGCTAATATTTTATCTTCTATTAAAGTGGTATTGAATAACGAATTAAATATTCCATATTTTATTAAAATGGGTTTGTCCATGATTTTAATCTATATAATCAAAAAATAAAGATTGGTTTTCACCACTAGTTAGGTACTACGATGAGAATATCTCTCAATAATTCCTTTTAAATTGGAGATAGATAGAATGATGTCGTTTTGTTCTTATATTCAAATTATATTTTATTAAAAGAATTTATAAAATAAACTATTGGAAGTAATTAGTTAATTAACTCTACATTTTCGATTTTTTTTATAGTGGAAAAATCATTCTCAAGCTTTTTGGTAGGAGGGGGAAAGGAATAGAAAGGAATGGAAAGAAACGAAAAAGAATGAGTTTTTAGTTATAAATCTTTTCTTTCCAATTTTGAGGTGATTGTGAAGGAAACAATAAATCTAACTATTTTCCTTTAATTTCTTATACTTTCCTTCCGACTCGATAATACATATGAGTTATTTAATATTACATTCATTTCCATCATTTTATTTTCTTTTCTTTTTCATTCCATTCTTTGCCACTCAAATAAAAAAAACTCGAGAACACAATATTAAACGAGAGTGAAATGAAGAGTTTAATCATTTTTAATAGTTATTTTATGTAAGTCGACAATTTTTGAAACTAAAAATTAATAATGTGAACAATTAAAATGAGATGAAGAAAGTAATTAGTTTTTTCTAACTTCTACGTTAAGTACACATGTTAAAATATCGGCAACTATGTTTTCTTTAATTTCAATTTATAAAAGTAGGTTCGTATTAGTTCTGACTATTCCCCCTCTCTTCTACTAAATTTGCTTGCTATTTGATTCATACAAATTGGTCGAAGAAAAAAAGGAAAGGATATACAGAATATATATGTATGTACTTTAGTAATGAAATTTTGTTAGGACACGGATCAGCTAAACGTACCATATTATTGTATTTATCTACGATTAATTGGTGGCATGCGGTGGTTAGATGTGTAGTCTGGTGGATTTAGAAGGCCAAAAACGGTTTTCAAGCAAAGATCGAAGCAGTTGTTGGCGAAATTATTATAACTTCGTTTTTGTGGATTTATTTAAAATGGTCAAGATTTCGTGGGCTAATCGAAGTTGTAACTCTCAATATTTATGTAATCAAGTGTAATGACTCTTTTGGAGTCTCGTTGCTAGTTTCTTGCTAGCTGCGAGCTTAATAAAGCTCTGTTTGATATTAAAGGCAAATATCAATATTGAAAGTCAGGTGTTGAAAAGCATTTGTATGTTTGTAACGAGAGTTTTCTAAGTCGTCCGTTGCAGTGGAGTATGTATAGATTACAATTATAAATATCTATGGGTAAGGCAAAATATTATCCGACTCAAATCTAAATCGCTACATTCTATCTTATCAATGAATGTCGTATGAATTCACATATTTTAGTTCTACTCATCAACCTTTTTAAGTGTACGATTCATATAACTTTTGGTGCCACGCGATACAAGTAAAAGTTTGGCCGCAACCAAAATTATATTGTACTTAGTTTAACTTCAAGTTAATACTCAAAGAGTGATGTATATATGTTATATCTATAGTAGAAACATATAGCTAAAATTTAGTAGATCTCTGAAACATATAATTAAATAAATAAGAAAGTAAACGTATGACATGTTTATAGGCTATGAAAATCATTTTACCACTTACACATAATTATATTATTTTAGAATAGTAAGATGATAACTTAATAGAAAAACAACACTTTTAAAAATCGATACCATCACATTTAACATGCACATATATATAAAACATATGATAGGTTGCTGTTTCTTTTGTCTTATTGTTATGAACTTTTGTAGTTAATATTGTATTATTTTAGGGAAAATCATCAAAATACTTTAAAAAGTTACACTATATAAAATTATACCCTTCAAAATTAAAAATTGCAAAAATTTATCTTCACATACAAAACGCAAAAAGCCACACGCAAAATGCAAATTGCGTTTTGAAGGTTAATGTTTATTGACACTCCACATTGATTGTAAATTTAATGAATTTGAAATTGAAATTAAAAGTCAAATAAGTGTAGATAGTCAAAAGTGATGATTGATTTTTTATTTTTTACGTTTTACGTGTGGGGGTAGTTTTTTGAAATTTTGAGTTTTGAAGGATACAACTTTATTTAGGGTATTTTTTAGTGTATTTTGATAATTTTCCCATTATTTTATCATATAAAGCACATATAAATTAATGAAAACCTATTTAAATAGTAATGAAAGTTTGAAACAAAAAATTTGCAAAGCAATCCTTTAGTTTCTTATGTTAGAACTATATGATATAAAATATAACTATAAATATCTTTTATTATAAGCACTAGTTACAAATGTTTATATTTAAATTGTAAAGTTTCTAATAATCAAATTTCAATGTTTATAACAATCAACAACATAAATTGATATCTTATTTTGCTACTCAAACAACACTCATTTTAGTTATTGAATGTGCATGTTTTATTAATTTAATAATTTCATTACAAGATGACTATTCATCAGCTAAGCTATTTAAAGCATAGTTTCATTTAGCAAGGCTAAATGTTTATATGCATAGTTTCGTTTAGTTTTGCTAAATGTTTATATAGAAATAATGTTGTAATTGTTTGGTATTTCTCTACAATAAAAATGATGATGATGAGTTCCTGATTTAATTCCAACTAGGTGGCCGGCTACTTGTTTGAATCATTTGAACAGATCAGATGACAAGGTGTTATATGTAGAAAGAGAAAAGAAAAAAATGAATGGACTAAATTTGTGTCAATTATACGAGAGAGCAGAGAGACGGCTTGCCGGAGATGCTTAGGTAACCGTGACGTGGCCAACACTTTATTTAGTGGATGAATTAGGGCCAGGAAGGATAACCAAATGATATATCTATTTTGTTAAATCCCGTAATTAATGGACCAAATTAGGGCAACATTATTAATTTATTAATAAATAATAATAAATCCAAAACTAAAATGATCAAGCAAAAAACTTTCACCTACAACCTAATACGTAGATTTAGTACCGATAGTCTTCGGATTTAGTCGTAGTAGTACAAAGCTTGAAAAAAAACTAATTACAATATTGGTGTAAATAACACATTTGCCAATATTATTATTAATAAAATTGCCACTTATGCTAAAATCATACTACTATATTATTTCATTTGTTAGATATATATTTTGTCCATGTTACTGTATATAAGTGCTTATATGTATATTGATTAATGGCTAGGAAAATAAGAAAAATTGTATTGTTTCCATAATTTATAATAAAACTGTTACTAGAAAGTATATTCGTTACTTTGTATTACAATAAGAAATCATTAATATTTTTGGATTTCGTTATATCTTTAAGTTAGCTATATTCATTTAGATTTCTTTATATCATGTGTTATTTCAATCTCTTTCTTGCAACAATGTTTCATATATGATTGTTACACAATATTCTTATATATACATTAATAGTACTTTTTTGTCTATGCAACCTTTACAATATAACGAAATAAAGTCTGTTAATCAAAGTTTTAACTATTTTCCAGAATGTTCCAAACTTATTATATTATAATACCAACATCACAAAGCCCCCGTGTGAAAAGAGGTTTAAAATCTAGTATATTATAGCGTGTGTTTTTTTTTCTTTTGTTAAATAAAGTGATATCTATATTATTTATTAAGGATGACAATTTAAATCGAGAAACATTGACGGTTAGTAATTAGTTAATTTAAACCCGGCCTAACTGAACAAATGAGTTGATTATCTCAAGCTCAAGTTGACCTTGAACAAAAATACTCATCGTTCGAAAGGTATCTTAATTTTGAGTCAAACGGATCGATCAAACTTAATAAGTTTGACGAACATAGTTTATATAATCAAAACTTTAAATTAATTTCATTAATAGATTTGAACCACCTACCGTAATAATAAGTGAGCTTATGCAAGCTCTATCATAAACTACTAAGCTCTATCATAAACTATGAAGCGAGTTTATAGAGTTCAAGTATGAGTTCGTAAAACAATTTTCAATAACTAAATGTACATCGAGTTCGAGTTCGAACAATAAAAAACATTACTCAAACTCGAGTATGAACACAATTTTTTACTTCATTTGAGTTCGAATCATAACTCGATCCAAGTAAGTAATAAATGAGTCAAGCCCAAATTTGATGAAATTCACTCAACTCGGGTCGTTAGCAGCCCTAGCTACACCCGACGTGGTCAAATGTCAATCTTCGAATACGTACTCCACTATTTTAAAAAAAAATTATCCACATTTCTATTTTTGGTTGTTTCAAAATAATTGATCATTTCATATTTCAACTAATCAAAAGATTCTTTAGTGAATAAAGATATTATTTTATTGACTAAGGATGTAATTAGTGTACCTTTCTAAAACTTTGTATAATTTTTATAGATATTTATCTTGAAACGATTAGAGCAAAATTTGAACTCAAAAGCCTTGTTAATTGAGCTAAAGAAATGAGATGTCATGGAACGAAACATTTATCAATATCAAGTGATCATGTGTCCCGAAGATAAATAATAGGCTGTGACATAAATATGATATTTGAACTTAAAACTTCAAGTTAATTTCCAACCAATCGCCCATTTATGTAGAAGGACCCATTTATATAGAAGGAAGATAGTACAAAGTTTGTGGGCATTATAACAAACATAGTATAACAATAAGCTTAAGAATTAAGAAAGAAGAAACCCTAGATATATATTAGGAAGACAAAAAGAGAGAGTGGGTTAGGAGTATGGAACAAAAATAAGTAAACACAACTCATCCTTCTCTCTTCAATTCTCGATCCCTTCTTCTTTTATGTTTCCAGGCTCCTATCTCTCTCTGTGAAAGTTCTATTATTATTGATGTGATCCTCGACCATACTTTTACAAAAGAAAGAAAGAGAGCTTTCAATTAGAGACCACCCCACTTGATCATATGGTTTTCTCATCACTTCCTTCCTATCTAGATCATCCCAATTGGCCTCAACAGGTAATTAATGTCTAGTTTTAATTTCTTTAATTACATATACCTTCTTCAACATAAAACAACCATAAAGTTTATTACTTGATGATATAAAATTAAATAAAGACAATTAATGATTTCATATATTCCTTGTGTTTTTCTGCTTTATATTTTCTTGTAGAATATTCTCAAGTCTTGATTACTTTCTTGCTTTTACAGCAGCCAACTGGAGGTCATGGTGCTGGTAGTGGTGGTGATCATGAGATTTCTCAGCTTCCTCCACCACTTATTATGCCGCCACCTCCAGCGCTGGTAGGTGGTGGAGATGGAAGATTGGTACAAATATCTGGAAGGATGACAAAGCTGCCCCATCAGCCAGATACAGCTATGAAATGCCCTAGATGTGAATCTACTAATACTAAGTTTTGCTACTTCAATAATTACAGTCTGTCCCAGCCACGTCACTTTTGCAAGACTTGCCGGAGATATTGGACAAGAGGTGGCGCGTTGAGGAGCGTCCCAGTGGGTGGTGGTTGTCGGAGAAACAAGAAGAGTAAGGGATCAAGGGGTTCTAGGTCAAAGTCTCCTGCAACTACCACTAGCTCAACAAGTAATACTCCAATATCTCCCAATAGTTCCACCACAGATCATACAATATTAGGGCATTTGCCTCCCAACAATAGACCTCCTCAATTTCCAATTTTGCCCCCTTTGCATCACTTTGGAGGTGGGGATCTTGGATTAACATTTGGTGATGGGAATGCAACTCATATGGTCAATCTCGGTCATGATAGTAATTATCTTAGTAGCAAATTTGCTCAATTTCCATTTTTGGAAGGTGCTAATAATGTTGGTATGTATGGTGAAGGCCCATCGAACTACGGTGGACAAGTTGGAGGGATGAAGATGGAGGAAAATCATCATAATCAACAACAACATCAGGGAATGAATTTATCAAGAAACTTTCTTGGTATTTCAGGAAATGATCAGTTTTTGGGTACTAGCAATGTTGCATGGGGTACAACTGATCTAAGTGGTTTCACTTCTTCTACTACTACCACCCATCTCTTGTGATTTACATTGTTTTCACATCTTTCCATATTAAGCTTGCATCGTTTTCACTACCGTGCACTAAAAGCCATGTGCATTGCTAGAGATTGAAGTATTATCATTCGATGCACAATCTAAAAGTAAACTTCGCGTGCAACAGAAAATGGGTTGCTCATGCTGGCCGGTGTGAAGGATTTCTTGGAAGCCCTAGGGCATTGTGGCTTAATTCTAGTAAAATATATACATATAAGTTTCTTTGTTTTATTAATTGTTGAGGTTATATTTGTAAGGTTTTTAAGTACTGCTAGCATGTGCTTTAATTTCTTTTATATGTATCTTTGTTTATGTCAATCACTTTAGTTCTTTAATTTCGTATAAGTTTACTATCAATTAACTTTGCTAACATACCCATGTTTAGCAAAGGACAAAGGGTTAAGAAGACTTCTGATTCGTTGCCGCTCAAGATTCTATAGGGTTTTGAAATGTAACTCACCTTCTACACGAACCATTTGGTAGATTCAAACGTGATAGTAATAGTTTTATTTGAAATGAACAGGTCTCGTATAAAGATAAAAAGAAAAGGGAAAGAGGGAATTTTGTAAGTGTGCATAATTTGTGTTTAATTCGAAGGTCATAATAATGATGAGTTCATGATGTGTGTGTAATTGCAGATAACAAATGTATTTGGGAATTATACCCTTTTAATAATGAAAATTTAGTGCAAAAAACGTACGAGATGTTCTTGGTTTCATTCTATATGATACCAAAATCATCTTTACATATTCTTGGTGAAAGTTTCTTCATAAATGTAACCACTTACAGCCATTGACTATGACCAATGTCTTAACTCAAGGTAAAAAAAAATCTCTCAGCATTCCCTCCAACTACTATCTTCTAGAAAGTCGAATGTGTTGTTTAATTAGTCTTATATTATAGTACTATCTTTTTCTTTTTTTAAGAATCAAAAGTAGCTCAATATGTAAGGGAGAATGCTCATAGTACACGGAGTATATGTTAACGGCTTTGGAGAATATCAAATGTTCGTTCAATATTCTTTTGGGCGGACATTTGTGTTTTAGTGAACTTCACTCTCTTTACATCTACAACACATGAAAACCTTTTAACGAACGATGGCCATGGTGGGTATATCCCGTCAGTAAGATAGTATCATTTTTCGTAATCTACATCAGACACTTGATACGGGATTTGAGGAATGGAGTCATTTAGCAAGTTTATGAACAACGGAGATGAATTTAGGACGTTTAAGTCGTTGTTCGACCCCACAACTTCAAAGTATGAATTACATATCCACATCTCGTATGAGGCAACCGCTTCAAGCATGATCGTCGGATACATGTGACCACCTCGTATTTATTTCCCTTTCCATGAATTTGGGTATTGTGTCCAAGCCCAATGCTTACAATCTATGCTTCTAAGCATTCCCGGAAAATCATGGATCTCTTCATGTTTTGCATACAACCGATGGATGTCTTCCTCGGACAGTTCTCTCATGTATACGTTTGCATATAAGCCAACTATGCAACTGGTAAAGTTTTATAAAGTTTCATGTGATGTTCTTTCCGACATTTGATAATATTCGTCAAATGCATCCGGTGTATACCAGTTGGCATAGGGTCGATGTCACTTTTTGAATCATGCTAAAACCCGGAACATCACGTGCATCGTATCATTGTTGAAAATATAGAAAATAAGCAGGTATAGGTTCGATAGAGTAATTAGTTATACTTTCAACAATTCGGAGAAATAGTCGTTCTTTCATACGGAAGCAACATTCGAAATACTTCTTGGGGTATTTCAAGTTTTCACCAAAGTAATCGTTCATTAACGATTGGTGAGCATCAACCCAATCACGATATATGTACTGACGTGTACGTGACGGGGTGGAACTTTCAGCTTTTTCTTGGGGAATTAAAACTTCATTACGATAATTACGAGCTTGAATGAGGAGTTGCAACGGTGTTTCGTCGTCGGAAGAAGAATAAGAAGACATTATTGTGAATAGTAGAGTTTTAAGTTTTTGAAATGTGTTTGCAGATGAGAATGAATGTTTTGATGTGTTTAAAATTGTATTTGAAGTGTAATATTTACCGATTGAAAATAAAGTTAAAAAAAACCGTTGGAATTTTTTTTTTTTTCAAACGGTTATAATACTGTTGAAAACGAAAAACAAAATAAGTCGAACAACATCCCGGACAAGACGTTGCGGCGAAACACCGTCCGGCAACATTTCCAACAGTGAACAACGACATCAACCTCCGGTGCTCTTACCCATTTAATGGATATATAATTGAAACACAAATTATAAAGTCGATTGGTTATTTTAAAATGGCTTGTTACTTTGTTAGTCCTCTTATCTGTAATTGATCAAGTTGTAATTTTTTAAACCAAACCGGCCTGAAGCTTCTAACTATAATCTCTTTTTATATTCATGATTACCGTGGTTCAAAAATAAATAAGTAAGATGATAGAAAATTGGGTGTACAAAGAAACAAGATGGATTAATTAGTGTAACAGTCAAGAGACTTTCTAATGCCACGCAAATTAGCAGATGTACAAGATGGTAAAAGGACTCAGTTAATCATTTAAAAATGGATTGATTTGTTATATTATATGAACAGCACAAGAAAAAGTACCATTTTTAAGGATATATATTGTGTAGAGTTTTAACAAGCAATAAGACATGAGTATGATAGTTACAAAACACTTTAGATTTTTAGCACTAAGTTACCATTAATATAACAAGTAAGTTTGAATTCTGTTATTGCTTTATAAAGGCTAGCATTTGAGCAAACTCCCATTTGGAAAGTGAAGAAATTTTGGTATGAAACCCATACGTATATGAGTACAAGTTTAACTGTATGTAATTCTGACTGCAATTGCTTTTGCACTTTGATCTTGATGCTGACTACGTGGCATTCCATACAATAAATTCAAAAATTCCCATATAACTTCAAAAATTCCCATATGCCTTTTTCAGACCCCAATTCTACTGCTCATATTTCAAGGAGTCAATTTTCACATGTTCAAGGTAGATACTCTATCAATTCTTTATTAAAATCTTAACTTGCATCTTCTTTATTTTATTTGTCAAATGCATTGTATTATTATCATAACGATAACAATGCCATGAGATCATATCCAAAATGTATAACTTCTGGCTTGATTCTCTGTTATTAATAGATACTGATATTTATCATACATTTCATTAGAGTATGTAAGACTTAAACTTAAGAATTAAGATTTGTTTTTCTTCTTTTTAAACTTTGTTCATTATGAAAGATTACATATTTTTCATTCATCACAAATTATAGTTTTATTTCTCACTTATTCAAGAAACTCTACCCAAAAGGGATATAATTTATTCCAAGATTCAAACATTTATAATCTTAAAATGCTTTGATAAATTCCCATCCGAAGTCCAAAAAAAGCACCTATACTGGGTTAATTAAACATCCAAAACTTATATACTAATGTAACAACACATGAATCAACTTTAATGTTTCTTGTGTCGAAGGTGAGAGAAATAGATTTTGAGGATATATGATTGAGTTTGTTTGTAATTGAAGAAACTTCCAAATGTTCACACAAAACCATGCCAAACATTGGTGTGATAGATACAATTATATAGCTTCAATTCTGTGTACTCTCGTATATGTTGCCTAGGCCACTTCCTAGTAAAAACAAAACGTACGTACTTTTTGTTATTCTTGTTATGACGTTGAGATCATAGCTATTTGATTTGTTACAACATGTCATCGAATATGCATAGAAGCTTTTCATCATCTACTGTCATAAAATTGAATATTGATCGTTTCTCTCAAATGACGACACACGAAAGATGTTTATGAATCAAAATCGATAGCTTCATTTCTATTCAATAACATGGCAAAGAAGCAGATAAATGTAGAGTTTTACAACTGTTATTCTAAGTATGAAATAATAAATGACTCATGTATATGAAACAAAAGTGTCACATAATAGAACCTCATGAGCAGTAACATGAACTTGTGTGTTCTTCTATGTGAAATAATCTTTTACTCTTATTAGTGTAGGTGTATGTGGTAAAGAATGGGGGTATGGAGAATCTTGTTAATTAAATAGAAAATATGGATGGGGTCCTTAGAGAATTGCTTTTGCAGAAACCAAGAGGGCCATATCTATCTATCAAGTTACAAAGAATAAAGGTTAATTGCAAAACCCCATGAAAGCATCAACAATATTATGGCATCTCCTTCTTTAGTTATTCTATTGTGGGAGGGTCGGTGGGTTGGAGATGAACTAGTACACTCTTCTGACACCCAAACAATCCATCATGAAAATAGAATACAGGATTATCAAGCTACATAGTTTATCATGACCAAAAACTATACTTTTAGATATTAATTACTCCTATTATATAGTAATCATTGATGGAAGGTGCCTTGATTAGTTCATCATGATCGATCTTTGGTATGTTTCCCTATAGCCTACACTTTTTTCTTGAATGGTATTTTGTATTAACAATATTTAGCTAGTCTCTAGTTCAAGAGAATGCAAGATTACATATATTTTAAGTGGTGGATATAGAAGAACTTGGTTTGGAAGTTTAATCCATCCAATTCAAAGAAATATCGATAAATTAAAGGCGTAAAGCTTGACATCGGCCAAAAGTATTGCTTCTCGGCTTCTTTGCACTAAAGACCATGTCATTTTTATGTCTCCAAAGGATCCATAAAATTAATAGATCATTAAAAAAATATGCAAAAGGAATTGAATTGTTACATATTAAAGGTAAAGGTAAATATAAGACTTGTAACTTATTGTTGAATTTACACTATTTATAACCTCAAGGGATAGCCTAGCTAGTGGTAGAGACTTGAAAATTCTCATTAAATACATAAATTTATTTCTCTAATTTTAAAACCAATAATAATATACAATAAAAACTTTATAAATTAATATTCATGGAGACTACTTAAACATATTAATTAAAAGAGTTATTAAATCAATCGATAAATTAATAATTATTAATTTATATATAACTTATTATTAAATATTCAATTTATAAACACCTTTTAAATTTCTACTTAACTATTAATAACATAGTTAATAAATATATCAAATGAAATATTCAATTAAAAAGAGTTCATTAATTAGTCGTTTCCAAATTAAGAGAACGGATTTAATTACACTCTTCATTTACTTTCCACTATCTTATTTAATTTAGACTTAATTACTTACAGATTTCAAGATTTCATTAAAATGAGCTTTGATAGAGTTAGTCATTTTTGCATGTCAACCACTTAAGGTTAATCGACAAGTAGGGTTCTGAATCTAAACCTAAAAGTATACAGGGTCAATTGCCTGTTTAACATTCGTAATTTTAATTCAACCAATTATATTAAAATAATTTATTAACCAATCAACATTAAATATTTTTTTTAATATTTAATTATATTAAAATAATTTATTATGGTTTATATATAATAATTTTTGTAGTTGATCTTAATCTCTTTGTTATCTATACCTTCCTATCTTAAATACACTACCTAATTTGTTGTTTTCAGTTAAGCTAATGGTTTTATTTTATACTCCGTATATAAATATAATTAGCCTTGTACGGATTTGATTTGGTAGGGTGATTGTACGATGTATGCATTGGTGGCATTATATTAAATTTAATATTATTATTTAATTATTTAAAAGTATCGATCTAAGAATTTAAAAATAATTAATTATATTAAATTTAATAATATTAATATTATTATTTAATTCCTTAAAAGCAGTAATTTAAAATTTTAAAAATAATTAATTATATTAAATTCAATAGTATTAATATTATTTATGTTCTTAGAAGTAGCAATTGGATTTATTTTGATCAATTTTGTAGTTTTAAGTTATGATCAACTATTATTTCTTAATGACAAATTAATATTGCACCATAAAGATTGCATTATTTAGATTGTTGTGCATCGTAGGGATTTAAATTTAATGTATATATAGTTATTTTTAAAGTTGTAGTTTACCTATAAATTCAACCGGATCAGTCTTTTTACCTTTTTACTTAAAAATCAAAAATCATCATTGATAAGTTTAGATAACCCATTTGCAAATATAACAATTTAAATGGCCACTTATACTAAAAATAAGTTTTTGTTTATTACTCCTACTCAATATACTTGATAAATATTTGCGATTATTTTCTTATTCACGGAACCTTTATAATATAACGAATAAATTTTAGTAATCAAGTTAACTCATTTTTTCTAAATATTTGAAAACATTTCATCATTGAGTAACATTAAACAATTTGTGTGTGCACAGGTTTAAAGCTAATTTACAATATATAATACTCCGTAATTGTTATTGAAACATTAGTAGATATTAGGGCTGACAATTTTCAACATGATTCGAAACTCAATGTGAGACCGACTCGAAAATATGCAGGTTTAGGTTGAGGGTTTTGACCCTCGAACCTGGAACCCAAAAGCCTGACATTTTCTTCGGGTCAAGTTTGGGTCACCCAATGGATTGACGAGTTAAGCCAATGACTTGAAACATTATAAAGGTAATTTAAAATTACTTTTTTATTAATTTAATGATGTTTTGGTGATGAATATATAGATGTAATAGGTATTATGGTTATTTTTAAGATTTTTAAGCAGTTTCATACTTATTAATGATTAGCTATCGGTTTTTAAATGATTGAACCGTGTACTCATTTGACTCATGTGATTTAAAACCGATATGTTAACCTGAAAATGATCTGAAAACTTGTTGACTAGATTAAAAATTAAGTTACTTGGATCGAGTTTGGGTTAGTGAGTTTTGGGTTGTGCTACAATACTCAACCCGATTGTAAAATTGAGTTAGGTTTGGGTTGACCATTTCTCACCTACCAATCCGACAACCCGAACCAACTAATCTGACCTAAATTGAATTGCCACCCTAATAGAGACTATAACTTTGAGTCTTTGAGATATTAATTATTTTTTCTGTTTTATATTTATCGTCTATTTGTTTTTGAAGATTTTAAATTAATTGTTCACTTTTAAAATAATAAATATAATTAATTAAAATTTTTATATTAGTCTGGATGTAAATACACTTCAATAATTATATTTTTTAAAATTATTCTTATCTGTGATTATTAATTTTGATACGGAGGGAGCAGTAAAAATACCAAGAGAGTAGCATGAAAGTAAGTGAAATAGTGAAAATGAAAGATAGACGGCTCTCTTCCATGGAAAGTAGCTTTAGCTTTTGACAAGTCTTTGTTTCCTATTTCTTCTTCACTCATAAAAGTTAAAATGAACAGTGATGAAACTTCACTCAGATTCCTTGGAATCAATCACGTTCTTCCACATGTCAATGCACTCATCAATCATATGATATGTCCTCCCGGTAATTATAAACCTCAAGAAAGTACTATTTGCTTATTGGTGTATATATTAATGGATGTAGTCCCTTTATTTTAAAATAATGTATATATTTTATTTAGTTTGTCAAAAAAGATATTATTTTAAAAATACATAATTGAGTTTCTAATCCATCATTTAATATATTTTTTTACAAAAATTTATGTATAGAAAAATATACATTTGACTGTAAAGAAAAGAAAAAAATTGTACTTTATTTTAAATGAATCTAAAACATCATTTGTTATGATATATTTACATATTATGTGTATTTAGTATGTGGAAATTTATTTTGAGACGGATGAAATAAATAAGAACACTATTATACATGCTTAACAATGTTATATAGTATGTGTAGTCATTAAGTTTTGACAGATTAGTTTCACTCATTATCTCTCTTTGTATTACCAATCATTTTGACATTTATTCAAATCATCATTTGACACATATTAGGTACATATTATTAGTTACATGGACATGTATCATTTTTTAATTAATATAATTATCTAAACTAAAATACTCATGTAATCCTTTAGTATCAATTGACAAGGTAATGTCATGATAATTTGAAATTTTCTCAGCGCTTTAATAGTTTCCGTTTTACTCTCTCTAATATTCACCACCTTTCAAGAAATAAAATGTTATCAAATGCCCTTCACAATTTTGAACGCAAGAAGGAATTCAAGAGAGGATGGTCTAAATAGTGAAGTCACCCTTGAAGAAATTACTTATTTTCTCTTGATATGTTGGCTTTACCAAGTTAGCATAATATGTTGTATTAACTTATTTCTCATGCTATTTTTAACCATCATATTCCATCAGTTAGCTAGCAATGTTCTAGATTTTAGTGTTTTACTTTTTTATTTATTACTTTCTTTATTTTATCTTTTTACCATCTTTTCTTAATGTTAAAAACCTGACTTGGTTAACATTTTTTTAATCTTCTAAACAATTAAACTAATAACTTGAATTTTAGCTTCTTTTTGTGTTAGAGCTTTTTCAATACTCAATATAGTAATACTTCATAAAGATTAAATTGTGCTCTATAAAAAAACAACATTGAACACTTTAAACTGATTTAAAAAATATGTTTCATACTAGGTTTATAGATTCTTTTTTTTTTCTTCAAATAAGAGTGACTAAGTTATACGGAGTATTAGGGTCTAGAATACTAAAGTAAATAACACAATCAAATTCATATAAAGAATCTATAATGAATGAGATCGTGTGCTAACATAACAGTTTTAATCACTTGCTATGATATATTTACGTATAGCTCGTACTGACAAATACGTACATTAAGCAAATAATATAATAACAATTTTAGAATACATGTGTATATGAATGACAGTTTTAAAAGTTACTTTTTGAAGGGAATTTTGTCAACTTTTTAATGTATTTAATACATCCTTAAAGATGGTATTTAGTGTTCTTCTTATTATTCTTTTGAAAGAATTACACTGATAGTCTTTTAAATTTTATCTCAAATTTCACTAGTAGTCATTTACAAATTTTAATTATACTAATCATCTTTTATTTGAAACTTGTTACATCAATTATCCTTTAAACTAACAATCGTTAACTACTCCGTTAAAAATGACCATATCTTATATTTTTATTATTTTAATCTATTTCGCTTAAATAAATATAAAAAATTTGTAGATACATTATGAGGTGCATAAAACATCATATTCATCTTCGTCATTTCACTTATGAAATTCATCACCAAATCCGGTCCTCTTCTCCACTAAAACATTAAATTTTATAGTCCACCACCCAAATTCACTTAAACATACATTTGTGACTGAAGATGATTTGTGCACCTAATAATGTATAGATACATACTTAGCAAATCATGTTCATCTTTCCCATTTCACTTAGCAATTTTATCACCAAGTCCAGTCCATTTCTCTACTGAAACATCTAACATTCTAGCCCACATCCAAATTCACCACCATCATTCACCATCCAATAACCCTCCATCAATCAGTCGTTTTATCTAATCATAACTTTGATAGCCACCGCCTATTCTTGTTTTGCATCCATTCCTTACTCGAAAAACATTTCAAACGATAACCCTAACTTCAAAGTAAAACGATGTTGAAATATAGTGAACCAAATATGTGACTCGTAATCTTTAAGTCACAAATGTATGTTTGAGTGGATTTGGGTGGTGGACTATAAAATTTGATGTTTAGTGGAGAAGGGAGTGGATTTGGTAATGAATTGCATAAGTGAAATGAGGAAGATGAAAATGATGTTCTATGCACCTCATAATGTATATATATATATATATATATATATTAGATTGTATAATTTATATTTATATTTTTTTCAAAGGAAAATAAATTAAAAGAATAAAGTATTAGACATGGCCATTTTTAACAGAATAATTAATAGTCGTTAGTCTAAAAGACTATTAGCGTAACAAGTTTCAAAATAAATAATGATTAATATAATTAACGTTTGTAAAGGACTATCAGTAAAATTTGAAGTAAACTTAAAGGACCAACAATATAATTCTCTTCATTCTTTTTATAGATTTTTTAATTTAAAAGATAATTTATTAATCTACAGATATATAGTACTAGTGGCACATTTTTTTAGTAATGCAAAACGTGATTAAAATATAAACATAAACATGTGTCTACTCCACACAAAAATACGTATAGATTTAAGTTATTTTATCTTATTTTTTAGTTTATATTTTTTCTTTTGGCTATTAAGCATTTTTTTTCATTTTTTACTTAAATTTGTTTTTTTTTTATATACTATTACGGACCGTATATTACAGGGTAACATATTTTAAATTTTGGAAATGCAAAGTGTGTATTCTGTTAAAAGTAATCTCTGGTATGGAAAATCCCCGTTCACGCAGTTTATGCGGTTATGGCTTCCAATCATCATCGTGTACTATTTAGGCATGACTTACCAAAGCCATTTTATCATAACAATGAGAGCATATTACATTGAAGTCATTAATGCGAAAAACACACAAATATAAATATAAATATTCTACGTCCTCACACCTCACTATCATTATTTATAGCATTCTTATTAGCTATGAAACACATTGCCTAATTAAACCAAAACCCAGTTATCAAATATGACCAAGTCCCCAACATCCTTATTGTTTCAGCCCCATAAAAAACATTGATCCACTAACAATCGGACCCAAAATGTTCATTAAACTACAGAATCGTAGATAATTAGCAAAGCAGGCTACCTTTTTTCTTAATGAATAAATGACCAACTCAGGTTCAAGTATGGTAACTCTCTATATATAGAATTTTTAGTTTGAATTTCTAAGTGTTACAAAATTAAACTTTTTGATTCGTATAATTTACATGTTTGGTTGCAGTGGAATATAGATGGACTGCTGGAGTTATAGATACATACACACCTACTATATTATTGGACATGTAAAAAAGGACCTCTCATTTTGGGCTGGGCTTGAGCAGCAGAGTAACCAATTGTCTTTATCAAGCAATATTTATTGATTAATTCACAAAAACTAAGTACTTTTCACTGATTTATTTATTAAATTCAACTAACAACAAGTCACATGATAGTTAATCACGATCCAACTGTCCTGAAAATTAAAAGTTATAAAGATGTAGCTGAGATTTACTAAAACTAATCTAAGTAATTGCTCATACTCACTGATATAGTTGTACTCGAAAAAACTAATCACACAAGGTGTGAGATAATTTAAATACATATTGAGCAACTCTTTAGGTACGAGAGTATGAGTAATGAAGTTTTGTTGACACATGATCCTTCTACAATAATTTTATGATGACAACTTGAATTTAACACAAATTGATTCTAGCCAACTTTGATGTTGAGAAAGATAGTGTAGACAACTCACAAGTATATTATGAGAATTTGGTCCAAATGATTTCTATCATACTTTCAACCAGCACGGAGAAAATTTTTGGACAACTTTCAAGTTTATTCTATTGGAAGTTGTATCCTGAGCTAGCTATGTTAATGTAGTCAACTGAGTCAAAGATGAAGTTGAAGATATATAATGAATACCCAGTGGTGGGAATGAAATTCTTTTGAAGCCAACTCAGATAATGAAGATCATCACACTTGTTGCAGATTCAAGTTGATGATTCACCAACACTTTAGAACATTGATCCTTATCTAAATGACATCTTCAAAGTTGTACAAATGTACATACCTGCTAAAAATGGACGTTTGTGCATATGGTGTTCTCTCTATCGATCTTAGCCAATTGCACGAGCACGTGCAATACATGCCTCGACATATACTGCATACACTGCATACACCATACTTTATCAGGCAGTACATGATAGTTTATACAACAAGCATGTCCAGAATTTTCAAATGAGAAAGAAGACGCGTTGAAAACTTTGATTGGCTGAAGTTGATACCAGCAATATACTTTCTCGATTATAAATAAATGACTTCAACCTTAAAGTCATGTGTGAATTACAAGTGAATCAAGTGTGAATTATCTGCGAGTTTAAGAGCATAATATTAGCAGTTTAATATTGCTGTATAGCCAGCTTTGAGTGTGTTCTCTAGTTGATAGTCTTGAATAATCATGTTATATTTTGTGATTATCTTGAATAATCACAACTGTAACGACAGTAAAAAAGTTTGCAAAAAGTTAATATTTTATATTAAAATTTTTATAATAGCTTGCAAAAGTTATTTTAATAATAATCAGTGAAAAAGTTTTTTTTTAAATGTGTTTTGAATATTTAAAAAATAATTTTAAAATCATTCTCACATTCTCATGATATTTATGTTTTTTATTTGAACCATCTCCTATATATATCACTAAAATAAAATAAAAAAAACGCGGATTGAATGAATGCATGCATGCCAACGTACCTCACCTAGAAAAGAATATTTTAAAGTTACTTAACAACGTATATATATATATATGTTGGTTTAGTTTAGGGTTTTATTGATTCGTGATGCGCTAAACTTTAACGTTTTTCTATATGTTGGTTAAGCAGAACCGGTTACACGTTATCCAATTCCCGGTTTCAAATGACACACAACATACAATAGAGATTTTAGTAGGTTTACATCATACAATAGAACTTTTAAAAGTTTACCCCATACAATCGAAAAACGTTAAAGTTTAGCGCATCACGAATTAATAAACCCTTTAGTTTATAGTGTAACATCAGTTAATTCAAAGACTGAAGCAGGTATTCATAATGGATAATTTAAGTCGAACCTTATAAATTATAACTTGAATTATGTTTATGTACGTACGTATTTATACCGAGAAATGATCGGAGAGAAATAAAACTATATATACATTCGTTGTAATATTTCATTAATCGAATACTAATTTGTACTTAATATTCTCAATAAGTGTAATATTCATCGGTAAATGTTATAGATAAAATAATTATTTTCATCCTACCTAAAAACAGTTTCATACTTCCCTCCAAATCCTTATTCGGCATTGTTTTAGCATCAAAATAAAGTTTCAATACTTTTAACGTGCAAAATAAATTAAAAGTAGAAAACCAATTAACGTAGAGTTGTTTCGCAAATTTCGTTACATTTTCCGGGAACTTCCACTGAAATATAAAAATAAACAATTATTTATTTAACCTTATCATGTTACGTACGGATACCAAGTACAACAAACAAATACATGTATTCTTATTCAAATCATAACTCTTAGGTAAAAGGTTTAAAAATACGAGTTTGGTTTGTTACATCCGACAGACACCATGTATGTCTTCATCATCCGCATAGAGATTAATATAAGAAGATTATATAAATAATGGTAAATGTCATTTACCTTGTGGTTAACATACGTAATATTCCAATTCCAATACTTATAATGTTTTATTAGTTTATTATAAATAATCACACCACAAATCATCATCCCTAATGTTATTCAAAGAAGAAACTTATCAAAACTAATATTTTAATTAAAGGAGGAGATGTTCAATTGCAAAGGATAGCAGGTACTACATACGACTTTTATATATTCTGTAAGAATTTTTTTTTACAATTTTAATATAACTTGATTGCTACACATAAATAAAACCCATCATTTTTTTAATATAACTTTATTGGACCATTGCTTGATAAAAGCCCAATTTAATTATAATCAGCCCAACTCTATAGTCTAATTTTTAACAAGTAAAATAAAACGAAAAACTTGACCTGACGGAGGAAGCTTCTAATTCTAATCCCTATTTGTTTAGCTTCTGTAAAATACACACGGAGTAATTACCAATTGGGTTTATTGGGAGCAATAAACAACCAATTAACCTGACAAAATTCGAATATTGTTTGAAGATTCAAAGGTCACGTTTATAGAACCATGAGTTTGCCTCAACAACAAAAAAATACGTCAGGTAACATTTTGATTTAAGCTTTTAGGGTTAGGTTTTATACACGAGTTTACATAATTCAATTAGTTAATCAATGTTGCGATTATATGTTTTATATAAGTTTTCAATTTTGCTATTCCATTGTTTGATTGTTTATAGCTTTGTTGTTTCTCAATTGTGTTGTTCAAAGTCACTTTTGAGAAAATTCACTTGTGTGAATTTCAAATTAATATATAATTTATTTATTAGTCTGGTTGTTTGATTTACAGGGACCATCCAAAAAATTTTTAAAAGAAACTCGGGTCTTAATGGTGATGATATTCAAGGAGAATCTTCTAGATTAAAAACATCAGACAATATTCCACAAGTACTGCAACATACCTTTACAACTAATACTCCTTTAACGCCAATTACATTTGATCTGAACAATCTTCCATGGGACCCCTTGGATAGGCCAAGGATTTATGAGTATAATGTTAATCAAAGAGAGGAAATAAGACGTACATATTGGGCTCGAGGACCTTTTCAACCAAGTGGCCATGAATTTCCAAGAAAAATGGTTGGGGATAGTATAAGACGTTTTGTAGTGGCTTGGTTTAAAAAGTTTCATTGGTTAGAATATAGTATTAAAGCAGACAAAGCTTTTTGTTTATGTTGTTACTTATTCAGAGATTATGTTAACTATCAAGGTGGAAGTGATACATTTGTGACAGAAGGCTTTGATTCTTGGAGTAAAAAGGATAGCTTTCGTAAGCATCAAGGTAATGTTGATAGTTTTCACAAAAAAGCACTACAAAAATGTGAAAATCTGATGAAACAAAATCAATCCATTAAGGTTGCCTTTAATAAGCATGACAATGAGGAGAAGGTTAGATATCGAATCCGGTTAACTTCTACAATTTCTATTTGTAGATTTTTATTGATGAATGGATTATCATTTCGCGGTCACGATGAGAGTGCAGACTCTCTTTCTAGAGGACTTTTTCATGCACTTTTAAGGTTACTTAGAGAGCATAATGAGAGTATTCGTGGAGTAACATTAAATAATGCACCCAAGAACCATCAGTTGACATGCCCGGACTCAAAAACAGATTGTTGATTGTTTCTCAAAAGAAATAACTAAATCCATTCGTGAAGAAATTGGTGGTGATGTATTTGGGTTGTTAGTAGACGAGTCTAGTGACGTTTCTAAAAAGGAATAAATGGATGTTGTAATGAGATATGTTGATAAAAGTGGAGCTGTTGTGAAAAGATTTATCGGCGTTATTCATGTGACGGCTACATCCTCATCAACTCTTAAACATTTCATTGATTCTTTATTTGGTGATTATAAATTAAGTATGAACAAGTAAGATGTCAACTTAATATTCTGATTTCTTAATCTTATAATTAAATATTTAAATCATTAACTATTTTTTATATCTTCTATATGATATCAACTAACAGGTTAGGGGACAAGGTTATGATGGAGCAAGTATGATGCGTGGTGTGTTCAACGGTTTGAAAGCCTTGATTTTGAGAGATAATGAATCTGCACATCATAATCATTGTTTTGCTCATCAACTACAATTGGTGGTATTAACCGTTGCAAAGAACCACGATGGTGTTGAGAATTTCTTTGATATGCTAAGTATCGTGACAAATGTGGTTTGTGCTTCTTGCAAACGAAAAGATATAATGCGAGAAAGTCATAAAGAAAGAATACAAGAAGAAGTTGAGAATGGTGAAACTGAAACAGGAAGAGGATTAAACCAAGAACACTCTCTCATAAGAGCCGGAGATACACGATGGGGATCTCATCATAAAACAATTACAAGTCTGATGAAACTATTTCCAGAAGTTGTTAAAATCCTTAAGTATGTTGAAGAGGAAGGCAACACTACTTCCAACCAAAATCAGGCCACTGGTATTCTAGCTTATTTCAAAACACTTGATTTTGTGTTTTATTTTCACTTGATGTTGCGAATATTAGGACTAACGGATGTATTGTCACGACATCTTCAAAAAAAAGATCAAGATATTTTGGAAGCAGCTTTATTAGTAAGAGGAACCAAACAAGCTTTATAAGAGTTTAGAGAAACGGGATTTAGTTCATTTCTAAAGAAAGTACATTCTTTTTGTGAAAAGCATGATCTTCCGATGGTGAAAATGGATGAATGTTATGTTACTTCAAGGAACTGAAGGACGAAGATTACCAATCAACATCATTTTGATTTTGATATTTTCAACACGGTTTTAGATATGCAAATTCAAGAGTTTGGTGATCGTTTTAGTGAGGTAAGTACTAATTTGTTGGAATATATGACTGCTTTGAGCCCATGTAATTCGTTTGCTATGTTTAACTTGTCAAAGTTAATAAAGTTGAGTGAGTTGTACCCAAGAGATTTTAATGGTAAGGATCAAGATGATCTTCCCGGTCAGGTTGAAGTTTGCTACAATATTATGAGAAATGATGACAAGTTTGTTGATTTGAATGGTCTTGCTGACCTTTCTCGTTTGATGGTCAAGGAAAGTTTACATAGTATGTTTCCTTTGGTCTATCGGTTATTAAAGTTAGCTTTAGTTTTGCCTGTTGCGACAACTACAGTTGAAAGGTGTTTCGCTAAAATGAAGTTAGTGAAGACAGATTTGCGCAATCGAATGGGAGATGAATTTTTGAACAATGCTCTCGTATGTGCCGTAGAAATAGAAGAAATAAAAAATGTTTCGGATGAATTTGTTATTCGCCGTTTCCAACTTATGGGTGAACGACGAGGGCAAATTTAGAGTCGTTTGATATCTTACTTTTTGAAGTAATTCTACTTATTCAATGGAAGTAGTAGTAGTTTAGCAGTTAGTTGGTTTTGTTGATTCAAACTTATTCAATGGAATTACACAATTTTAATTTGTGTTAGTTATAATTTATATACTTAAAATTTTATGCAACCCTTGATATTTATTTCTAGCTCCGCCACTGATTTTAATGCCGCTCGCATTTGCGAAGGGTTGAGACCGATGAGTCAAAAGAGCAAATGAAATTCTACTTAGACCACTTCCGATGGACTGGTCCGTCTTTTGTTCTCGTGTCACCTCACCTCGTGTCCTTCGCTTTTTCATAGGTACAGTCCCGTCTTCGAGGACTGAAATGGCTAGAATGGAGGGAGAACGAAGGTTTGACCCAATTTTTAAATATTAAAGACATTTTTAATTCTTTTTGACACATTTTTTTCTATTCCGGACACTCTATATGTACATACAACTAACACTTTTTTCATATATAATTATTACTTTTTTTTAATCTACATCGACTATATATACATACAACCTATATAATTAACACACTTTCCTTTTATCAAATCGTAAATGGATCCCTTCCAAACACTTTATTATTATTATTATTATTATTAATGTAACATACTTTGTGTTAATTAATATAATTTTTATTATTAGTGTAACGTACCTTTTATTATTATTATTATTATTGTATTTTTAAAAATATAAATGTATTTGTATTAATAGTTAATAGATGACGTGACGCTGAATAGTTCAGTTATTTAGTCATTATAAGCATAGTTCATTTCTTTAGTCCTTTTGCTGATGTGGCGTTGATGTATCGTTTACTTCTCAGTTCTGAGCTGTCATGATAGAAAATGGTCTTATCGTTAACGGAACAAAATATTTTTACAAACAACTAATGTATTATAGTAATAGCTATCAATTGAAAGTAAGAGATTAACTTAGTACATACCTTTAGTAGACAAAACTATTTTCTTTTAGTTAGTCAAATCATTATATGCACATGTACCTGCAAATTAAGTTAGCGAGCATAAAACTGTTACTTGTATAGTTCACGTATATATACATAACAGAGGTATTTGATTGGCAAAAAAAATAGAAGAAAAAATAGAGTCCTCAACTATTATTATTATTAAGGGTAAATTACAGTCTCTATCCTTGTGTTTTTCCGGATTTACATGTCGTGTCCTTCATGGTTGCTATTCGTAACAAATCAATCCCTCTCTCGTTAAATTTAACGAAATTATCGTCTAGTCATGCAAAATGACTAAAATATCCTCATCTTTCACTTATCATTTCTTTTTTTCTTTTCTTGAACCCTTTGTAACATCATCCATTCAAACAATATTTTAGAAAATTTCAATTTAATTATTTTTGTTTTATTTACCAAACAACATGTTAAAACCCTAACTTCCCACATACCACCTCTCACCACCTCCAACTTTTCACATCCTCATTACCACCTCCCCAAACTCTGTCCACCACCACTGCACTAGATTTTCACCACCTGCCTCTTCACATTCACCTACTGACGCTCCTCATCTTCATCAAACCGTAACCCTAGATTTATTTTACTGGTGGCTTCGGTGATTTAGATTTATTTACCGGTGGGGCTACGGTGATAGGAGGATGACCGTTGGGGTGTAACCCAGATCTTGCTTCTTTATCTTTCCCAGACATGATGCCCCAACATGAACGTGACTAACTAAATCCGACGGAGCCATCCTAACACATCTCTCTTTCTATCACACACGTTTCTTTCTTTCTCCGGCAAGATTACCGGCAACGTCGCTACTCTCCTTCTTCGGCAACGTCACAGACTTCGTTGCTTCTTTATGTGTGGTCAACGGTGTTGTCTTCTTCCATCATATCGTTCAGGTTTGTTTCAGAAACCATAAATCAGGTTAAGTAAATGATTTTGTTCAAAAAGTTTTTGTTAATGTTTGAGTAAATTAAATCGGGTTTTAACCGATTACGGATTTTGGTCAGGGATTTGGTGATTTCGTTCACTCATTAGGGGCTTTTGATTTTGAAAATTTCATTCAGGTTTGCCAATAAAATAGGGTTTCTTGGTTTTGAAGATTGGTTCAGATTCCATCGATTAACGGTCTGGGTTAAGCATTTGATATATTAGGTTTTGTGTTGGGTACTCATTTGGTGTTTGATTCGATGGGAAAGTGGTGTTGGTCGGAGATGGAGGTGGTTAGGGATGGTGGCAGGTGAAGATGGTGGCTGTCGGAATCGGAAGAAAGTGAAGATAGAAAGTGAAGGTAAAAGAGAAGAGTGTATGGAAGATGAGGGTATTTTAGTAATTTTGCTTGACTTAACGATCATTTCGTTAGATTTAACGAGGGATGGGTTGATTTGTTACGAAAACAGCAACCATGGCGGTAGGGACTGCAAAAATCAAAGTTGAAGGACGCGGCGTGTGTATCTGGAAGAATACAGGGGCAGAGACTGTAATTTACCCTATTATTATTATTAATTATTATATAGAATAACATATTCAAAACACTGGCATGTAATATGATTTCAACTTTCAAGTAAATTAAAAGAAATAGTCTTTATGGTGAGTTAAAGTCAGATTATTCCATTAATTACTACCTAAAAGTTTAAAATATTGGTTCTCAGCTTGAACCATTTTAATCAACTGGTCAATCAAACACATGATTTTCTTCATCTAATTTTCTTATATATTCAGATTTTGGAACTAGTAATTAAAATCTTATTAGGTTATTATATTTCTAGATTAGATGCACATTAGTTACTTTAATTATAATAAATACTGTAAATTAAAACTGAATCGATTCATAAGTGAAACAACTGCTAACCGTAATCCAAAAACAAATAAACAATCCTAAATTATAATGAAATAGCAAATCCACATAAGGCACAATTTAACCCCGTTATATATAATAAAAGGCTTATGGCAGGGGAATGCACCCAACTTTTGCCAGATGTCTATTGTATGCACCCAACTTTACGGGAGTGCATTTAATGTACATAACTGAGAAAAATGTACAATCGACGTAAGTATCCGGCTACGTCACTGGTAAACACCACATTTATGCCACATCATCGTCCACCTGGCGCCGGTCATCTTCTCCGGTTAAATTCCGGTCATCTAGCATTATTGATTTTGTCACCCCTAAATACCCTTCTTCTTTCCCTACCAAATTAAAACCCTAGATTCCTTAATCTATAACAAACCCCCATAATAATCAAATCAACACTTCAATTGATATCATAAACACCGACCTTAACAATAACCCTAACTCAATTCGAACATTGGGCGAACCATTTGAGATCGAAATCAGGTGATCAATTGATTGAAGTATGAAACCTTAATTCGTCACTGTTTGTTTTGAGTTAATTTGAGTTTTAAAGTTTAGGGTTTTGATTTAGGGATTTTAAATCCATGAGTTTTGAAATTTAAGGTTATAGTGTGGGTTCGTGATTACAATGGTTTTTAGTGTGGTGAGAATGATGGCAATGATGTATGGATGATTTGGGATTGACGGAATATTTGCGGGAGTCAACCGGAGAAGATGAGCAAACCGAGTTAAAGATGATCGGTGATCATCTGTGAAGTTTGTTTGGTATAAATGTGGTGTTTGTTTGGTATAAATGTGATGAGAAAACCGAGTTAAAGATGAGCAAACTGGATTAGGGTTTCCATTAATTTTATGAAGATAACAGGAGAAGATGATCGGAATTTGACTGAAGAAGATCCGGCGCCAGGTGGACGATGACGTGGCATAAATGTTTACCGGTGACGTAGTTGGTTACTTACGTCGGTTGTACATTTTTCCCGGTTAGGTACATTAAATGCACTCCCATAAAATTGGGTGCATACAATAAATATCCGACAAAAATTAAATGCATTCCCCTGCCATAAGCCCTATAATAAAATTAGTTTTCTAAAACTAAATATATGTTATAGGGAGAAAAGATATTCGTATTAGAAAAACAATTTAATTATATATAAAATCCCAAATATTATTTACAAACTCATGACACATGAGAATATGGAAAATGGGAACAGGTGTGGAGCCTCAATGACGGTGACATCAGATCTTGACGAGCTGATGAATAGGCCACATATCTTGTAGGTTTGATCTTTGATTTAGGGGTAAAAAAGAAAGACATTACGTATTTTCCTTTAAAAATTTATAAAATATTATATATACCTAGAATATGCATTAAAAACTTATATTTGCATATATGTATTATTTTTGCAAGTTTTGAGCGGGAGATATAAAAAATAGCAAATACCATATATGTCAAAGCACGTATTAAAATTATTGTGCATAATGCATTTAAAAGTTTATAGTTGAATATAGGGTTTATTATTTTGTTATATATCAAACTTTACAAGTTTGTATATTGTATGTAACGGTGACCGGATGACCGGAAACCACCGATTTCGATACATACAATGGATATTTTTACAAAGTTTGATACATACGATATACATTTTTTACAAAGTTCGATACATACAATAGGCATTTTTATAAAGTTCGATAGATACAATAGACATTTTTTCAAGAGGAAAATCGGGTACCTGCTTATCCGGTCACCCGTTACATACAATATACGAAATTGTAAAGTTCAATACACACAATAGCACTTTTAAAAGCTTGTTACATAGAATAGTAAAAAATATAAAGTTCGATACATAACAAAATAATAAACCCTTGAATATATATGATATTTTTATAAGTTTCAAGTGAGAAATATTTATTAAAAGTAAATTTTTAAGGAAAGAGAATTTTAATAAAATTAATTAAAAATAAAAATGAAAAGACGTTTATGTTTATGAGTTAGCCGGAGAGAGAAAAAAAATGTTGGAAACACAATTTTGCCCAATGTTTTGAAACCCGAATTTTTTGTTGATCTGGTGGATCAGCCGGTTCCAGTTGCTTGCTAGCCCACCTTACAATCCCAAGCCCAACAGTCCACTTCTAATTTTGGTGATAGTTTTGGGCCCATATCTTAGCCCATCTTACTACATAATGGCAAAATCAAGGCCCACCAACAAAGAAAACATAAAAATCGAATATGCAAAATGGGATCTTAGATCTTTGAAAAATCAAATAACCACTTTTGATCTTGTCGTCTTGAGTCTCGTTGGCAACAAATCTGCAAAATCGATGATAGAACGGTTTTAACGGTTAGAATTTGGTGATAAAAAAGTGAACTCGATTACCACGGTGAACGGGCAAGAACGGATGAAGGTGGTGGCTAGCAGTTGAACTTTCCGGTGACGTTTTGTCTAGTGGTGATATGATGGTAGTTGGTTTCAAGTTACATACTAGTATATACAAATCGATGTGTACTTGGTTATTTTTAATATATGCATAAATCTATATGTGTATGGTTTTCAAGAATTAATAATATATATATATATATAGGGTGGGGATCAAGAGGGAAGAAAAAAAATTAGGGAAGGAGGGAGGCAAATCTCAACCATTGATTTCATCATAAAAGAATTTTAAAAATTACAAAAAATTTCAAAATTTAACATTCATCACCAATGAATGTTAAAAACGTTTTTTAATAAAAAAATCAAGGGCTAAGATTTGCTTCCCTCCTTCCCCAAATTTTGAAGCTTCTCTATGGATCCTTCCTCTATATATATATATAAACTCCGTTCCGACCGGAAATCAGCTGGGTTTGACCGAGATTGACTTGTACATTAACCTGGGTGTAGTTGGCCCGGCTAGGGTTCCGGTTTTGATTCGACCCTGTTCAACTGGCAGTGTCGACCCGGGTTTCAAGACACTGATTTTGCCTCTCATTATATAAGGAAAAACTCATATCCTTTTACTTCGAGCTTGTTTGATATGAAGTTTATAAAAACTTTTAGTAACTTTACCTTTTAATTTTTGAATTAGCAATAGCTTCATGATAAATTGCCTCGAATATGGAGAAAACTAACGATTTATTTGGCCATTTGACTATAAAGGATAATAACACGTTACACCAAATTGCATTTTGACTTTTTATTAAGCTATGAACTTTTTTAATGTACTTTATACAGTTTTTCTAAACATTTGGGGCAGAAGTGTAAAGTTGATAAAGTTAAGTGTGTGCAAAATAAGCGTAGGCCAGATTGGTTCAGTCGGTGTTTGCGATCGTAAAAGTAATGAAGGGGAAATTTGGCGGTAAGAAGCCGACGGGTACTCCGTCAATGGGATGGTCTACAGTGGTCGTCGTCATTTCACTACTTTCTGGCGCATCTTTCGTTCATAATATCTTCAAGCCTGATTTGGTTTATATTCTCATCTCTATAATATGTTTATCTATTTTATTTTATTTTTCTTTACGTTTGTTTGTGTGTGTTACACAGATTTCTTATAATCCCATGTATGACACGAGTACTATTCAACTGAATACCCAAAAATTTGATGCTTGTGAATTTAGTTATTAACATTGGCAGTTCGAGATAAGCCCCTTTTGACTTTGCATAACAAGTGTTCGATAAAATGTCCCAACGAACGAGCACTAGATTTCTAGAATTATATTGGTATCAAGGTTGTACCTTTTGCAAAGTTTTAAGTTGAATACAAATCAATTTATAGAATGAGGCTAGGGCTAATTCCATTGCAATTTAGTAGGAAACGGAATGAGCCTTGTCGAGTTGCTTTCCAGATGCAAGTCTTTAATTGTTTTGTATGTTCATGCCAATGTGTTCTTCGTTCATTATCACGTTAATGGGTCAACCAAACCAAGTTTAAAACGATATCCGTAGGCTTTAAGCTTTAATAATGATTGAATTTATGAAGACAGGATCCCTATACTGCTATACGCATTAGATTAGGATGCTTTCTAAATATTCATTGCGTAAACAAAAAAACACAATTTCTGACGTTAATTTTTGAACGATCTGCAGACGTTACCTCCTATTGATGGTATTAATGAAGCTAAGATGCAACAACCTGGTAAAGGCTGAACATCTTCCTCAAGCATTTGTGGTTTCTGAAAGTGTGTATCTCTTAGATTTTGTAAAGAAATCAATATTATAATTCTTTCTGGTTGTTTCATCTGCTGTAGGCGAAATGTGATTTCTTCAATGCGTTTTTATTAAATTGAGAATCATCATAATTTTAAGATAAGTTTCTCGCTAATGTATGTTAACATATTTAGGGTTGATAAATGATGGGGCCTATATACCTAAGTGTGAGTTTTAGTATCTCCAAAGTTCTTACAAAGTAGATGGTGTAGTCGGTAGAAAATGAGAAAATTGAGCTTGAAGTAGAGAAACTTCTAAGACATGTTTTGAACAAAATGTTGTACGCTCTAACTTAACTTTCGTCAATGAATCGTCGTAAACTTCCAAATAATGGTTTAATTGTTACATTTTTGTTTGTTTATGAATAATTGACGTAGTAAACACCTGCGAGTGCTAAAGATTTGATAATACATGTTTGTGTTTCTTAGGTCTCAAGTATCTAACATGAGGTTCTGCTTGTATAAGGCTAGATCTAATAGAAGATAATATTTAGCATGCTCTTCAAAAAATGAAAATGACAATGCTACTTCTAAAGACAGACTGTTGAGAAGCAGAATTTTAGGGTCTAACATACACTACTGGTGCCTCTGCACTACTTCAAACAGATCATGAAGATGTTTTTTGTGCACCGTTTTAGCCAATAGCCTTTCGACCCATTTAAGTACAAAAGGTTTAATTCAGCTTGTTTTTAAACTCTAACAGTCAAGTACATTAACCTGAAAGGTTTAACTAAAAGGAACGGGTCAATGGGTAGGCTGGGTCAAAAGTGATCCAAAAGTGATCCAAAAGGTATCTAAAAATAAATCTTATAAATTGTTCTATTAACGAATCGTAGGTTATTATAGTAATATTATGGTTTACATTATCACCTTTAACATTGTATAAAATTTTAACAGATAAATAAAAGGGCTAAGTATTTGAAAATGTATCAAACTTTGTCAAAATATCTATAGTATGTATCCAACTTTCAAAATCTCTATTGTATGTATCCAACTTTTAAAAATCTCTATTGTATGTATTTTGGCTGATGTGTCATCCATCAAAAGCATCCACGTGTCATTCATACAACGTGCCACGTCAAAATATTACATACAATAGAGATTTTTAAAAGTTGGATACATACAATAGAGATTTTGAAAGTTGGATACATACTATAGATATTTTGACAAAGTTTGATACATTTTCTAACACTAACCCCTAAATAAAAACATGTTTCTGGCACAGCCCGTGCTATAATTTACCGTTAATGACCTATACTAGGAAATTGACTATTTTGATCTGAGTGCTATTGCACTATTATCCTACCCACCCTGCTGCCCATTTTTACCCCATGCTGTGTTTGCTTGTCTATGATTTCTTGATGCGTCTACAACATGATTTGTTTTTGTTTTATCGCTCACTTGGAAGCTATTTAATATCCTTGGAGATGGGTAAAACTATCCCCATTTGTCTAGGTGACTGCATACACAAGTTTTGTCGTATTACTATTGGTTTCACATTTGTAACAAGATTCGGATAATGTTGACTTATGAGATCATGCTTATTAACATATACCTAAATAGGATGCAAATGCTATGCTTTCTTTCATCTGTTTAATATTGTGATCTATACTGCCCAATAAAACCAGCAGCATCTGTATAACTTGAACATTCTAATGGCTTCTTTAAAAATTTCATCGTCTGTATTATTCATTTAAATGGTTTGTAGTTATGTATTAATAAGATTGAGAAAGAGTATTGGCTACTTGTTCTGTTCTTAGGAAAGCCATTATATACACATTTTATAATTCTAGTTGTTACAAATATGTTTGTGATTTAGAAATCATACATGGCAAAAACAAAAAGAAAATAAAAAAGATTAAGGTTAATAATTCGATAACTATTGCCCCACACTCCAAACAAAAAGTTTGAAATCGTACTTGTTACGCCCTCAAGTACTATGCCAACCGTTCCTTGACTACGTGATTTCATCACCTAAAGCACCTACGTTCCGCTTGCAGTCAATACAACCACAGCCTAACTTGCACGACATTCAACAACATCACACTTGACCTACCGCTTGCAGCCAATACAACCACAACCTAACTTGCACGAGATTCAACAACATCAAACTTGACCTACCGCTTGCAGCCAATACAACCACAACCTAACTTGCACGAGATTCAACAACATCAAACTTGACCTACGTACTCACAATATGATCCTAACTGGACTTGAGCCTTGGCACTAATCTCTGGTGGAGCGGTGGTCCTGTCTCCTGTACATCCTTATCTATTTTTTCATAAATAATGCATATAAAGGTACACTCTTGAACAATTAGGATACTTGGTGGACATGTTATAAACTACAAAATGACTTGTAACATTAAAAATAGCTATACGGTTGTCAAAAGAATGCAAACAATAGATGAAAAGATGCATTATGATCTCCAACTGACTTTTTGTTCGGTCTTAATTGGATCTAAAAGTAAGAACCGATATTGAACCAACCATGGCCTAGAATGAGTTTTTGCTCGAAAACAAATATGATCAGTTCTCTTTCATTTTAGCAGTATCTGTTTTATCTGAATCTGGTGCCCCTTTGTACCATTCACATGATGTAAGTGTGCAACACCATAAGTGTTGGTGCGAACAACTTAGACTAGCTTCCTTATAAATATGATGCATCAACAATATGAATGTTTAATTAAGACTTTGTGTAATATAAAAATTTATGATCTAATTCTTACATTGTTCATACATAAGGACTAATCGAGTAAAACTTAAATCAATAAACAAATTATCAAACTAAGAGAAACTTATTTAAATAGTTTATGTGATTTTTACTTTTGTCTACCAGTGGATCCTATATTTTAAAAGTCATTTTAATAATCTGCATTTTGAAAATTTTGTTCATCGGTAGTTCAAATTATCAATTAGTAAGATTTTTAAAGAATAAAATATTAAAATGGCTTTTAGAATGTAGGTGTAATAGGAAAACCGTTAACAATTTAAATAATTTACACATAAATCGATATATTTATTGTTTTGAAGATGTTAAAAATCAAGTAACAACTCATTAGACTATATATTGTGCATGTGGGATCGAGGAAGGTGGATCCATGATGAAGAAAACATCTCTTTTTAACTGTAAAAAGCTACCATTGACAACTTAAAAGCTTTTCCTGTTCATCATCATTATTACTTCCTTTTTTCAAACAATAATTCTATTTAATTTCACTCCCAAAAAGAAGAAACCTATTATAAACAGAAGAAGAAAAGTTTGATGCGTAGAAATAACATTTACTAAACTAGAATTATCGTTGAACGATGTATATTGGACGGTAAACAATAATTTTTTTGAGTGTTGATCGTTGATGACATTGCAAATTAGTAGTGATTGGCTAAAAATATGATGAAATACAATGGGAGCTCACCGATGGTTATATATATATAAAAGAATATCCGTGTAATACGGTGAAAAAAATTTATTAGTTTCACATTAATTTTTTATGTATTATTATGTTTTTTGAAATATTTTAAAATTTTAAAACTACATTACAATACACGAAGAATATTTTTTTGTAAGTGAGAAAATCCTTTTTAACAAATTTTCAAAGAAAAAAACTGAAACAAAATAACAAAAAATTAAATATATCATAATATGTCATTGCAAATTTGATGGTCCGGTTACAAGTTGCGAGTGTCGGGTTTTGAGTTCATAATGGATATGTTGCGAGTTGTTGAGTCGTTTGTTGAGTTTGGAGATTTAAGTTTCACTAATTTTTTTTTTTTTTTTTTTTTTTTTTTTTTTTTAATATTAAACATTATCTACATTAAATGGTAATTCAAAAAAAACATCTCAAATGCATTATATAATATAATAGTCTATAAACATAGAGAAGTTTAAGTTAAAATTAAATGTCAATTATTAATTATTTTATGGTTTACTAATGTTTGTATTAGTGAGAATTTAATTACTGATAATTATGGGTATGTTAACTAAGGGTTCAAGCTTGGCTCGATAGCTCGACAAGCATTCACGACACATGCCCATGCTCGACTCGAAAATCTTCTAGGAAGGCTCGAATTCAGCTCGAAATTATAATATAAATTTTTTTGTCAATACTTAAACTTATATTGTACTAATTTGAAAATAAAAAATCTAAACAAAAAATCATTTCAGATGTGTATAAAATTAGTATAAATTGTGAAAATTAGTCAAAAGCTCTATAAATGATTTAACAATATTAAAATATAATAAGAGTATCATTTACATATATATAATTACATATATATTATATACACATACATATTAGTTAAGCCTCTAAAAGTTCGATAACAATTCGAGTCAAGCTGTTAGAAACTCGAGCTCGACTCTATATATATTTCGAGTTTGATTTTTAAGCTCAAACTCGATAAAATCTTAATTTGACCAAGTTTAAATACAAGCTGAACTTAAATTGCTCGATAAAAACTCGATTTGTTTGTGATCATAACTAGAAAATCAAGTGTTTGTTAAATACTCTGTATGTATGTAAGGAAACCTTTTATTAATATACCATTATTAGTTATACACCTTTATCATTGTCTCATTTGGGACTTGGACATGAATTCTTTTAACACAGAAATTAAAATAAGAATATAGTTGTTTGCTTAGTAATTTACGTCACGTTTGGTTCGCATATTTCATGAAAATTTGATAAAAATGAAATTTCAATTTTATTTTATAAGAGTGTTTATTCATATCTTCATCTGAAAAATTTACATTCATTAAATTTTCAATATCTTTGATAAATTTTAATTCTATCAAAAACATATCGCGAACCAAATTCACCCTTTTTGTTATAATTCTTTTGAATCATATTTCGGGTGAATTTATTACTTTTATCGACCCTTTTAAAGTATTTGAATGATATCCTAGTGGTCAATACTCTTTTTCTTTTTTTAATGATTTGATATTGATAAATTGCTATTTTCTTAAATCTTAGACTCTTTTCAAATCATTATGGTTTGATTTTTTCAAGACCTACTAAAAATACGATATTATATATCTACTATTTTAGGTTTGATGTTGAGTTATTGAAGTGACTAATTCAATCTATTCAAACAATCAACTCGTCATATTTGCCTTTCTGATTGTGTTATTTATCGGATAATTACAAATTTGATTTATTGATTAATCATAATTAGGAAACTAATCCTTTAATCAAGACATTTAACAAACTAATTCACCTTTGATCGTCAAAACTTTCGATTTTTTCGATCATCAATTCAAATTCGAAATCAAGCCGTTAGTTAAATAGTCAAATACTAAACAATTGAAAAGAAAACAAAATAATAAGATTGACGTGGGCCACGTTCGATCAGACCGTCTACACCAACCAAATTGTGACACGTGAACACCCCATATCGAACCTTCGATCATACTTATCGAAATAAAAAAAATGTTGCATGATTGTGTTAGATCGAAGTTTCGATCAAGGTTGATCGAAATTAAATTAAATAAAATAAAATATATTGGTTGAGATCTTAAAATGTATTCATTATCAAAGCCTTTTAAGATCATCTCAACCAAATTGGTCCTATATTTATTTCGATCATTATGATCTTTATTAGATTCGGCTCATCTTCATCTTTGTTACATATTTATAATAACGTGAAGAAACATAACAACACTCCTAATCTTCGCTCAACCTTGATCGAACCTTTTTTTATTTAATTTTATTTAATTTCGATCAACCTTGATCGAAACTTCGATCTGACCAAATCATGCAACATTTTTTTTTATTTCGATCAAGTATGATCGAAGGTTCCATCTGTGGTGTGCACGTGTCACAATTTGGTTGGTGTAGACGGTGTGATCGAACCTGGCCCATTTCGATGTTATTAATTTTTTTTCTTTAATATTTGACTAAAGGGTTAAATAATAATTAATGAATTAACTAGTATTTGACTATTTAACTAACGGCTTGTTTATTTCTTTATTTTTTAGATGTTCCATAAAAATTATTCGGTTTGATCATACTTTTATAAGAATTATGGTGTCTTTGTGTTTAATTATGTTTTTGATGTTTTCTTCCCACATGATGGTCTAGACTTCTTTGTATTCTCTTAGATGACGTGAACCCTAGTATTGGATTGTTAATCATTCGGTTTTATGTTATTGTTACTTGCTCTGAATTATGCTTAATCAAATATCCATTATTATTTAAGTTTAATAGTTAGTTCTTGCACATGAGTTATTGGTATTATTAACGACTGTTAATTTGTCATTGATAACTTATGCTAGATTTTTTGGCTAATCGAAGGATTTAGACAATTAATAGATACATTGGTTGGTGTGAGAATTATAATTGTAACTTGATAATTGTGTGGTTATATATGAGGGACATCAGTATAACTTAGATTCCACGACAGTAAAACTAGATTACCTTGTAATTAATAAGTAAATGGTTATTGAATTGATTAGGTTGAAAAGGGTTAACGACGGTTAATTATAATAATCTAATAATCAATAGGCTATAAGACTCGACAGAGAATCGTAGTGTCACTAGTCATCGTTGATAATCATAGCAGTTTAAACAAGCAATCCATGCTAGGGGAACAAGTATAAGTGAATGCTCCTTTAATCCAACTGTTATTCGCATTAGTTAATTGTTATTTTAATTAATTGTCTTAATTTCTAAATTATCTGCAACGCAAGTTGAAACTAAATCAAATAAAAAAAAACCCTTCCTAGATTTATCATTAGTAATTAATTTCTTAAATAAACATAGTTTCTTAAGGAGACGATACTCGGAATACTATTAACTATCTACTATATGATTAGGTTAAGTTGCCTATTTATGTAATATTGATTGGTAGTATTTCTTATCTTTTAAAAGTATAGATTTTACACATCAGATATCACCTTGGCCAAATGAAGAGCTAACACTTTCATGAATACTTTATAAACACATCCGATTAGGCTAGTAGGCCTATAATTTGAAAAATTCAAAGGGTCATTTTTCTTGGGGATGAGAATGATGGATTACATCCTTTAGAAATGATCCCTGTTGTTTCAACTCTTTTAATACAATTGAAGAAATCATCTTTGACGACATCTCAATGTGATTTTAAAACTAAAACCATCAGGCCCTGGGACTTCGGGCCATCACAACTCCTAAAAGCAAGTTTTACTTCATCCATTGGGAAATTAGATTCTAAAAAGTCATAATCTAGTTGGTTTAATTTGCGAAAATTCAGTTAAAGAATGATGGTTTTAACTTATTCGTTTCTTAATTTTTTTTGGAGAAGTATGTGAAAGCAGAAACTTTTTCACTTTTACACGTTATTTCACAAGAATGGTCAAACAATAACGAAGAACAAACAATAACTAAATCGAAATCCTTAATGAGGGAAATTTCTTATTAATTCAATAATCAAAGTCTAAAAAATGAAACCTTAACAAAAGTTAAGCTAAAAAATGTTCCTCGAAAGGAAAGCAAAATCTCCTCAAAAAGAATAAACACTGAATAAAAGGAAACCAATATAAAAGTCTAAACTTAAACCCGAAATATAAAAAAAAAATCGTAATTTTTAGTTATAAACGACCTTGAATGACCGAAAACTATCAGATGTTTGCCGCGTTGACCTTCGGCCCAATCCGACATCGAAATCAAATTCAGAAAAATAATCACCGAATGTATTTGCGACGTTGACTTGTTCATTGATCGTATCTGCATCATATCATTACTATTTTATGTCTCTAATTTTGAAATCTCCTATTATATATATTTAAGTTCTATTGTATGTTATATGTATATAACTTACAAAAAACGTCTTTTTATGTAGTAAAAAACATGTAAAAATATGTTTTTAAAACTTGAGCACATACAAATCGAAGTTTCAAAGCTATTTTTCACTATATTATACGTAAATCTTTAATGTTACATGACCTTCTAAAAAATATCTCCAATGGTAGGTTTGTTTGGAGTTTTTTTTGACAAAAAAGCTTTTTGAAAAGTTCGATTCCATTGGAGCTAATAGCTCAATTTGATAAAAGTTTTTGAAAATTGAGCTATTACTCAATAACTCAGTTCAATGAATGTGTGTATAATTAGTTTATAAAAATTCTTTTCAAAAATTTTATACATTAGAGTAAAAGTTTATTGTTTAAATAAAGTGGATGAATATGTTTTGCGTCATAAAAGTACTCGTCAAAAGGGGTTTAGCATTGTGAGTTTTCTTAGATAATCTTTCGTTCTGCATAATTATAGAATAGAGAAAAAAGTAAATAAAAAGCTGAAAAAGATAGGATACCCATAAATATTACTTTAGAGATACAAGCTTTGTTCATAAAGGTTAACATGCTTTTTCTTGTATAAAGACCAGCATGCATAATAAATTCTATCCAATTATATCATTCTTAAATGAAAAAATTGTACCAAAATAGAGAATAAAAATCCATGTGAATTCAAAAGCTTCAATCATAAATTGATATGTTATAAAGTGACATGAAAACAGAGCACACTTTTAATACCTAAACGCACATGTATTTTTGCCTTTAAAATCAAGTCATGAACAATATCAATTGATTTTTTTTAACACTTCAAGAGAGAAACGATCATCATTCTATAATTGTAACTTTGTCTTCTAAACATAATTACATATCTTAACAAAATGTAGTATATATGATACACATAAAATGTTAATACTTACAAGATTTATCTTTTTCCAATTCGACGTTGTGGGTAAATTGTATATATTCAACGAAACAGTTAAACATTGCGATGACATTTTAATTTCGACATTTTTGTTGTTAGATGCTACTAATGTTAACACATGTACTTAACTTCATTATCGGATCAAATCATGTCAAATGATATGAATGAGTATCATTAACGATCAATGATAGTAGTAGAAGCATAGTTTGAAATACTACAAGATATTAGTTGGATGTTGAAGGCATGGAGTAATTAATGTCAAAACTAGAAGACAAAGTTGTGCCAATCCACAAATCGGGACTACTATACGTTAAGTGTTCATTTTCTTAACTAGTAGCTAATCAAAGTTTACATTCTTAAACTTTATGTGTTTGTTAGTTACTTGATTTATTGTTTATGGACCACCAATGAAGATCTTAAAAGGGTCTTTTAGTGGAGAGCTTTTCAAAGTCTTTATTTAATATAAGGTTTCTACAATAGTAAAAGTTTTGTTTTGAATATAAGTCAAAGTCCGTAAACAAAAAGTTAATTTAAATAGTTTTCATATGAAACTATAAGTTTTTCAAGCAATAGGATTACATAAATAATCTTTAATAATTAACTTTCTTCCTATTTTATTATGCTTCTCTCTTTTTGAATCATTTTATATTTATCAAGATATAACTATTACTACTTCACTAAACGTTTGTATATTCCTAATCTATGATGAGGATATTTTTATTATTAGTTTTTTATGAATTCTCCGAAACTATACATCAGTTATGTATACAATATAAGTTTTTAATGTACAAATCGGTAAATTTATCAAAAATAATCTTAGAAATATTACCACCCATGTGTAAAATCTCTAAGTCATAGATGTGCTAAAAACTATAGCTTACGGTTAAAGCTTCTAGATGCTTTTGACAAATATACCTAAAACTTTTTTTTCAAACATTGTATTGGGATGACTACTCAACTCTAAGCTAATTTCATCTTTGTAATGTGTCTAGTCGAAAAGCATCTCGTCGGTTTTTATAATGGTGTTGGTTTATTAGATCCGTTCTTAATAGCGTACCGCCTAGCAATTCGTGTGGACACTCTTTCTAATGGATAGCTCAGTCACTGTATAGCTTAGCATTACCTTTTCAAATATTATTCTTGAAGCTGAACGCATGAACTCGTAATAGTCAATATTACTGGATATGAAATGTAAAAATAAAAATAGTGAGACCAAAGTGTATGAATGGATAGATCATTAATAAGAGCAAAGTTTGCTTTCAATTTTAGTATTTTACTCGATATGTTGTTAGTTCATATAAATTTAAGCAAAAAACAGTATATAAGCGACTTTAACAAATTTCATATGAACAAAACTTATATCACATATATGAACAATAGTTGCCAACTTGACATCAAGTTTATCTGAATTCAAATAGCTAACGAAGTACTCTCTTCGTTCTAATTTAATTGTTCATTAAAAATATTTATATAAATGTATAAAAATGTAATGTAAAAATTATATTAATGTTGAATAAAAGCTAATTATTGTTATTTAATTAAATATTTTTTGACCGGTTGAAATTAAAGTCGAATAATTTTTATAGAACATCTAAAAAATAAAGAAATAAACAATTAAGTTTGAACGCGTGGAATAATTTGTTTTAAGAAAAGAAGAAGCGGGATTTAAATGGTCAATTAGTTTTAATCGTAACTGGTTGATACATAAGGAATATCATTTTAATCAACGATCCACATCCAATCTCGATGACAATATAAATAATCCCTCCACTTCCATTTAATTTCGGGGGTGACAACAATAGCAATCACCATTCACAAGTTATTATTCCGCAATTAAATCTCGTCCATTATACAAACCCAATTTTTTAGGTTTTCATTAGGTATTATTCCAATTCTACCTTCCATTTCTTCATTAATCCAATTCTGCTTCTACATTTCATTCTACATTCTCTTAATTTGATTCCTGGTACATTTCAAAATCTTAAATTCCTAGTAATCAATCGTATACGTATATATGCATGCATGTATGTATGTATAATCGAGCTGTTTAACGTAGAATTTAATTGCAATTTCATCATTCCTGTTGATGATCTATAACCAGCTAAACATAATTGTAGGATCCTCTAGTTTTTTGCTGCTATGATAATAATGTATGTAACTTTTCAAAAGATGAAACAGTAGAGACTGCATTTTGATTGACATGTTTGGGCTTATAGTATGCTGGAAATGTGATCAATGATAGATTGTGAGATCTTTAGCAATGGCATATTGGCAGTTTCGATTCTGACTATTGTATGAAAAAAAGAAGCAGCTTTGATCTCATGATTGGTTTTGGAGATTTTGGATTGTTTGCTGTTTCAAATGTGATTTTGTTATACAGTTCAATGGATTTGTTTTCATATATTATGTTTTCAGCATGAGGGTGATATCAATAAACAACAAGTAAAAGTGAATTCAAATCCAAAAAAGTTTATTTCTAACTATGTAGATATATATCTATATATCATGTATGCATATCTTTCGGGGCTAGGCAACACTTATATGACACCACGTTCAGGTTATCACTGTAGCTTATATTATGGGTTGATTCATATTCTCTAATCATATATTCTTTCGTATGTTTAAGATCAGGTGTGTCTTGATATGCATAATATTCATGAGTATATTTCATTATTTAGGTAGCATAAGATGGCAGACGGTGAGGATATTCAACCCCTTGTCTGCGACAATGGAACTGGAATGGTTAAGGTACTGATCACAATATCAATTCTTTTCAAATGCATACATTGAACTATTTATTATCCTCCAAACTTTTGCTGTTTATATATATGAAGCTAATTTACAGGCTGGATTTGCGGGAGATGATGCACCACGAGCTGTGTTCCCAAGTATTGTGGGTCGTCCACGTCATACTGGTGTCATGGTTGGAATGGGCCAAAAAGATGCGTATGTTGGGGATGAGGCTCAATCCAAGAGAGGTATTTTGACACTGAAATACCCAATTGAGCATGGTATTGTTAGCAATTGGGATGACATGGAGAAGATTTGGCATCACACCTTCTACAATGAGCTCCGTGTTGCTCCAGAAGAGCACCCTGTTCTTCTCACTGAAGCACCTTTGAATCCTAAGGCCAATCGTGAAAAGATGACTCAGATTATGTTTGAGACATTCAATACTCCCGCTATGTATGTTGCCATTCAAGCCGTCCTTTCCCTATATGCTAGTGGTCGTACAACTGGTAAGAGTTTCATAATTCTCCATTACTGCGTAACTTGTAACTGGAGTTATTCATCTTTCCAACAATTGTCTTTGTGAAACTAAAACCTTCAAATTGGTAAGATCAAGTAGTTCAGGATATTGTCATATTGCAAATGCAAATTTACCCATTATATCGGCACTTTTTCTCAAACTCGCTTGTTCTTGTCAGCTTTGGATTTTCTAGGTGCAACGACAGTAGTCTCTTTGAAACAAATTGTTTAAGAATGGTTTTAAAAAGTTGCATTGCCTATTGCTAAAAGCTTACAACTTTCCAAGCTTACGTGAAACTATTTTGGTGTGCTAGAATAGGTGACTAGATCGGAGGGTTCAGTAATGGGTTTAGTTTAAAAAAGGTCATTTTTGGTATGGGTCAGAAAATTGGGCATGCTGGGTTGAGCTGCTAACTCTCTTTTGTTCATTATTGTTGAAACATATTTAATTAACATGTTGAAATTATATTTAAAAGAACAGTGTAGTTACAATTTGAGCTAGATGTTCGACTTAAACGATTTTTGAAGTTATTTCCTTCATAAGTAGCCTTTTGGTGACTCTTGACCAGTTTGATTTGATCCATTCACAAGTAAAAGGATTGAAACTGACGTGTCTAATTTTGTGGATCGGCACAGGTATTGTCTTGGATTCAGGGGATGGTGTGAGTCACACGGTTCCTATTTACGAGGGTTACGCCCTTCCACACGCCATCCTACGTCTGGACTTAGCTGGACGTGACCTCACAGATGCTTTAATGAAGATCCTCACAGAACGTGGGTACTCTTTCACCACATCGGCAGAGCGAGAAATCGTGAGAGACATGAAAGAAAAACTAGCCTACATCGCCCTGGACTATGAGCAAGAGCTCGAAACTTCAAAAACTAGCTCTGCAGTTGAGAAGAGTTATGAGTTACCCGATGGTCAGGTTATCACCATTGGTGCTGAGCGGTTCAGGTGCCCGGAGGTTCTGTTCCAGCCATCGATGATCGGGATGGAAGCTGCTGGTATTCATGAGACTACATATAATTCTATCATGAAGTGTGACGTGGATATTAGGAAGGATCTGTATGGAAATATTGTGCTTAGTGGTGGTACAACAATGTTCCCGGGTATTGCTGATAGGATGAGCAAAGAGATTACAGCATTGGCCCCAAGCAGCATGAAGATCAAAGTGGTTGCACCACCAGAGAGGAAGTACAGTGTCTGGATTGGTGGGTCTATTCTTGCTTCGCTCAGCACCTTCCAGCAGGTTTGTTTTCGTCATTCTTTGATCCGTTTTCTAACCAAGCAAATGCAATTAACAACAGTATACCTTTATGAACATGTGTTTACCAGTAAAAGTAGGTGGTAAAATGGGTGGGTTAGATAAGGGATCAAAACTGCTTCGGGTTGGAAAAGGATTTATATTTTAGTACAGGTCGAAGCAGTTTACGTTGGGTTGACCACACACCTTTTCTCCATTTACCATATATAGTTAATGTGTTGAACATGATAATAAAACTATGCTTCTACAATAGGGATTAGTTTTTTTTTAAAATAAAATAATAATAATAATAAAAGCAATTTCGTACAGTAAGCATTTCAGATACACTTTGGGGCTACTTTTAACCCGTCAGACATATTTCCCTTTTAGGTGAACCCTAAGCCCAAGTCAACCCATTCATTAGTAATTGGGTCAAAATTGCCACCTCTAGGTAAAATAAGTAGAGCTCTGCCTTTTGGTGAGCTCAGACCTAAGTTGGGCAGAGATAGAGCTGAGTTAGCTTGTAACTTGTTTGACAATATAAGCAGAAAGTGAGCCTAATATGGCCAAGGTTCGCAGCTTGGCAAGTTTCAACAAGTAAGGCTTTATATGAGTCGAGCCAATTGTTTTTCTACGATCCTATATTAGTCAAAATATTGTTTATAGTTTTCTGCCTCCTAGCAAGACTTCTAAGTGCTTTATTTTGGAAATAATACCTTCAGTTATACTTAAATTTGTATGAGCTTTTTATGAAATGAGCTTTTGCTTTAGGCAAGACAAGCCTTAAGCCAGTCCAAAGCACATATACTGTTTTGATATGGTGAGTTTGGGCCAAATGAGCACGCGCTTGGCTTGGTCTAGCCCAAATCGGCTATTTCACCCTTATCCATTTCATTGACAGAGTTTATGACAAATATATATATCTCTGGTGGTTGTGTCTGATTGCAGATGTGGATTGCAAAGGCAGAGTATGACGAATCGGGTCCATCAATCGTGCATAGAAAGTGCTTCTGATTTATGCAACTGGGATGTTGTATGCTGCTTTGCAACGCTTATATTTTTGCCGTTTTCTATTTTTATCTATGATTACATATATGATTTGTGATACTTGGTTGAAAGCAACAAGACTATTGATGTATTGTATGTTCCACAATTATTTTATTATTGATCGTGTTTCGAATTTGGAGCATACAATTACTTGATGATTTGTTAAGTTCATAATTCTAGATCAGGAAATCTACTTAGAAACTTTAGTCATTGTGCATGAGCTGAAACTGCTTAATCTGAGCATCCCTACAAAACATTCGTTTCTGTTTTCTTCACAATTTCATCTTTAATTAAAAAGGATAATATATGTGGAGTTATGCAAGTATGTTTTTGATATTGGTTCTGCCAATTCCGAGAAACAAATAAAAAAAGCAGTGCTTGATGATATATAATTCAAAACTTAACCCTCAAATCAAAGATAAAATTTAAATTAAAAATAAATCTAAAATACATGCATGTAAAAATTAAAGATAGCTGCTTTACACTAAAGGTAAATTTTTACAAGATCTTTCAATAAAACTAATCACAAAGTTACAAGAAATTAAAAGTATTTTCAGTAATACCAAAACTTGAAAAAAAATCTCCAAAATTACTAGGTAAACGGATAAAATGAGGTTTTCCCTATTCAGGTTACTAGAGAAGGCGAGTACTTTTCAGAAGGCGAGTACTTTTCAGTGTGCGGCTTAACTGGGGTATCCCCGTGACCATTTTTGACTCTTTCCCTGGCCACCAAAAGACAAGCAGCTAGTGAGGTTTGAACCTAAGACCTATTGTGAGAATATCAGGATGCCAACTACTACCCCATAGTGATGGTTTTCAAGAAATACAAGGGTAAAAAAGTAATCATGACAATACTAATGAACATATGCATGAGGTGTAACAAAACCAATACTTCTTTGTTTAGGCATAGCAAGCATTGCAGTATGATCCAAGAAATCATTCAAAGAAACAACACTTTCCAAAATTACCCTCAAATCCATACCACATGCAAATCCCATATTCCCAATTCTCCTTACAGCGTACACATAAAATGTTAAACACCCTTTTCTAAACTTGAACCGGGCCATTTCACAACCGGTGAAACCTTTGATCAGTTTCCGGTTCACTTCTCCTAACGGTATCTCCCCAGGCCAAATCCGGTCCATTTCAACTTTCATGTTTTCTGATTCAAAAACAAATAAAACGACCTTTGACTTTTTGGCACCGAGACCGAGAGTAAGTGTGTGCCATGCATGGTGGGCTAAGATGGTGAAATTTGTGGGCATGAAAGCGGTGGTGGAGAGAAACTCCGGTGATGGGTTGTGGTGGTGGGTGGTGAGGAGACGGTGGAGTTCGAGAGGTCTAGCACGGCGGATGGTGAAGGATTTGGTTATGAGTTGACCGCCAAAACGGAGGCCTTTGACTTTTGAGGATGGTTTGAATGAGAAATTTGAGTTTGGCTGATTGTGTTTTTGCTTCTTTTTATTGTTTTTGCTGTGTTTGTTACCTTCCATGGTGGTGTTACGGTGGTTGTGGGTGGTGGTGAGAAATATGGATTGATCGGTGTGTGATTATGATAATAAATCCAATGGAGAGTTTAATTTTATGATGCTGGTTAAATGGTACAGTCGGAAGTTATATATGGACAGTTGCATATACTAAGAAAATGTTACATTATTAGGGTAATTGGTGATTTGTCAAGAACTAAAATGTATAAATATATAGAATGTTTGTTGTATAAGAAAATTTTGATGGCAAATTCATGAATATGCAGTATCTTCAATCAAACCATATCTTTGACTTTGGCTTTCAAGTTGTTAGTTCGAGGCTACTAATAGTAATTCAGTTTTCGTCTATTCCTACATTAATAAAGGTCAACATTAACTAGTGCGCTGGCATTCTTCTAATATTTTATATGCAATAAAATAATTTCAATTAAAAATATAAAATAAGTTATTTGATAATTAACATATTATAAAACTTCTTCCCTGTATGTCTTGTGGCTCCACATATTGTCAATGTGACCATTGTCTTCTGTCCCTTTGATTAAAGAGAAGCCACTTTAGTCTTGGAATAGTGTTTACTTTTATTTATTTTACATCAAATAGACCTTCCAACGGTCTTAACTCTTAAGTATATCAATTGGCCCAAAACTTTGGGCTGGGCCTCACATATTTTTGTGCAAATATCAGGTTCTAACCGTTTGATCGTTTTAAGTCATTTTTCGTCTAATAAAAAAGTCTAGTTTCTAATTAAACTGCATTTCTGACATTCATCATCTACATTTTTTTTTTAATGTTTGTATATTTGATAGTTAGCCCAGCTCAAAGGGGGGTGCGGAGTGTGCGACCGCATAGGGCTCCAGAAAAAATAGGGCCCGAAATTTAGTCAGAAATTTAACCAATATATATATTATATATGTTAATATATATTATTTTATGTAAAATAAATCATAAATGTATAGTAGATAAGTTGGCAATGTTCCCCTTTTTCAATTTTACACTCTTTCTGTTTGGTGCAGGTTCGAACCTTGAAAGGTACATTTTTTATTTTATTTTTCTGAAAGACTTTTCCATCATTTTTTATTAACCCATTATTATGGCCCATTTAATAATTGTAGTCCATTAAGAATATTTAATTATAATTTATAAGCTCATTACTCATATTATAGGTATTTTTATAACAATTATCGACTTATCGTAATTTTATAGAATTTTATTTATATAAAAAGAAAATTTATGACCTATTTTTATTTTTCGCACATGGTTCTTGAAATCAATGGACCGGCCCTGTTGATAGTAAAAAACTACTAACTGTTTTTGTGGTAAGCAAATGATACTTTAAGCTTTTAAGTTAATATGTTCTAGCTAGGTTGATGGATGTCAATGTTTAGAATAAAGTATATTGCTTCTGTTTTTAAGAATATGTCGCTAAGTTCGTTGGAATCTATATTCAATATGTTTCAAGCCTAAAAAGATTAATATTTATAAAATTTGTGGAAGGAGTATATAACAAAAACGGAAGCTTTACCGTTAAGGCGTTAAGCTTTAACTTTTGCAATATTTGGGCAATATTTTTACGATAATAGGTTGTATAAAACTATGGTACTTTTTATGTCAAATAAGTTTTAACTACGTTTACTATTTGCTTGATAATTTTGAAATATATATTTCACGTTTAATCACGCAGGCACATATTACATCAAGATACCAATAGGAAGAATCGAAGATGAAAAATCATTTTTTAAGTGACCAGTGAACGAACATGCGTGATAGTAGGAAAATAATTAACATATAAGGTTACTGGCAGTGGTAATGGTCCGTTGTGGTTAGTCGTGGGTTTCACGTCATTATGACTAAAACCACTCGTAGTGATCACGTTCGTTGTGACCCGTCATGAGTGCCACGTCATTCACGACTAACCACATTCACGACTAATCATAGTGAGGTTTTCACGACGGACAATAGGGACCTACATTTTACAACTAAATTGTACCTTGTGATTTATTTGTTGTACCATTTTTATTTAAAAGGAAAAAAGAGGAATAAAAAAGTTAGTGGGCCCCGTCGAAAAATCGTGATGGATCCGTGATATTTATCACGAGCACAGCTCACCACTGTATCACTCCATCCATACTCATCCGTTGTGGGAGGACGGGACGGTGAGCACGGACCATTGCGTCCAACCATCATCCCACGACTAATCATAATGGAATTTTCACGATTACTCACAAATAACAACTACAACTCACTTTTTATTTATTTTTCATTTTTTTAGAAAACAAAATTATATTTAATTAAATTAAATAAAACTAATAACACAATAATTAAAAATAGCATTTCATTAATAATAAACAATAAAAACACATTCAATAATTAAATAATTAAAAGTCTACACAACTTGAAAGTTGGGCGGAAGCGTCCAAATGTGTTTGGTGAGATCGTTTTGTAGTCTGTCGTGTACCGCTTTATCGCATATTTCTTTTATTCTTGTTTCACGCGCCACGACTCTTTCAGTAAATCTGCTTTAGACCAAGTTAGCAGGATCGACGATAAACTCTTCCTCAAACGAACTCATTGCGAATCCATTATCTTCTTGAATTATGTTTTACAATATCACACAAATACAATTAAAGTACAAAGCTTACTTGCATCTTCTTCGTTTACAATCTTTAGGCCACCTCCCTAATTGTCTTCATTCAACTCTATTTATAACAAGAAATGAAATAAAATGGAAAGGCTCAATACGTGGGAAACATGGGATCAAATGATTTCACGGGTTCATGCATACATGATTTTAGGAGGATGCCAGCACCCACCCACATTCACATAAACATCATACTTCTTTCGGAGGAAAAAATCCAAGCTTCAACCATCTTCTTTTTCATTTTAACCTTTTCTTTTGTTTTAGTATTCTTTGTTTTGATGTGTCAAAGATCAAGTAAAGAGGAGTTTACCGATTAATTATCTAAAGGATAGCGAGTAATGATAATCATGTCTACAACCGTTGACTATCTGTCCATCAATAAACGGTGATCGATAGTGCCAATAATGAGAGTCGAGGGATATGATGCTCTTATTACCTATTGCTGAGGACTATCTATGTCCTAGGCTTAATAAATTATGTTAAATTCATCCTTACATCAATATATATCTTTCATAAACATAAAACACATTATAACTTATTTCCTATCATTATTATGTAAGGTTTATTTTTTATTTTATTTTTTTTACAGCAATGGGTATGTTAAAAACAACTAATCAGGTGCTCGAAAGTTATAAGAAATTACATAACCAATCAAACCAACTAAAAATATTTTTACTTCTATACTTTAAGCAAGTAAAAGAAAATAAGCTAATGGAATCAAAATTTCGTCTTTCCTCGTTGATTGAGAGTGAAACGTGACATTATTCCGGTATTTTCACACAACCCAAAACATAAACGCAATGATAACATACAGCCGGTTCTTTTTGTTGTTAGAAACCGACTGGTTGTCGATCCATGTAAGCCACTCGTTACAATAGTATGGCAATGGGTCCGATAAACCACACCAAGTACGAATTGTACGCCAGATAGTTGCCGCAACTTCACAAAAGAAGAAGACGTGATCATTTGATTCAACGAAGCTGTTGCAAACCGGGCATAAGATGGATTCAATTTCTAACCCACGTTTGGAGAGATTAAACCGGTGAGGAAGCTTGTCCAAACGAATTCTCCAAATGAAGATATTTACCTTCCTTGGAAGACATTTGTTCCATCTTGTGCTAATGTGTAGAGAAGGAAGTAGAGTTTGATCAATGTGAGCTCTAGTGGAACCCACTGTAAATCCTCCATCTTCACTTAAGTTCCACTTCCACGAATCTGGGCTAGAGGATAATGAAATATGTTGAAGGTTAGCTGCTAAATGATGTAGCATTTCATGTGAGCGTCCAGAAATCATTGGCCTCCTCCACTACCATTACCAATGACCGGAAATAAGCCGATCACTAATAGTGAAATTTTCGTTGAGATCTAGACGATATAGCCTGTAAAAACGATAGCATAAAGCCTCGTCCCCGATCCATACATCTTTCCAAAAACGAGTAGAGGTGCCACAACTGACATTATAACGTCGGCTATCTTTAGAGATGAGGTTACGAGCATGAAAATAGTTGGTTGAGCCCACTATGTTTGCCCATGTACCTTGTGTATTGAACCCTATTCCATCGAAACCTGCTTCTATCCCATGAATAGCTTTAACGATTTTAACCCAAAGAAGATCCGAACTATTAACAAATCGCCAACGCCATTTTTGAAGTACTAATAATATTCTCTATATCCCTTCTATCCCAATCTGTGAGGATTACTACATCACCGACGAAGAAAAAGTGGGAAACATGCAAATTTGAATCACCTATGGTAATCCCTTTGATAAGCTGAGATCGTGTAGCCTCTTGTAAGGCTAAGTGTAGCCCTTCCATAACTAATATAAATAGGAAATGGAGATAGTGGATTGCCTTGGCAAAAACCACGGTTGAGCGAAAATTCTGGTGTAGGACTACCGTATACGAGAACGGAGGTATGGGCTATGGGCTGAGTAAAGACATGATCGGATCCAAGTTCTCCATGTATTACCAAATCCCATGTGCATTAGAACGTGATCAAGATAACCCCACTCACAGTATCAAAAGCTTTCTTGAAATCTACTTTAAAAATTATAAGTGGTGTATTTCGCTTTTTGTACCACTCAATAATTTCGCTTACCATAAGAGGACCATCCAAGATTTGCTGACCTGAAATGAAGGCCGACTGTACTGGACTAACAATTTTGTCTAACACAAGTGCTAAACGATTTGCTAGCAGCTTGGCGATTATTTTATATTGCATTCCAATAAGAGAGATTGGCCGGTAATTTTTGATAAGAAGTGGGTTAGTGACCTTAGCTATCAAAGTAATAAAAGCAGAACATGTACCTCTCGGGATAGTCCCTGTTTCCATAAAATCCATTACAAATTTCTCCACGTCATATTTAAAGTATTCCCAGTATCATTTTAGAAATAAAAAATAAAAGCCGTCCAGGCTCGGGGCTATTTCACTACCACAATTCCAAACCAAGGTTTTTATTTCTTCTTAGGTGGCAGGATGTTGGAGTGTATTTGCTACATCTGGTTAAAGAACAGAGAACTCGGGGTTATGATTAGTATCAAAGTGGGAATCATGAGCTAGAAATTTGTTTTGGTAGAAGTTAAAGAAAGCATCTTTAACTTGTTGAGGATTAGAAAACCATTCTCCGTTAACCATTACCACCATTACCCCCTCACTAATTGATTGCATCGTTTTTGTTTAAGAATTCCATGAAAAAATCTCATGTTTTCATCATCTTCCACATCCCAATGAATTTTAACCTTCTGAGCTATATCCATTGCCGAATAATTTTCTAAATTGTCTCTTTCTTGCATCAATTTAAGCGTATGTTTCTGTCTTCATCAGTGCTTATGGATGTATCAATTTTGATGTCAATCTCATTCACCAATTTCTGAATTTCCTGAAGTGGGTTGCTCTCTTTAAATTTGGAATCATGATGCCACGTTTTTATTTTCTTTTCACGAACTTAATCCTCCTATGAAAAATACTACGTCATAAACCCGCGATAATACGAGACGGAATATAATTTTTACAAATGAATAAATTATTGTAGTCGATTTGTAGCCTATTTTTTTATATAGTTTATAGACCCGCGATAAGGCGCAACGAATTTAGCTTTTATAAATGAATAAAATATTTAGTAGATCTTTTTATATTGTGACCGACTTTTTTAATTTAAACAAATACATGAAATATTTAAGGGTCGAAAGTGTAAGTATACGAAAAAAAATATTGATGTTTGCTAGTTTATAGACTCGCGATAATGGCAGACAAATTTTAATTTTATAAATTAATAAAATATTGTGGCCATGTTTTTTTATATAGTTTATAGACCTGCGATAACATGAAACGAATTTAATTTTAAAATGAATAAAATATTTGATCGATATTTCTATATAGTTTATAGACCTGCGATAACGCCATTTGATTGATTTTTTTATTTTTTATATAGTTCATAAACTTGCGATAACGCGGGACGAATTTAATTTTTATAAATGAATAAAATATTGTGGTCGATTTTTTTATATAGTTTATAAACTTTTTAATTTTTATAAATGAATAACATGTTTGGTCTATTTTTTAATTTAATAAATACATCAAATATTTAAGGGCGCAATGTATAATTATATGAAAGAAATTAAAGTTGTTGGATACAAAAGGTGAAAAACAGTGAATAGCTCTAATTTCTCCATCGTATTCTTTTTAATTATACGTAAAGATTGATGCCATCATTCAAATTATTAAATTCCTTGATCGTTCCCTTGATCATTACATCAAAGTCTAACATTACATATTATTCTTTTTATTATTCTGTCTCTAAAACGTACTTTTTCCGTCTCAAATTAAATGTTCAGTATCAGTTTGCACACAGTTTTAAAAATTGTTTTATCTGGTAGTGAAGATAACTTTTTTACCCTTGTTTTTTGCACAGACTCTCATGTATCAGTTTTGAGAAAGGATAAAATGGTAAAGTTAATATACTACTTTTGAAAGTAGACATTTATTTTGAAACAAACTAAAAAGGAAAGGTAAACTCTTATTATGAGACAGATGAAATATCCTTTTATAAAGAAACAATATACAAATCATGTTTAACTATTAATATATTTATTCTTATCATGTTTAATAATCATGTTACACTTTCGTGTACTGTGCTATGCATAACTTATAAAATTACCCAGTGATGTTTACAAACTGATTCAGTCCAAGATTTTTCTTATCTACATCTAAATAAACGGGTTAAACCCCGATTTTAAAATTTTTGGATCACTCAACATTATAATAACACAGTAAAGGAACTATCGGAACTAACCTGAAGATTAGACTAATAATATTGGCACATATTACATATCGTAAGTTCGATAGATAAGAAAAAAACGTTACATCAAAAGAATAACCGATCACAACCTCAACCAACACGAATCCAACCTTTTATTTACCTTCTTTATATAGTCAAGATCTTTGTCCTAGCTTAAGACAGATACTTACACGAGCCGTTACCTATAACAAATCAAATCAAAACCATGTTAAATATACGTGCCAAAAAAAGAGATGATTCTCTTTCGTGGGCCATTCATAAATATAAATGTGATTATAAATATAACCAAGTAGATCAATTGGAGGTTAAATGCAACTTACTTGGATCAGTAAAGGTGATGAGTCCAGTGTGAGAAAAATCACAATTGAAGTTGTTACGACCATTAGTCTGATAGAAAGCATTCATAATAAACGCTGCATGGGATCGCACGTTGTTAGGCTCGAAGCAGGCCCCACCAGCCTGAATGGGCCTGCAATCAGCCCCATTACTACAAACATAGTCTATGTTAGACTGGAGTGCAGCAGCAGTGGCATCTGGTTTAGGCACACACCACTTCTTGCCTTGTGCTGATGGTGCTGGTAATGCTGGCTTTGGTGATGGACCTGTTGGCACTTGCTGTAGTACCCACCACATAAACAATTAAGATTATGAGCAACATTTAACAAAAGGTATACAACATTAGGTACTACATCAGTAAAGCCAACCAAATATTGTATATTCTAAGAATTAGTGTTTTGTACATATATTTACATTCTATGATATAATAAGTGGAAATCACTAGTCTACATGCTAAACTCGTGTGTTATAAATACGTCTGATTTATCTAAGATTTATGACCACTTATTCTAGAATTAACTCATGACCACTCTCTTGGTCTATGAGAACAAAGTCATAGAGAAGGCGATAACTAAAGCAAACTCGAGGGCCAAAGCAGAATTTGAGCTGGTGGAACTTGGAGATAGAGAATGACCGCCAGTTGAGCTGCCACCGCCGGGAGGACGAATGGAAGTTACTGGTATGACTGCGTTTGAAGGAGCAAGCGTTGGTGACAAAGAAGGAGCCTGATTCGCCCTCAAAAGCGTAGATTAGAAAAATGGAGTTGCTAATATTTGAGCTCAATATATCATATCACAGTGATCTATAGTTTGATAAATGATATTTAGACCTAATAAATTGACTTAACTGTTGACCTAATGTCTAAAAAATGACCTACTTTTAAACACTATGTTTGATAAATGACATGTGATATTAGGCCAACAATTAGCTAGACAAGTAAACTAGCAGCATAGATTTTATTTCTAGCATAACTTTTGCCAACATGACAAAAAGATTGTCACAAAGGTTTAGTGAGAAAAAAAACGAGAGATGTAACGTTAAAGGTGCGAAGGAATCATTGGGGGTGATCTGGCGTCACATGTAGGGTCGTTTGTTAACGTTGGTGCCATGCCGTTGCCGAAGAGTGACCATAAAACAACTATATATATTCAAATAATCACGTTTTTAATGGATGACAACCACACACATATGCCGATGTCGGTCCACTTCTATTTCTTTAGACCATATAGTACTTATTGATTTCATTCATATTCCTGTATATATTAGGGACAATAGTCAAAATCCTTTCACTCGGACCCACACGCACGCCCACCAAATCAACTTTCCGATATAACCGATCCTATGTGTGCCACGTAAAAATTAACACCCACAGTATATGCACTCAAATGACAAATCAAATAGTAACACCAAAGATTTAACATAAGAAAATTACCTGTGATCCACTCAAGATCCCAATGTTGTAAACTTGGCTAAAATCCGGTCGAAAAAGTCCAAAATTCTTCTCATCCAATGAAGGACCTTTTAAATCTTCATTAAACAATGAAAATATGTAAGTTTCAAACTTTCTTCCGGGCATTAAAGGTGTACCAACGCCGGAAGTAACCTTTTTAATCAAACCACCGTTGTACGCCGCTGCATTCGCCGGATTTGCGTGGGTGTTTTGCGGGTCCCCACCCGACGGCCACCCCGTTTCCGCTACAATTATTTCAACATCTGGGTATCCTAGCTTCTTCATTGACACGTATACCGCGTCCAACAATTGATCAAATTGGTTGGTATACCTTTAATTGATTCCATAAAAAACAAACAAATCATTCAATTAATTAAATTAGTTCATCCTAACAAAATTAATTACATCTTATCTTAAACTGTAAAATAATTACAATGTTACATCTTTTTTTAAAGCCGTCTCATTATCATGCAATTATTTTACAGAAAATACATCAAAATATAATAGATAATAGAATAAGGTGTAAATAAGGTTGCATTTTCCATTTTAATGATGTTATTTATAATTACATTAAAACACAAAATTGCTACTACTCCGTACATGTTATGATTTAACGTTATGCAATGAAAAGTTTTATGTTACATTTTTATAAATAAACAATAAAAATAAAAATTCCTACCGTCGAAGCTAACCTTTTCTACATAAAATAATAATCACTGCAATTGAAAATTGAAGATAAAACCTTTAATAAGTTACAGATAAAAGATAATAGATTCTGCTGTTACTTTTATCGTAACGTGAGTTAAAATGGTAGTTGCATCTACAAGTCATTTAATTATCACCTAAAAAAGCAATTATTAGGTAAAAAAAAACAAAAAGGTAGTACCTTTTTCCGGTAGCTTTATCAAACAATCCAGCATTTGGTTTAAACAAACAAAAATTGGCATTCGCCGGCGAATACCCAAAATACGTATACGGATTAACCATAAACCCAGCTTTCGTTTTCCTCAAAAACTCCAACATCGGACCCAAAGTACCCACATCCCATCCGGGTCTAAACGAAGCATTACTCGGTGGATTCGATTCCAATAATATCCCCAACGAATGCGGACTCGATATTTTCACATCATTAATTCCAGATTTAACTAATGCAGCATGTAGCACTTTCATTGCAGGCACTAAACTATCCACCAAGTTTTGTGGGCCCCAGTGAAGGACTTCTGTACCTACACAAATGTAATGGACTTTAGTAGCTGGGTGATATGGTTTGATGTTGGCGTTGACCCAACGGAGGGCGTTACGTGGGTTAGTTAATGATGGGATGTCGCCGTTTGGGACGGTGACGGTTACGAGAATGTTTGTGTTGGCGAATGATTTGATGATGGTGGGATTGACGTCGAAGATTTTGATGCGGTCGATGTTTGTGTTGGATTTGAGAAAGTGGGCGACTTGAGAAGGTGGTGGGAGGTTGTCGCCGAGTGTGCCGTAGTTGACTCCGATGGAGGTCACGGCGGCGGGGAGGATGACGGTGGCGGTGGTGATAAGGAGGAGGGTGAATATGGTTGTTGGAAGATTCATTCTCTCGGAGGTGAAAATGTGAAAATGGAAGAAATGGTGGGTGGTTTTGTAGGGGTGTTTGGCGAGTATTGACCGGGGTCAAAGGGGTGTGACTGGGACATAGTGCGCATGTTAGCGAGAAGTGACATTTGGTGGCGAGAAAACATGTTGGATAAAGAAAAGAATTGTGTTTGAAATCGGACACCGCGTAAAAGTACTAGTTAAAACGTGTGCTTTTATACCTTTACCATTTTTAGATAAATAACAAAAATTATTCTATCCATTTCAATATGTATTTATTTTTCTATTTTAATTTATTTAAAGATAAATACTCCTTCAATCCCAAATTAAGTGTCATGTATCAGATTTCACGGAGTTTAAGAGATTGTTTTATCTGTTAGTGAAGATGACTATTTTACCGTTACTTTTTTGCATATACTCCCATGTATCAGTTTTGAGAAAGGATAAAATAGTAAAATTAATTAGCTACTTTTAAAAGTGGACATTTATTTTGGGACAAACAAAAAAGGAAAGCAAGACACTTAACTTGGGACGGAGGGAGTATTATTTACAAAAATAATATATTAAATTTAATAGTTTATCCGTAATTTGCTTATCATAGATAACGGTCTAACATCTAAAAGATGAAAAAAGACACAAGAACGCGTCACTATTTACATCAACAAAAAAGAAAGCTACCGTCAATTATTTAGTTGTAGCTAGGGGTGGCAAAATGGGCGGGCGGGCGGGTACGGGCAGCCAGGTTATAATGGGTTTGGGTCACAACAGGCTCGGGTAAAAACGGGTTCGGGTCAAAACGGGCTCGATCAAAACGGGCAGGGGTCAAAACGGGCTCGGGTCAAACAGGCAATTTTGAATTTTTTTTTTTTTTTTTTTTTTAATCAATTTAGAGTTCTTAACAAGTCTTTCAAGTCATACCTAAATAAAACATGCATAAACAAGTCTTTCAAGTCATACCTAAATAAAGAAAACCTAAAAATTCATACTAGTAATACTCGGAATCAATGCTTCAATATTTTCTCCAAGTTCTTCCTCCATTTCTTCCTCACCTAAAAGTGAAAGGACTTGAAATTAGTATCATATATTACAAAATAAAAAATAAAATATTATATCTAAGTTACAAAGTGGATGAAGTCATGAACTATAATACCTTGTACATCGAATAACAAATCACGAGTGCATAACAATGTCTCGGCATTTGATGATGATAGGGAACTTCTATACTTACTTATGATCTGACCCCCATTACTAAATGATGATTTAGAGGAAACAGTAGTGATTGGAATGCTTAATATGTCACGAGCCATTTGAGCCAATCGTGGATACCGCCCTTGATTATCTTTCCAATATTGTAAAACATCAATCTTTAGTTTTCTGTTAACTTTAGGTTCCTCTAAATACTTAGTCACTTCTGACTTGTCACTCGTATCAACACTTTGATATTGACTTGGAAATGCCTCAAATCCATCCAATTCATCCTCTTCACGCGCATCACCTTCGCCAACATTTGAACTTCCTATTGTGGAATAATCATGTATTGTCTTGGGTTGAATCTCGTACTCCTTATATAGCTTGTAAAAGCCATCAACAATCAATTTCACTTTCTTTTTACGTATTGTCTCCGCGAGGTTAAGTTTTGAAAAACAAAACTCAATAATCTTAACCTTATGACAAGACGATACAATAATTTTCCCAATATTTATCAAACTTCTTTTTCATGTACTTTGCCATTTTCTGAATAACGGGATCTGGACTGTTGATCTTCTTTTTAATATTACATTGAATTTCCCATACTTTGTGAAAATACAAAGTTGGATAAAAGCTACTGGAAAACAAAGTTGTAATCTCATAGAAAGGCTTCAAAAACCTTGTGATTTCTTGTATCCTTGTCCATTCTTCTTTTGATGGACAAGTCAAGAAGTATCGATCAACTAGTTCTAATAGAGAATAAGCTTGCATGTAAACTAATGCACAATCAAGCATAACATATGTAGAGTTCCACCTAATTGGACAATCTTGATACACAAGTAAGTTGTTGAATACATTCAGCAAACTTAAATTTTCTAGCAACACTTCCTCTAATATACTTGATCGAATCCCGAACCTTACGAATAGCTTCCTCAATTACCTTTAATCCCGCTTGAACAATTAAATTTAATACATATGCTCCACAACGCACACATGCATAAATTCTCCTTCACAAACTGACTCACCATTCAAAGACAAATGAAGTCCTAGAGTATCTACTAACCCATCATTATATTTTGCATTATCCAACGTGATAGTGAAAACCTTCTTCTCAATGCCCCAATCAACTAAAAAGTTTATCACATACTCTGCCAATATAGAACCGGAATGAGGAGGTGGAATAAATCTAAAGTTAAGGAATTTTTTCCTTAAAACCCAATTCTCATCGACATAATGAGCCGTCAATGCCATATATCCATCTGTCGTGATCAAACTCCACAGATCAGCCGTCAAACATATTTTACTAGTTACCTTTGCCAACTTTTTTTTAAGAATCATCTTATCTTTCTCATATATTTTTAAGATATCCGCCTTTGATGTGTTTCTTGATATGGGATTCGCATCTCTATGTAGAAACTTATGCAAGTCTCTCGTTGCCTCGTGTTCAACATAGCTAAACGGGTAGTTATGTTTGATGACTGCTACTGCCATTTTCTCTCTATACACGGCTTGATCCAAAGGAGCATGTTTTCGTTTTGGACCAGACACGCTAAGGTCAAAACACTTTGGGAGATATCACTTCAAGTTAGACGTTCCCAAATTAGGATTGGCACTCAACGCTTTATTACAACCGGTACAAATTGCCATTCTAGACCCATCAGGCTTAATAAACTTTTCAAAATACTTCCATACATCATAACGCTCTTTGTTTAATGTCGATGAACAAACATCATCTTCATTCTCTTCACCGATACTTTGTTGTTGTGACATCTTAACCAACTATTTCTATTATCTACAAATAAAAAAAAACAATTATCAGTCATATGAACTATTGCTAAAAATTCAATTATGTGAATTCAATTATTCACTCATGCCCGAATCTGTTGCTAAAAAATAACGAATTTGCATATATATATAAATACATACATATACATAGATACAACAATGACACTAATAGATAATGGATATGATATTCAAACTTTTAGTATATATCTAGGACATATATATGTAGTCTCCTGAACAAACTTTTAGTATAATCTTTGGAAGATTTCAAGATGTAATGTTGACTTATAATGATGCTTTGAGACACTGCTATAGAGTTTGGGGAAATGGCAAAAATGATAAAAGAGGTAGAATTGTTGTAGTCTGCTGGTTCAACAGGCTCACTATACTTTATTGAAGTTTGACTTTTTACAGTCATAGTGACCATCACAGATTGATCAGATGGCTTGTGGTTTATAAATATAGTTTTGAAGCTTTTGCAACTGTTCCTCAACATTATATCAAGAAAGCTGCAAATACTGGATGCATTCATGATGAGATGGAATTAAATGACCCTATTTCAGTATTTGGAAACTATGCTCATTTATGTAGTTTGACCATCTCCAATCAACAAATTCAGAAAAGCATAACTGATTAACATGGCTATTTTGCTGTCACAAATAGCAGTATTGAAACTTATGGCCTGAGAAATGGGATGTTAAAAAAGAAATTAAAGGAGCATAGTACTGATAAGAGGACTGCTATATGTAAATAGACTTCAAACAATCAATTGATTACACAATATGCAGTATATTGTAAATAGCAAACAAAACGAGCCTCTGCATAAAATAGACCCAACTATTCCAATACGTACAAAAAATAGATTTTGGTATTAGTGACAAACCGATTGATTTAACACAGAATAATTGCGGCGCTCGGAATACGCGAACAGAGAACGGTGGCCGCAGGTCGGCGGCTGGAGGAAGATGGAGGTCAGTGGCGGCCAGAGTGTGATTGTGTGAATGAGAGCGTATGTCCGTCCGTCACCAATTAGGTGGTTACCCAATCTGCCCATTAAGTTTTGTGAATATGTCCTTATGAGCCCATGAGTATTTAAAGTCCAGTCCAATAAAGCCCAAATAGAAAAATAGTGAAGTCCAAAATCACCCATTGAACAATCCCTTTTAGCCCAAAATCACCCAGAATTATTTAATTGGGCTATTTTTGCCAGCTCTAGTTGTAGTAAATCATTCTAAATTAGCACATGACTGACTCCCCGAGCTAAGAAATAACAAGTACATTGTATTTAAGTCAATAAATAATCAACATGAACACATTCATATTATTTAGAAAGAATTTCATCATGGTCGGTCGGCTATGAGAATTTGGAGGCCTTGTAAAAATTAAAAAAAGAACTATAAAAAATACTTAAAATATAAAATTTCGTCAAAATATTACACAAAAATGTTAGCTTATTTCTACCTAAAAACTACCATCCTTTTAACATTCTTCGAGACAAATTTTTCAATAACGTCATCATAAGAAATTTTATCTAAAATGTTGCTCTCAATAGTCATCAAAGCCAATTCGTTTTGATCGTTCTTGTGTCATTGTAGATCGTAAGTAAGACTTCAATAACTTCAACTTTAAAAACTTTTATCGGATGTAAACATTAATAGAAATAGTCAACAAAATTCTATAAGTTATAAATGTATTAGGAAAATAACCAACATGTCTTAAAAAATTTAGAATTTCGATAGCAGTCATCTTTTCCTTAAGCAAAATATATAGAAGTAGTTTTAACTCCGTATATAATTCATTTCCATCAATATCTGATTGTTTATCTTTTTTTTTTAAGTTTAGTTTCAAGAAATTACAACAAGACTTTAAGCTCATATCATCTAATGATTGTAATTTTTCATAATTAAATAAGAAACCTAACATATTATCATATTGTTGATATTGCTCAAACCTTCTAGTAAAAGAAATAATTGCTTGATTAACAATATATATGAAACATTTAACCATAAAAGTATCTTGGGGAGATTATTAAACATTAGAAGAAGTATCATTTGAAATCTCATCAAAATATTTTTTCCTACTAATTTCACGTCTTTGAGAAATAATTGGATCAATGTTAATTTCCAAAGCAATTTCTTTTACAATTTGTAAAACATTTTGCAAACTTCTTTCTCTATATTCTTTAAAAATTGAAATCAGCCCATTTATTTTTTTCATAGCAACATCAATAAGCATATCTTTTTATTGCAATTGTTTGCTTACTAAATTAACATTATATAACATTTCATACCAGATTATTATTGTCATTATAAACTCAAATTACCAAATTCGTTTTCTTCTAAAGATTTAGCTACACTTTTTATTTTTGAATCATTATCGTTTTCAGCTACTTGAAATCAAGCTTCTTGTATATCTATCATTTGAAATCTTATAACTTTAACACTCTCAAAACGATTCTCCCAACAAGTGGATGACAACGATTTAAGAGTTAAACCTTTTACATTATCTTTTAAAATTTTCCATTCTTTAGTAGAACTTGCAAATATTGTATAAGTACTTTGTATAACCCAAAAAAATCCTTAGCTTTACCATACATATTTTCCATATCACACAAAGTTAAGTTAAACTATGACAACCACAAGGAGTATAAAAAAACTCTAAAATTTATATCTAAAAGTTTTTTTTTTTTTGCACTCCTTGATCTACTTTTCATATTTAAACCATTGTCATAGCCTTATCCACACACATTATTAATATCAAGATCAAGCAAATTCAATTAGTTTTGTAAAACATCAAAAAGTCATTGGCTGGTTTTATTATTTACATCTAAAAATCCTAAAAATGATACTTCAATGCAAACAATACCCGACGAGACATCTACATATTTTATAAGTAAAGTCATTTCTTCTTAGTGACTTATGTCGGGAGTACAATCACATATTTTTACTTTGGAAGAAAGTAAAAGTATTAATTCATTGTATCCTATATTCGAGATAATAACTTTGCATACCATTTTCATTTGTAATCCGTTGAACATGCTCTTAAGCAACCAAGTCAAATTTGACCAACAATTCAAATAAGTCCAAAAAATTTCCATTATTATTTTTATACAATTTCTCATTAATACCATAGAAAGCTAAGTTATGTTTAGCAAGAAATTTTACAATGGAAATACTTCTTAACAAAACTTTTCTCCAATGTTCTTTTCCTTTCTTTAGTTCTTTTTAAGTCACATTATCAATAGTTATATTTTTTTGTAATCTTAGACACAAATCATACCAAGTATTCATATTTTTAGCATGTTCTAAACTAGTTTCACGCTCTTTAATTCTAATGTTAAGACGTATCCAATCCCCAAAACCCTCATTTGCTAGTTTACCCTTTACATACCTTCTTTAAATAATTTACAACAAAAAAAAAAAAATTATCAAGTTCTTTAGAATAAACAAGCCAATCTATATCACATTTATTCCCATTTGATAAAACTCTAGTATAATATGTTGAAGAAAATCTTCTTAAATATTTATCTTTGAGACCTTTTTGAATAGACAAATCTCTTTTAGGGACCATTTAATGCTAAAAAAATTATCATATCGGAGTCAAGAGCATTTCAATTTCTTGGATCATATATATCAAATGTATGAAAATCATTCCCATCATCAACATTAAATTAACATCATTAACGTTATCATTATTAACATTATCATCAACATAATCATCATTAACATTGCCATCAACAATAGCATCATTAACATTAGCATCATCATTAGAACAAAGATTATCATCGTTAATAGTTTGATTTTCATTTTTCGAAAATTTTGATGTTTGTTTTATAATGAACTTATGAATAGCTCCTTTTTGAGATTTAGTTAATTCCTCCTTCTTTTGTTTTTTCTTACGTTTTTCACTTCCAAATTCATGTTTTCTTATTCCACTAGGCATAGTAATAGGGTTAATTTTTCGTTATGTATCGAACTTTACAATTTTTACTATTGTATGTAACCACCTTTCAAAAGTGTTATTGTATGTATCGAGCTTGTCATTTTTGCATATTGTATGTTCACTTGCCTTTTTTAGACTTGACAAAAAAGGAAACTTTCCTTTTTCGTAATGGTCAAAAAATAAAATATTACATACAATATACGAAAATCACAAGTTCGATACATACAATAGCACTTTTGAAAGATGGTTACATACAATAGTAAAAAGTGTAAAATTCGATACATAATGAAACAGTTAACCCTAGTAAATATCCAAAAACTAGAACGGAAATAAATGACCTTATTTGCAATTTGCAAATTTTTCTTTTCCTCCTCTTGAGCAACTCAGCAACCAAATGAAATTCTGAAAACATGAAATATAAAAATCAAATCAGAAAGAATGAAGGATTAAAAACGAAAAAAAATTATGATATCTCTGATTACAATTGCAAACACAATCGAGAAACCCAAATTCTCAATACTACATTTTATTATTTTCAGTATTCAATCCACATAATGACCTAAATGAGTAAACACCCTTAAATAACCCCAACTCTTTCAAAACTTCAACAGATGTTCAATTTATAAGTCCAACCTCAATAACTAACCTAAACTTGCAATAATTTGATGCAAGAACCCAACAATCACATAATATTTGTACAATGAACACGATTGTGTAAACTAACGCATATATAATTAGCAATAATTATCCCACCAAAAAGAATAAAATGTGAAGCTAATTAGATAGTCATCTTCCTCCCCTATCCTTCCTTTTCACTCGCTTCCTCTCGTCTTTGAGTCGAGCATCTCTTCTCGATTGCTCTCAACCGCTTCTCCTTGAAAAGTAAAGGTAGGAGCACTTTAACAACGAAATGTAGATATGCGCGCGAAGGTGCCAAAAATTTCAGGCTCTTTTTGCCTTCAGTAAAATCGGACAATCCAACATTTAAGTGAATCCATGTCATATATCAAAAAATCACCAAAAACCAAACGAGTGATCTTTACCTGTGAGAACAAATTTGTTCTTCTTGGAGGGTGAGACCTAATAAAAGGTTTAATCTTTACATAAGTTACAGAAGAAGTGAAGAACCATGAATGAGAATTGAGATGGAAGATTGAAGAAATTGTTGTATTGTTGAAGCCTTGAAAGTTGCGTATCTTTAAAGCCGATCTCCTATAGGTTAAGGATTATTAGACCATTAAGGAGACTTGAATCGTTGCATGTGAATATGCCTTCAATCACACGTATGATCGAGGAAGGAGCCGAATCATTTGCAATCATCTTCCCAGAGTTCCCGCTTTGATTTAGAACTTGGAGAATACGTATTTTGATTTTGGAAATGGACGGATATTAATCTAAACAAGAAATTTGGCCCCTAATGGTCATAGAAAATACTACATAAGCCTAAAAAATTTGAGCTCCTAAATGAGGATGGACCCTTTTCATGAGCACCTCCTGAACATGTATTTGGTCGGCCCTGAATTTCATATATACCTAATATAAACACTTGAATATAAAATTTACACAACTTAACATCATTATATATATATATTATATATATTCGGTAACACTCTATATAGTTCAGCGGTCAAAGTATAATTTCATATATAAACTACTACATAATCTTGTCTTCTTCATTCGTAAGTACATACCCAAATTTTCAACTTCTAATTCCTTTTAATTTTACATCTTTTGATTTTAAGTGATTACATAACTAATATTAACGTACATATTATTACCATAAATTTTTGGGTACCAATTTACTAATAAATTATTTGTTTTAAGACTCGAAACTTTTCATTTCAATCACCATTAACAATTTAAACAATAAATTTCTATTCGTTCAAAACTCAAGGTATAGTTATCTATTATTACTAAAAGTGGATATAATTATGTCTTAATTAGTTTATGTGGCACCGACCACATATTGTCAAATATACAAAACTTTAATTTGTCATTTTCACATTTTTTTCACATTTATTGTACACATCATCAAGCTTATGTGTTTTTATATCTAATATTTTTCAAATTATGCAATAACCTCCAATATTAATGGCCATTAAATTGAATTTTGACTTATGTTAATGGCAATAATAAACACTCCCTAATTTTATGCATTTAAAATGGCTACAAGATTAGTTCAAATCCAAATTGAACATCATCCACAATCATTAATTGATTGATATCACAAAATTGCAACGAATTTTATAATTTACTTCATTTTAGTTTGAAAACTTCTAAACATACTCACGCATATTATAGCTAATTCAAACCTCTAAATTGATTGATATCACCATATTATTCACTTCCTATGATATCACCATATTATTCAGTTCCTGTGATTAACCAAATGTCATTGGCTCTATATAATTCGGTACGACATTTTATCTAAGTGTATTAATAAATTTAGTAGATTAGTTAATGATGTGCTCACAACATTTTATACTGGGCACAATCACACGGTCGTGCATCGCACAAGTTTTAGCACTCGTACCAATATAAAACAACCTAATGATGAACTATATATATGTATAATATACTAATCGGATTGAAAGTTACCTCCAAAGGAAATTGAATTTACACAGAAAGTAAGCACGTACAAATTGTTACTCACGTCCCAAGTTGCTGGTCTTTTGTTCACGTTATAATTTACTGACCTCTTTCTGTTTTTGTTAACTCTACTTGTTTGGTGATTTTATGATTTTGATATAAAGTGAATAATCTAAGAGAATGATGGATGCTTGATGTCGCACCGAATGGTCGGTTATTTGTCAAGGCGTTGTCGTCGTCGGTTGAGCTTACCGGACGGTGACCGAACGGTGCGCTATCAGTGGGGTGTTTTATATTGATTGTTTGTCGGGGCCTAAACCTCTGTACTACCTACTAGATACTAGTACGTGGTAAGGATGATTATGGTCGTCTCTATGACGATCGAATTTGAAATGGAGCTCGTTTGGACAATTCAGTATTTAAGATAGGGTTTTGGATAGTTGGATAGTTTGGATATGGGTTTTTAAATATTAAACTAATAAAAAACAATAAAATAAAATAAGCTAGCATAAAACGAACAACTAAGGATAAGGACTACGTGGTTTTTCATGATTTAGTATAATGTTGGCTTATGATAGTTATGATGTTATGGCATTAGTAGTAATAATTTTCTACTTTTGGATGAGTCGTATCCACAAACCTGTCTCTTATCTGACATGAAGTTGTCCATGATCAGATAAGGAGCATGTCACTTGGGTGGTGGATACGCATGATCATATAGCACTGAGATGTCTCCAAGTACTATAACCAACTTAATCTGACAGTCATCTTCGAGTTATGTTCCTCATTCTCAAACATCAGAGATATCTGTATTGATGACATGAATCGTTGAATGAACGAAAACATGAACGGGTGTTACCCCACCGGAACAAGTTGGGATGACTTTGTATAGCGGTCAGTTAATGTTGGTCCCAAAGGTTAACAACAATGTTGTAGAGGGGGGGGGGTGAATACAACTTTTTCGTTTTCTTAATTGAAATTGTGAATCAGACTTAGTTGTATAATAGGAACATATAGAGGTTTTTCAAATAGTTCTTTTATTTTGATAAATCAAAGAATTACAAGTTAGATGCGGAATCTCTAACTTAATTGAATACAGAATCCTATTACTAAGATCAGCTGAGAACAGACTCAAAGCTGATTACAAGCAATACAATTCTGCTAACACAAATGCTCTATGAACTATTATTGATTCACTAAGAATTCTTGCTGATTTACTCGCGCACTCACACTTAGGCTTTGTAACCAAAGTCTGATATTTATAGTAGAGCTTGTGTGATACTTGAAACTTGATGAGCCAATGAATGTTTTCCAAATGTCTTCATCTTCATTGGTGACTTCAGACATGCTTGCTTGTGTGTTCTGATGAAGTCTGCACGATCAGGTCTGGCAGTCTGTCAGAAAGTACACTGCATTCTTGTCTTGTAGGCTGACCATGATAAGGAGACATGTTGTGCATAAGGAGCCAAGAATAGCAGGTATATACATTGAACATAAAACAATGAATTTATATTCAAAGACCTAGTCATGCATCTAACCGAGTAGTGTGATAAATTGATACTGACTAAATACCTAAACAACAATCAAACAAGAACATGCAATAGGTAAGCGAGGGCAGTATTCAGTTTTACGAATTAGGTAGAGAAACTATCTAGGTTGTGGATATTTCGAAAGTTCTCTAAAAAATATCCACTATGTGATACCAAATCTAACATATTTCTATTCCCATGAACCGTGTCTCCCACAGACATATTTCAGTCAGGATAACAGTCGCCATGTCGAGTTTAATGAATCTTCTTACATAGAATAATTAAGTGACCTACACCTATGAATTAATTACGTTCATTTAGAGGCAAGCTTTTAACTACAACATGAGTTGGATAGGTAAACAATGAAGATTCGGTTCACATATTTGTATATTAATTAATTATCATGTGGATAGAGTAACAGTATAATCGGTTTCATAACTACACCAAATAATTATTTAAATCACGGCAAACATATAAATAACTACTCATAAAGCATGGTAATAAGCATTTCTAATATTAATAAATCACAAACATCAAACAAGAACATTATGACGAATTAATAAAAGAAAAGGATAAATATTACCTGTAAACGTTGCGAGTAGAATAACACTTGTATTTCCTCTGAATATCCAAAGTGTTACATTGCTAAGCTAGCTACTATTACTAACTAATACATTCTCGTACTTACCTCTCCTAGATTAATTAAATTAATCTAGAGAGATAAAGTAGAGAGATAAACAACTAACTAACTAGAAAGAAAATGGAAGTTGGTATGTAAATGTTGGATGGGGAGGTTGGTATTTATAGAAGGATCCCCGAACCATATTTTGACCATCTGAACCGTATTTGACCTTCCAAAAATCGACCCGTATTGCGCGAATCGTATCAAGATGCAATTTTTACGCATATACAGGTCGCGCGAACCGTATACGGTTCGTTTGAGCCGTATACGGTTCAATTGGCCCGTATATGGGTCGATTGGGCCATATACGGTTCAAACGAGCCGTATACAGGTCGTTTGGCCCGTATCTCCGGGGTAGTAGGTCGCGTGTGCGCGATCGTAATTATTCGTTTATTTGTTTTGGCTCTAACTTCTTCGTTGCTTATCGGTTTTTAGCGATTCTTATATCCATGCGATCGTAATCAAATTATCTTTAACTTAAGCTTAATCAATTATAATTTCCATAAAATTATAAAAGAGATGATTTGAACGCGAGCGAATCGCCTTGTGTTGACTTTCCTCCATTTTACTCGTTTTTCGCCCGTTTTTGGTGAGTTTTACAATATCGTCTTCGTAATCATCTAACTAACACAATAAATCAAATAAATGTAACATTTGTATTAAAATGTTAATTATTTAATTAATATGGGTAAGATAACATGACTTTTTACGCGTTATCAATGTTCCTTTTAAAAATGGTATTACACTTTGACTAAGTTTCTCAATTTAAACATATTATTTTTACTTTTTTTGTTTACAATTACATATCCATTTATTACTTGAGAAAATCTTAGCTCCAAAACCCAACACTAGCTGCAACTGGCGAATTCAAAAATTTGAATTATAAAGTAACAACAATTAGCTTAAAGAATAACCATCAAGATAGTAAATTAAAAGTAAAATAAGAGCAAACTATAAGCTAAAAGAATCTACCAATTAACAAATTGTCTAGCTAAAGAATATAAAAAGCAACAAAATTAGAACTAAATTACACTAGAATTTGATCAGTTTGATGGGCATAGGGGGCTCTGAAGCCCCTAATTGTGAATTGGATCCGCTTTGCAATCTAAGTCCAAAGCGATGTCGTTCGCTTAAGTAAACTAATTTGTAACGACATATTGCATTATAATGTTAAAAATGAACAAGTTATTATACCTTATGTATCATGGAAGACTTCTCGATATACCACGTTTGATGTATAGACACCTTCACGATCGTACTGTTTGACGGGTTTCACTAATACCTTGGTGTTATCACGTGATATTCCTCTTAACAATGCAACATGAAGTTGTCCATGCAAAAATATGGAGTCCAGCAGATAAACACCAATATTTGGAATTGTTTGTCCGTGAGCTTTATTTATCGACATAACAAAGCTAAGCCGAATAGGAAATTGTTTTCGCTTGAGTCTGAATGGAAACATGTCACTTCTTGAAGAGCACAAAGGAATTATGTGTATAAATACTCGTTTCTCGTAGTGCTGACCAACAACCATTTCTACATCGATGACGTTCGGCTGAAAACTTCTACATATCAATCTTGTTCTATTACACAATCCATTAGGTGATCGAGATTGCACAATAATATCAACGAGCATCCAACTTTTAGCCGAAGGCAATGAGGGGGTAGACCACTAACATTTAATGAGTTTAGAAATTCATCGGGATAGTAATTATTCTTATCATCTTCTGCCTCATTGTAAATGTAGTATATTTTTTGCTCGCGGTGAATTCTACCAATCAGCTGATAATTAATCTCGTCAACGTTATCATTTTTAGTTGATAATATAGCTCTAGAAGCCAAACTTTTGTTCATTTGAAGAGATGGAAAAACTGCATTAATCAAAGCCTCAATCGATTTAGCTTTATCGGTGTAAGGAATAGCCATGTCATCAGTTATGTGGATAAAGATTTCATCTAAAACCTCTTCGGCACCATCACCAACTCATAACAAAAACACCATCACCAACTCGTAACAAAAAATCTGAAAACCATGGATTGGTCAAAACCCTTTACAGCGTATCCAACAACATCTAAAATAATTAGTTTAAATAAGCTTAATAGAATCAACACAATTTTTAAAAGATATATATATATATATATAAATCAATAGATAAAATGGTGTACCAGTAAGAATTTTTTGACCGATTCTCTCATTCGCAATATCTCAAAGTGATGGGACGTTCGCATAAATTGGGAAATTAGTTTCCACGTCACTTGACAAAGGAGTAAGCTTTATGTTCTTGCTAAAAAATATTCCCACTCATCACGTAAAAGGGAGTAATTTTCGAATCTCCTATATTCATCGGCCGCCCTTTCGATTTTAAAATGATCGAGTGAATACATGTTTCCCTCTAAACTCATTTTTTCATAAGCTTCCATGAAACGACATGGGATGATAACGGCAATTATGTCTCTCTATTACACAAAACATTGTGATTGATACATATATGACACGTTTTGTTTAACAATTTATATACATTATATTGATTCTACTTACATTTCGATCAAGTAAAAACAAATTTAGGTTGTCATGTTCAACGTCTTTCCATACGTACTCCACTCGAACGACCTTCAACTTCAACGAAGCATGAGGTGGATAAAGAGTTGAAAATATATAAGGACAATAGGGATTCCATTTCTATATAACAGTTCAATTGAAAATTTGGTTAAATATGTAAGTTTATATATATTACATTAAAGTTGAAATGTTATGGTTAGTCAAATGTGATTAAGATGTACAATGAATACCAATATTTCATTGCAAATAGCTGATCATATATCAGCATATGTCATTTACCTTTATTTTATTATCTAAAATGAGAATTTGATTACATGCCTTAGCAACCTAAATATGGAGTATTATATTAGCTTAAATTATATAAGAATTTGATGACATGCTTTAGCGACCTAAATATTGAGTAGTATATAAGCTTAAATTCTTTATGAGTATTAGTTAATTTACAAATTCAAATTATTCAACATTAGGTTACCTGTAAATTAACAAAAACAACCAAAGGAGAAGTTTATGTAAGGTATAATTGGGCCGATATTGGGCCAAGTGGTGTTAGCAGCTTCAAAAGGCCAAATGTTGTTAACTTTTATTTTGTATCACTCTAATTATGTCAAATTTTTGGGCCAACAAAAACAACTTTTATTTTGGGCCAAGTGGGATACTAAAATAAAAATAGATATCGTTAAATTTGGGGATCTAGTCTCAATCGATCCAAAACCCTAGCTACCGCCATTTTTTAATATTAATATTTGACTATTATAGTCTGTGGTAATAGTTTTGTTCAAAGTATGTGCGTATACGAAATTGCTACCGAAATATGCTTTGAATAGGCTTTTGAATGGCTACTTTTATATTCTCATGTATTATTTAGAAATTGGTTACCAGGTGATTAAAATGTTTATACATAAGTCTGTACATGAGTCAGTATGAGTGTTGCTAAAGTTTAGTCCTACTATGTGGTGACTTTGGCTAATATATGTTATTAGTATAAATTATTATTTATTTATTGAAATATACTATATGCAATGTATGTTATAGTTTGAGGTATATATGGTGACTTTTGCTAGCGGCTTGAAGGTAGCACTTATGTTATAGCGTTAGAAGATATTAAAAGGCCAATTAGTCATGATCACTAAGACTAGTACACTAATTTTTGTTGCACCTGAAATTTACTTATATTTAGGGTGTGCTAGAAAAATTTATTGCACCTGAAATATACTATCAGTAGGACAATTATCTATAAAAAATTAATGTTTGACTATTGTATATATAATTGTGTATAATATATACTCGCAGAAGGTGTGTTTTTAACATTATGTGTATAATATATGTGTCTGTGTGTGTGTATGTCATATGTAAGCTAGGTGTCATACTTAATCTAACTGGTACTTTAAGGGACAATTGTAAATGAAAGTGTTACCTCATTGTTGTTGTTCACAGCAGTAGCCAAAGCCGAAGCAATAGTGAGAGCATCAGTAAGAGCAGTTTCAAGAGGAACTACAACAGTAAGATCACCAACATGGGCAGTAACATCATGAGCATTTCCAAGAGGGAGTACAGTAGCAGACTCGACCGAAAACATCGTCATCAGCAAAGTAAGCATCAGTGTGGTTGTTTTCCGAATTCATTTTTATGAAACAATATGAGAGAATGAGTTTTGGTGTGATTTCAACATAATGTTCCATTCTTTATATACTGTAAGAAATGGGTTATGGTTAATGTTTGTGATTGTGTTTTAAAGTTTAGAATTCTTTCCAAAATTCCATGTCGTGAGAGTGTGTTTAAAGAGAAGATTGTTTCCAAAATTCTGTAAGAATTATCTTTTAAATAGAGAGAATTTGTTTGACTTTCTTTATTAATATCTCTTTTAATTAGATGCTGAGTCTTCTCATCTTACAAGATGTGGTAGGTAGTAAATCCTGAATAGCTTTGTTTTAGTATACTTGACTTCCTATATTACTATCATATTTGACTTTTCATCTAAGGGGTATGTTGGGTGTTTCTCATCTTTCTTTTTTCTACTTTTAAGTCAAAAGGCTAAATGATTAATAAGGGGTTAAGATATTGATTTTTCTTTTCCACAAAAATATAATAATTAGATTATAACCTTATAGGAATACAATTAAATAATTTTATTCATTGATCTACTTATAGGAATTCAATTTAAATTTTCTTCCTTTTATTTTTTAAAATGTGCTAAATTAGTAACAAATTATTAAATTGACATACTATGTGTATGTTTGGCAAAATTAGCTGTTAGTTCTAGCTATAAGCTGAAGCTGGTAGTTGTACCTGCAAACTTGAGCTTTATTTGTAAATTGTGTTTGGTAAAGTAGCTGTAACAGTAATATCAAAGTGTAAAATGATCAAAAAGCTCCTAAAAGCTAGTTGGAGTAGCTTTTAAATTATGAGCTTAATCTTCAAACTAAAAGCTTATGGGTTTATTTGGCACAAAGCTTTTAGGAGCTTTTTGATCATTTTACACTTTGATATTACAGTTACAACTACTTTACCAAACACAGTTTAAAAATAAAGTTACAGCTTGCAGCTACAGTTACCAGCCAGCTTACAGCTACCAGTTACAACTATCAGCTACATCTAACATCTAACTTTGTCAAACATACCCATAATATGCTCATTTATTTTTTTGTGAAGTTTAATTTTCAAAACGAAACCTTTAAACTTCAAAAAACTCTTACAAACTTTGTGCCAAACAGACCCTATATCACAGTATAATAGATAAATTTACTTTCCCTAATTAAAAAATTTACTCTTCATTCTATATTATTGAACATCAATATTGATAAGGACAACTCAATTTAAATTCAAGTTAAAAGTCCACATGATGCGTCCACGTCTTCTCTAAGTTCAAGCTAAATGGGCTTGATAATGGGCCAGAAAACGAAGTCAATGGATTGAGCCAATTTCGAAGAAACCTATGAATTCCATTTCTTTAAAGTCTTGAAAGCATTGGTTGGTTATCTTTGCTCGTTTGGACAAGACGAAAAAACCTATAAATCTTCTTAAGTGTTAAAGTCTTCTAAAATGCTCAAATTACTTAGTCAAATGTGTTATAATTTGTAGTGTTTTTTTGGAGTCGTGATTTGTTGGTGTTATTTAGACTTAGTCTATTCGAGATTTGTTTGAGTTGAAGGCATTTAACTAGGTCTAGTTTAATAATTGGTATCGAGTTTTATTCAAGCGTTTGCTAGAATGGTATCTAAATTTTTCAAGCTACCTAATTGGTCGTTCATTTCCTGTTTTATGTGTTTTCTAACTTTTTAATATAATTATTGTCTTTAGAAATTGATAAAAATTATGCAAATCTGCAAGGCCCATATTTAAATTCACGTTAGACCACCCAAGACGTTGAGCCATGTGTTACATATATATTTTCTCTCTTTTTACCTTAATTGATTTTGATATATATCTCAATTATTATTTTATTAGACATTTTCAAATATGTGCTTATGAAACATGGATATATCATGACAAAATACACATATTTAAACAGGACAAATGTAATCAATGCATATATTAGCGTTGCAGGTTCGGTGCCTGGTGGCAACTTAAGAAATTGGTTATTGACTGAACGTGCAGCTTCATATGGTTAATTTTCTAGGTTGGTGCACAAGCTTGGTATTAAATACCCAAT